>SJYG01000065.1:523674-557541 GCA_006410535.1 Litocranius walleri | reverse complement strand
CTCCCCTCGAGCCCTTGCCCGGCCCCCCATCCCCCCTCGAGCCCCTGCTCCCACATGGCAGCACGGAGATGCTTCTACACAGGTCAGATCACGGCACCCCCCGCTCGGCTCCCTGTGCGTCCCCGCCTCACTTCTCAGAACGCAAGCTCGAGTCCTTGCAGTGGCTGGGGCCTGGCTCCTTGCTCCACGGCCCCTCAACTCGGTCGCGCTCTAGTTCTAGCCACACTGGCTCCTGCATGGGGCCTCCTCATGTTGGCACCCTCCTGCCCCAGGGCCTTTGCACCTGCTGTTCCACTGCCTGGACCGTCTTCCCCCAGTGTCTCTGAGGCTTGACCTACGGCTCCTTTTGGATCTCTGCCCAGATGTCCCTAGACCGTGAGCGCTCCTGACCCTCCTGTATGAAACAGCCAGTTGGGCCTTTGCCAGCCAGCTCTCCCTGACCTGACCCTGTATGAATCCACTCTGAGGTTCAGAGGCCCTGTCTCCCAGCTTGGGCACAGGCTCCCTGTCTTGTCCATGGCCCTGGCCCTGACCTGCGTGGTACCCAGCATGGACCAGATGCCCAAGGCCATCTGTGGGGTGTGGGAGCCTGAGGGGTGCTCTGTGCTCACTGACGAGGGACTGGACACCCCCCACCACCTGCCTGAGTTCTTCGTGCCACTTTCCTGTCCTCAGAGGGTCCAGGGAACCCAGTCAGCAGGAAGGGAAGCAGCAGGCGGGGATGCCAGGCCAGACCCTTGGCTGGGAACCACGGGGCTGAGCACAGACTCCAGCATCGTGATCAACAGAGTGAGGAAGCAGGTCCTGTCAGCTGCCTTGCGTGGGAGCCGCAGCCGTGACAGCGCCCGGTCCAGGCCAGGCAGGGAGCAGAGAAAGGCCTGTCTGCCTTCTGCCTGACCTTTGTAAGCAGGACACGGAGGAGCCCCAGCTGGCACGGCCAGTGTGTGCCTTCTCAGGGGAGCCTCCAGGTCTGTGGCATGGGGGCCACCTGACTTCCTGTCCAGTCCCTCCTTGGAAGCTGCCCCCACGTAGGGGCTTCCCAGGCCTTCTTGGGGAGGGGTCCGTGGAGGGTTTTCCTGCAACTCTCAGAGCAGCGTTCTCGGCAGAGGCACAGGCAGCAAAGACCCCTCCCCAGACCAGGCGGCTGTCAGGACAGCCGTGTGGCTCCCTTTCCGGCTCCGAGCGGGCCCCTGGCCGCCCCGTTAGCTACCGCGTGCCAGCAGCCCACAAAGTGCCTCTTTGTTGGGCCCCCGCTTCGTGCCAACCAGGCCAGCCACTCGCAGGCCGGCTTTGAGCAGGGTCCCCGCCCTCCCCCAGACCCGCAGAAGTCAGGCCTTCCAGTTTAGCTGGGTTTGTGCCCACCTTGTCCCCAGCTCGGGGTTCATCAAGTTCACCCCCACTTTTAATACAAGAACAGTCCCCTCCCAATCCTACGGCCTACCTGACGAGTCCCCCACCCCCTGGGACGTCTGCCAGCCCCCCAGGGTGGCTCCTGCCCAGGCCTGGAGGGCAGCAGGGGGCTGCTCACTTTCAAGGCCTCTCTGGGCGACAACAGCCTAGGGCAGTGGGTAGGGACCTACCTCCCCGGCCACCCAGGGCTCAGGCCACCCTCCAGCCAAAGCCCTGCACAGGCCCTCCGGCCTGGCATCTCTCCCAGGAGACCCCAGCCTGCCCTCCAAGGAGACTACCTCTGCCTTTGTTCCTGGCAGAGCCTGGAGTTCCGCTTTTCCTATCGGGGTGCGTTGCCTGCAGCTTCCGGGCACTGGGCAGGATGGTGGGGAGATGAGTCTGCAAGGTCCACCCACCCCAGACCCTCCCACAAAGGGGCTGGCAGCCAACCTCCTGGAGACAAGACCCTCCTGGTCCCTTGGCCGCCTGCCCCCACTGCCGCTGCTATTTTCCTGGCAGTATTCTCACTGGAGAATTAGTGAGACCCGCCCCCACAGGGAAGGGCCACCCCTCCGCCCTCCAGATGACTCGCGCTCATCTCAAGGGTCGTGCTGGGCCACGGGGCACTCCCGTGGGCACTCCTGGCTCTTTCTGGGGTCATGGCTGAGTTTGCTCCGAAGCCCACCATGACCTGCAGGGCCCAGTGGCACCGGGCTCTGCATGGCAGGTGCCCGTCACCCCCTGCAAGGCCTGCCCAGGGGGCGTCCACCTACCCCAGACCTGGGATCAGGCTTGTCCTGCAGTGAATCTGGGGACAGACTGCAGGGCTCCAGCCCCCCAGCCAGCCCACGTTCCGCTGTGAGTGGCAGCTGGACCCCATGTTAGGGGGTACTGTGAAACTTCTGAGCATCTGATGGGAAAGCCTGGCCATCCTGTAGCCATGCGAGCTGGGGACTAGGGTGATGCCCAAGGGCAAGGTGCAGGGAGTGGGGGAGGGGCGGGTGGCATGCCCAGAAGGGCTGGCAGGGCCTCATTCAGTGACATCCCCCCAGGTCTCAGCGGCTGGCCTTGGTCCTCTCCCCACTCAGACATGGTGTCCTTGAAGCACCCAAGCTGCCTGTCTGTGCTGGCCACGCCCCCCGCCCCTGCTGCCACAGGGCCTTTGCACCTGCTATTCTCCTGCCTGGGAAACCTCCACCTTTATGCTGGCAAGTGAGCTCTGGTTGGTTCATCCTTCAGGCCGAGATCGTCCACTTGGGCTCTCAGGGAAGCCATCCTGACCCCTCCCCACGCTGGCTCTCACACTGCTGGGCCCCCTCTTTTTGGCTCACATACAACTGAGCTCTACACTTGTGAGCAGATGGTTTAATCAAAGCCCCAGGAAGAGGAGACAGGTCTTGCTCAGAAGTGGGGACTGCGGACAGAGGCTGCAACAGCCTGGGGAGTCTGCAGGTAAGGCGGTCCCCATGCTCGGCAGGGGGCCGGGCAGCATGCTCGCTACAGATATCAGGTCCTGCTCGAAGTCCTGCTCTGTGCCAGGCCTGGGACTCCACCCCGGAGGTCAGTGGAGAACACGACAGGCTGGGCTTCTCCCCTGGGGCTGCTGTCCCAGACAGATGGTTAAAAACAAAGTCAGGCTGAAAAGTGCCATGCACACAAGGAGAAACCACTCCATCCATTACGATGACGAGACGATAACCAAAACAAAATGAAAAACAGGAAAGAACTGGTGCTGTGGAGGATGTGGGGAAATTGGAACCCTCGTGCAATGCTGATAGAAATGTAAGTGGTGAGGTGCCATGGAGAACAGTGTGCTGCCCTTCAAAATATCAAACATAGAACTGCCGCACGATCCGGCAATTGCACGCCTGGGTGTACACTTCAAAGAACTGAAAACAGGGTCTACCAGAAATGGGTGCACCTGCTCATAACAGTCAAACCTGAAAACAGCCCAGGTGTCCGCAAAGGGTTGAACGATACGTAGTGAACACGTTCAGTGGTATGTTGTTCAGCCTTAAAAAGGAAGGAGATTCTGAGAGAGACTGCAGCGTGGATGAGCCTGGAGGACACTGTGCTTGGTGAAATGAGCCCAAGACCGCAGGACAAATCCTGTAGGATCCACTTACAGGAGGCCCCTCGAGGAGCCAAACACACAGAGACAGAAAATAGAAGGGGAGGGCCCAGCATTGGAGGAGGGGCGTGAGCGGCCAGTGGGGAGAGGGTCAAGCTGGAAAGGCGACAGCGTCCTGGAGATGGGCGTGCCAACGCTTGCACAGCCATGTGAGTGAGCTTCACGCCCGTGCCCCGTGTCTTCGTCACAGTGGGGCTTCCCTGGTGGTCCAGTGCATAAGAGTCCCCCTGCCAATGCGGGGGGCACGGGTTCAGTCTCTGGTCTGGGAAGATCCCACTGGCCTTGGAGCACCTGAGCCTGTGCACCACAGCTGCTGAGCCCATGCGCCCCAGAGCCTGCGCTCTGCAACAAGAGAAGCCGGCGCAGTGAGACGCCCGTGCACCGCAGCAAAGGGCCGTCCCCGCTTGCTGCTGCTAAAGCCCGTGCAGCGACGAAGACCTGGCACTGCCGCGCTGTGCTTAGCTGCTCGGTCGCATCCGACTCTTTGTGGCCCCGTGGACTGTAGCCCACTAGGCTCTTCTGTCCACAGGGATTCTCCAGGGAAGAACACTGGAGTGGGTTGCCATGCCTCCTCCAGGGGATCTTCCCAACCTAGGGATCAAACCCAGGTCACCCACAATGCAGGCGGATTCTTTACCATCTGAGCCACTAGGAAAGCCCACGAACGGCTGTTGTGCGTTGCCATGCCCTTCCCCAGGGGATCTTCCTGACCCAGGAATCGAACTGGGGTCTCCTGCATTGCAGGCAGATTTTTTTTTACCAGCTGAGCCCATTTGCTGCAACTAGAGAAAGCCTGTGCAGCGACAAAGACCCAGCACAGCCGAACACAAACAAATAAAGGATTAAGATGGTGGATTTTATGTTATTCATATTTTCTGCAAGGAAAAATGAAGTACCATTCCGGGAACTGAGAGGAGGAGGCTGTCGGCCAAGGGGAGACCTAGGGGTGAAGAGGAAGCAGGTGGGCAGGGCTGAGGGAGCAGGGGCCCTGGAGCCAGGAGGACCCTGGAGCCAGGAGGACCCTGGAGCCAGGAGGACCAGGCTCAGGGGTGGGGCCTGTGGCAAGGGGCGGGGCCAGGGCTGCCTTGGTCTGACCCCCGTGGAGGTGAGGAGGAGAATGTTCTGTTAGCCACGCTGGGGCCTCTCCGGGGGCCCAGGGAAGACTGAGGAGCATGGACTGGGTCCGGATGGGGCGCCCAGAGGATGAAAGGGTCAGGGATGAGGCATTTGCACTGTTGCTAGGATGGTGATCCATGAGGGCCGTTTCCTCAGAAGGGGCAGTGGGACTTGCTGCTCCAGGGTCAAGGGCCTGGGGAGTCAGGCCAGACTCGGCTGGGGTTAGAGGCTCGCTCAGGGGTAGCGGGCTCGCTGTCAGCAGTGGTCACACGGTCTGTCCTGGTCTCGTCCTCCCCTCTCAGCATCTGGCCACACAGCCGGCCCTCTGTCCTCCTCCAAACACCTTCTAGTGGCTCCCCGAGCCACACTGCTGTCCTGGGACCCTTACGCTCCACACCACCCACTCTGATCCACCCCCAGGCTCTGAGGCACAGCTGGCAGAGTGCAGATCCCCGGGTGACTGGTGCGCTGGTCCACACTGGGATTTGCGGGGAGGGTCCTCGGGCCCGGACCGGCCTGCCCTCCGCCTGCAAGACCCAGGCTCCTGCCTGAGACTCACAGACCCTGCCAGCTGGGGCCCCGGGGGACCCTGGGGGTGGATGTGGGGTGAGGGTGGTGAGGAGATGCTCTGCCAGCTTAGACCCCAGGCAGGGGCACTGAGTCTGGGGTCTGCACTCACATCCCGGGGGCCTCCACTGAGGCCAGCAGGAAGGGCCCCACAGACTCAGACCTGGGTCTGGTGGTCCTGCGAGGAGCAACAGGTGCCTGGAGTCCACGGCACACAGAACTAAAGACCATCCCTTCTGCAGGGGTGGCGGGGTCTACACGGTGACCCGAGGGAGGCCCGCAGGGCGCGGCCGTCAGAAAGCCCTCCCCACATGGCGGTGGCGGGGCTCACACCCCAGGAGCTCGGGCATCAGCCCTCACCTGGCCAGCTCCCTGGGGGCTGCCCCAGCTCGGGGCCTCCTTGAGGGACAAGTGATGTGATCGCTCTGCCTTCTTGGCCTCCAGCCCTGCTGGACCGTCACTCCTGTGCCTGGGGCTACAGGTGGGCCTGGCACCTCCTGGGCCTCCCCAAGGGCACCTTCACCTTCTCCATAGGGAGTCGTCAGGTTTGATAACAGATGAAGGCCACACGGCCATCTCCGGCCACAGAAGGGTCCTCCCCTCTCCAGCGCGGTGGTTTCACTAGCCTCCTAATACCCCACCATGGCTCCAGCAGTCCACACCCGGGACTCTAGGGCGGCAGTGCAGACCGAATCCAGCCCTGCCCTTTGGTGCCGCAGCCCCGGTCCCCGCTGGCCCTGGCCGTCACCTTGTCATCTTTCTTTTCCCTGGAAGTTCTGAGCAGGGACCTGGTGGCTCAGATCCAGGCTGCCCCAGTGAGGCACCCAGCCCGGGGAGGGACAGGGTAGGCCTTTTGGTCACCGGGTGCAGACTTAGCTCAGGCCTGGGCTTTGTGCTAGCGTCTATGTCCCCATCCATCCGCGGTCCCATAGTCCCTGGAGGCCAACCCTCACCAGGGGGCTCCCGCCTCAGGTCTGGGGATCTCTGGGTCCAGGACACAGGTCCTCTGGGCACTTCTGTGCAGGAAGAGCCCATCCAGGGAATTAGGTGCCTGCAAACTATGGGAGGGTTTGAACCGTGATGCTGGAGAAGACTCTTGAGAGTCCCTTGGGCAGCAGGGAGGTCAAACCAGTCAATCCTAAAAGAAATCAGTTCTGAATGTTTATTGGAAGGACTGAGGCTGAAGCTGAAACTCCAGTACTTTGGCCACCTGATGTGAACGGCCGACTCATTGGGAAAAAAAAAACAAAACGTGACACTGGGGAAGATTAAAGGCAGGAGAAGGGGACGACAGAGGATGAGATGGTTGGATGGCATCACCGACTCAGTGGACGTGCTGCTCCTGCTCCTAAGTCACTTGTCATGTCCGACTCTGTGTGACCCCATAGACAGCAGCCAACCAGGCTCCCCCGTCCCTGGGATTCTCCAGGCAATAACACTGGAGTGGGTTGCCATTTCCTTCTCCAATGCATGAAAATGAAAAGTGAAAGTGAAGTCGCTCAGTCGTGTCCGACCCTCAGCGACCCCATGGACTGCAGCCTTCCAGGCTCCTCCATCCATGGGATTTTCCAGGCAAGAGTACCGGAGTGGGGTGCCGTTGCCTTCTCTGCAATGGACATGAGTTTGAGCAAACCCTGAGAGATAGTGGAGGACAGGGAAGCGTGTGTGCTGCAGTCCCTGGGGTCAGAGAGTCTGACTTAACAGCTGAACACCAAATGATGAGAGGGGCATCGGGAAGGGAGGAGCCGGACTGATGGGGTGCCACAGCAGGCGGGGCCTGAGGGTGCAGGGCGTGGCTGTTGCGCCCCTCGTCCACAGCGGACCTGCCATGCTCCTCTCACCACCACCACACCCGAGTGAGCCTCCGGCTTCTCCTGGGTGGGGGCTCACCTGCCTCTGGGTGGGCAGTAGCCCGCCCCGACACCTGGGGATGGTGTCTCTCTTCCTGATGACCGACCAGGCCGCCCTCTCTTTCATCTCCCCTCCGGGGAGGGGTCCTGCCCTGGGCATGTTGCTCGCAGCTGGAGGGCTGAACAGGTGCCGGGTGCAGCACCTGTTATCACAGAATCCACTTCCCTTCCAAACCCAGGCAGAGCGTGTTGATTTCCTGGTGTTCCTTCTCCTTAGGGACCAGGCTGAACGCCCGCCCTTTTGGGTTCCCACTCCTGGCTCCCAACCTAGGCACGCACTGGCTTCGAGAACTGGAGGCTCCTGAGCTCAGGGCTGGGTCCCCGGGGGAAAGGGGGCCTGAGGCCCACCCCTGCCGGCATGCTCTTATACAGATCAACCCCCAACCCCTGCTGCCCGCCCCACAGCCAACTAGCAGTTCCGCCGAGGGCGGGGCCTCATTCGTGGGGGTTGGTGGTTGATGAGGGCAGCTCTGGGATTGAGGCTTACTCCCTTGGCCCCAGACCCCTCCCAGAAGGCCTTCACTGGGGGCAGCCCCCACATCCACTGGACCACCTTCTCCAGCTGGGAGCTGGGTCTGAGAGCACACCCACCGCTGGGGTGTGAGGCACCGTCTCTCGGGGCCCACGTGGCCTTGGGCTGGAGCTGGCCTGGGGTAGCTGTCTGTGCTTCTGACTCCTGACCACCCCACCTCTTGGCCTCAGCCTGCCCTGCCGGGCAGACACACCGGCCAGCGCGAGGGGCCTGCAGTGCTGAGGCCGGGGCCATCTGCAGGCGCCTGCTGGGCAAGTTTGGATCCCTTGCACAGAAGGAAACTGGGTGAGCCTTTCGGTTTCTTGTCAGAGGCTGCAAACCCGTGGCTTGCTCTGCACGTGAATTAGGGCAGCGCCGTTTTGGTTTCTGGATACCTCCCCTCGGTTTAAATTGGATGCTCAATCTGCTTCCTCTTTTGTCCTAAATTTCCCTCCAACATCTAGTGCAGCTGTTAAGCAGCTGCTTCTGCCTGCTCCTGAGAAGGCCAAGAGGCCAGGCGGCCGCATGACTCACCTTCTCCCAGGAGGGATAGCAGGGTCTGGGCAGGGCAGATACGGCAGCGCAGGGGACAGTCAGTGCCTCCCAGGGATGCAGGAGAGAGCTGGGCACAGTTTCCCCAGGGAGGAGACAGACAGGATGGAGACAGGACTTGGGAAAGGTTTTGACAGCTGCAGCTAGAGACACCCAGGTGAGACAAGCAGAAGGACTTCTGGGGGCCAGGTCCTAAAGAGTGGGGTTGATTTTCCAGGGATAACTCAGCAAAAGGCAAGCACCCATTGTTGCCTTCTCTGCAATGGACATGAGTTTGAGCAAACCCTGAGAGATAGTGGAGGACAGGGAAGCGTGTGTGCTGCAGTCCCTGGGGTCAGAGAGTCTGACTTAACAGCTGAACACCAAATGATGAGAGGGGCATCGGGAAGGGAGGAGCCGGACTGATGGGGTGCCACAGCAGGCGGGGCCTGAGGGTGCAGGGCGTGGCTGTTGCGCCCCTCGTCCACAGCGGACCTGCCATGCTCCTCTCACCACCACCACACCCGAGTGAGCCTCCGGCTTCTCCTGGGTGGGGGCTCACCTGCCTCTGGGTGGGCAGTAGCCCGCCCCGACACCTGGGGATGGTGTCTCTCTTCCTGATGACCGACCAGGCCGCCCTCTCTTTCATCTCCCCTCCGGGGAGGGGTCCTGCCCTGGGCATGTTGCTCGCAGCTGGAGGGCTGAACAGGTGCCGGGTGCAGCACCTGTTATCACAGAATCCACTTCCCTTCCAAACCCAGGCAGAGCGTGTTGATTTCCTGGTGTTCCTTCTCCTTAGGGACCAGGCTGAACGCCCGCCCTTTTGGGTTCCCACTCCTGGCTCCCAACCTAGGCACGCACTGGCTTCGAGAACTGGAGGCTCCTGAGCTCAGGGCTGGGTCCCCGGGGGAAAGGGGGCCTGAGGCCCACCCCTGCCGGCATGCTCTTATACAGATCAACCCCCAACCCCTGCTGCCCGCCCCACAGCCAACTAGCAGTTCCGCCGAGGGCGGGGCCTCATTCGTGGGGGTTGGTGGTTGATGAGGGCAGCTCTGGGATTGAGGCTTACTCCCTTGGCCCCAGACCCCTCCCAGAAGGCCTTCACTGGGGGCAGCCCCCACATCCACTGGACCACCTTCTCCAGCTGGGAGCTGGGTCTGAGAGCACACCCACCGCTGGGGTGTGAGGCACCGTCTCTCGGGGCCCACGTGGCCTTGGGCTGGAGCTGGCCTGGGGTAGCTGTCTGTGCTTCTGACTCCTGACCACCCCACCTCTTGGCCTCAGCCTGCCCTGCCGGGCAGACACACCGGCCAGCGCGAGGGGCCTGCAGTGCTGAGGCCGGGGCCATCTGCAGGCGCCTGCTGGGCAAGTTTGGATCCCTTGCACAGAAGGAAACTGGGTGAGCCTTTCGGTTTCTTGTCAGAGGCTGCAAACCCGTGGCTTGCTCTGCACGTGAATTAGGGCAGCGCCGTTTTGGTTTCTGGATACCTCCCCTCGGTTTAAATTGGATGCTCAATCTGCTTCCTCTTTTGTCCTAAATTTCCCTCCAACATCTAGTGCAGCTGTTAAGCAGCTGCTTCTGCCTGCTCCTGAGAAGGCCAAGAGGCCAGGCGGCCGCATGACTCACCTTCTCCCAGGAGGGATAGCAGGGTCTGGGCAGGGCAGATACGGCAGCGCAGGGGACAGTCAGTGCCTCCCAGGGATGCAGGAGAGAGCTGGGCACAGTTTCCCCAGGGAGGAGACAGACAGGATGGAGACAGGACTTGGGAAAGGTTTTGACAGCTGCAGCTAGAGACACCCAGGTGAGACAAGCAGAAGGACTTCTGGGGGCCAGGTCCTAAAGAGTGGGGTTGATTTTCCAGGGATAACTCAGCAAAAGGCAAGCACCCATGCCCATGGGCACTTTTGGTGGGAGACCTCCCGACCCTGAGACCCAGCTGACAGAGGCCTTGAGAGACCCTGGACACAGTCATTACGAAAGTGGAGGGGCTACTGAGTGCCAGCCCCAAGGACACGGGGCATCTCTGGTGAGGGTGTGCCTGTCCCCCAGTTTATATGTTAAATCCTAGTCTCCAGGAGAAGGTATTAGGAGGTGGGGTTCGGGGGAGCCCCACCCTCAAGAATGGGATTATAGATGAAGACCCAGAGAACACATGCCCTTTCCACCCTTTCCATGGTGTCTGGGATCCTGGAAGCTGCCCTTGCCAGATACCCACTCTGCTGGCCCTGAGACCTTGGACTTCCAGCCCCAACTAGGAGAAACAGACAGGAAGATCCCCTGGAGAAGGGAATAGCTACCCACTCCAGTATTCTTGCCTAGAAAATCCCATGAACAGAGGAGCCTGGCGGGCTACAGCCCACGGGGTCACAAAGAGTCGGACACGACTGAGTGACTAGCACTTTCACTTTTCGGGAGACGCAGATGTTTGCTGTTTATGGGCCACCAGATCTGTGATGTTCTGTCTCTAAAGGGCTGAAATAGAAGAGTCCTGTTCATTCACTTGCTCATCATTCAACAGAGGGCCAGGTCTCCTTGAGAAGGTCCTTCTAGAGGTTGTTACCTCAGGTCGTGTACCTGAGGTCAAGACCAGGGCGGCTGATCTGCCCCCAGGCAGGCCCTGCAGCCGTCGCCCTGGTTGCCGGCACCTTCCTGGAGTAGGGGACCAGAAGAGCTGGGCCCTGGTCCCTCTGGGTTGCAGGGGCCACTGGAGCCCGCCGCACCCTCCTCCCTGCAGCCCTCGCCTGGAAGGAAATGCTGGCCTTGAGCTGCGCTCCCCAGAACCCCTCCCAGCCCCTGGGAGGAGCTGTGTCCAGCAGACCCATCCACTCTGGGCGGTGAGTCCAGACTGCCCCCCTCCCATTTCCTCTCCCCTCTCTCACAGGAGGAGCTGGCGGTGGAGAGAAGCGACCCCTCCTCCCAGCACAGGGTCGGGAATAAGACCCATCCCCACGCGAACCAGCTCTGAAGACAGCAGCCAGAGGACCACGTGCAGGAAGCCAGAGGGGCAAACAGAGCCGGGACGCTTGCCTCCCAGCTTGGAGCTGCCCCTGCTCCAAACCGAGGACACTTGTATGCACACACATGTGCACACGTGCACACACATGCGTGTGCCAGTCAGCCCCATAGCAAGGGGGAGGGGTGGGGGGGTCACACAGGGCTGCAGCTGCTCTGAAATGCTCCTCAGTGACCCGTCTGCTCGGGACACCGGTGGGTGTCCAGCGCAGGCTGAGTCAGCCCCAGGGTGTGGATTAAGGAGGATAATCGTGTTCGTTGGGGCACTTTCATGCACAGAGCCGGGGAAACAGGGTCATTGAAGTACAATTTGAAAAGCATACAAATAATTCATGTTCCCATTATGTCACAGTGTTGTTGTAAATGATGAATTTACACTTAAAACCCAGGGGCATAGCATCAAAGAGCAGCTACCCATCACCCTCCCCACAGGCAGCAGAGGCCTCCTTAGTTCTGGAAAGCAAAGTCCACAGGTGGGCATCGGGCGGCAGCGCAGGCCTGGAGGAGCCCAGGGCTGGGCAGTGGGTAGGGGGGCAGGGATCCTCCAGGTCGGAGAGACACCCAGTGCCACCAGCCCAGGGGGCAGCACAGCACAGAGAGGGGAGAGGGTGCTGGGGGCCACTGGAAAGATCTGGAAACCCACTCTCTGGTCACGTGAGCCCCATTCACAGGGGCGGCAGGTGGTCAGGGTGAGCAGCACTGTCCCTACCAGCAGGGGCCCCAGGCTGTATGGGGGCTCCCCACACACCTGGCTACACCCGGCCCTGGGCCAGCACATCCGTCTCGCCATCTCGACCTCAGACAGCTGGTGCTGGGCTCCCGAGCCCAGTGAGGGCAGGAAGGTCACTGCTTGCTGCCTGCGGAGGGGGCTGCCGCAGCAGGACAGCCGACTCTGCTCGGTAGCCCCGCCCTGGGCTCCGGGCTCCGGGCCGATGTCACCGTCCCCTACCCTGGCCTCCTCTGCTGGACCATTGGTTCTCTATGAATATTCATGTGGCATTTCAGCCAGGGCTAGTCGTTAATATTCCGAGAAAGCAGAATGGAGCCGCTTCGTGTTCTCCTGTGTGAACGGGAGTCACGCATGTTGATGGGGACGTGGCCTGGGCCTCGCCAACACTTGCATCAGCCTCCAGGGCTTTTGTCTGAAGACACTGATCGACCCACCGACCAACTGCAGGCAGGCAGGTAGCACAGAAGTATAGGGTCCAGAGAGGGCAACAGGTGGAAGCTGCCCCAGGCCCCTCCCACTCTGACCACCTGGCCCTTCAGACCTCGCATGCCCCTTCCCAGGATGCTCGCCCTGCATTCATGGCCCTCTCTGTGCTGAGGATACTGAGGAAGGCCCGGCATCTTTGGTGTCACTCTTGGGACCCACAGAGCAACACCTGCCTGCTCTAGCATCTAGCCAGGCCGCCTGGCACTCCGGGCCCTTGGGGGTCCTGGCTTAAGCCCTGCCCCACTCTGGCCCAGGGCCAGTACCCACGGGTGGCAGCACCCGCCCCTTTCAGCTTGTGCCTGCCCCAGGGCTCTGGGTCACCAGGGCCAGGGTGGCAGGTGCCCACAGTTGGGCCAGCCGGGGTGGGAGAGCTCTGCCCAGCCGGGACTCCTGTGAGCTTGCCTGTGGCTGGGGTAGTGCACTCGCCATCTCTTGGCTTAGGAGGACGAGCTGATTCTGGGGCCGTGGTGGCGGTGCCTGAGCACCCTCCTCTTCTGCCTCGGGCCGTGGACATGCCTGGACTGGGGGTGCCTGGCAACCTGCCTGCTCAGGCCCTCCCGGCATCCGTCTGCCACCCCCTCAGGCGCAGTGCGGGCCACACAGCGAGAGGCACAGCAACCCTGCCGGAGGCCCCATGTGACACAGCTGCCAGCCTGCCTGGGCACGCTGCCCGACGGGGCTGGGGGAGGGGCAGGCCCATAGGTGCTGAGTCAGCTGCCCCTGCATGGTCCCGTCCCCGCCCGGGCAGGGATGCTGGTGAGGTTTGGGGGAGCTGTCAGATGGCTGGGGATTTTCTGGAAAGTGGCTCCTGCAGGAGCCAGGCCTGGAGGGGCGGTGGGGGCGGGTGGGGTGGGGTGGAGTGGGAATGAGAGGAAGGGCCTTCCCGGAAGACAGGCCCTTTCCAAACTTGTGGTTTTTCCCTCTTCCCTCTCCTGGCTGGCCGGACTCGCCTCCCTTCCTTCGCGACTCAGTCGTGACTCGGCCGGAGGGAGACGGTTAGTCCGCGGTCTCCCCTGTCCCTGAGAGTTCCAGTCGCCTGCAGTTATGGGCGCCCACAGGGTCATCTGGCGGGAAGGAGGCGGTGGCGGTGTCACCCCCCGTGCGAGGAGGTCTCGTCCCCCCGTCGGCGGACGGGGTCGGTGGGAGGGCCGCCCCCGACACGGGGAGGGGTACCCGACACGAGAGTCCTCCAGTCCCACCACCCTCCTGTGCTGCCAGACTCACATCAGAGGGAGGGCCCCGGCGGTCTTCGCTGAGACCTTGGTTCTCCCGTAGAGACTCCCGCGAAGCAGGTGGGGGAATGGGTCCCTGACTGAAGGAGTCTATTTGGAGACCAAAGATCTTTAGGGGAAGAACGGTTACTGGGGAGAGAACCAACGGAGTGAAGGGTGCCTGTCGGGGAAGGTGGGACGCCCGGCCCCATAAGGGGCCTCCCTCCCGAGGCACCCACCGGCCGGTCCTCTCGGGGTCGTGGACCGGTCCCTCCGGTGGTGGGTCGGGAGTCCGGGACGAGACACAAGGTCCCCTCGCGGAGGGGCCGAAGACGGGGTCGGAACTGGGCGACGGGAGGGACGGGTCCTTAGTGGCGGGGCCTTAGACTGACAGGAGAGAAGCGTCCGGTGTCCGGGGACCACGGGGCTCAGAGGGTGCGAACCCGCGACGGGCGACGGACCCTCCGGAGCGGGGGCCGGGGGCGGGGAGGGGTCGAACGGAAGTCCGTGACGAGGAGGGGAGGGGACCGACCGAAGGAAGAAGTACCAGTGACACGGACGGACGAGCGGAGTCCGGAGGCTAAGGGTGTCAGTTCCAGGTGGCAGAGGTGGTGGTTGTGCGGTTGAGCGGGTCTTTCGCCTCTCCCTCCGGTCCGGGCCGCCGCACACCTTCGGTCCCTTCCACCCGGAGGGGCTCCGAGCCCGCACCACTCCTGCTTGGACCCTGTCACGACGGGTGACCGTGGCCAAGGGGCACTTCGACCGTACGGGTTCTCCCAAGAGGAAGGACCGGCCTCTCGTAGTGGGGTGTTCTCGGAGTCGGCCCGACATAGGTTGTTTGCCGTGGTGGGCTCCCAGGAGACAATACAAAGCTTCCGGTCCCGAAGACACTTCTCAGATGGCTGAGACGGTAGTCTTCGTTAATTTGGGGATCTCCTGAGCCCAACCAAAGGTGACTATGTAGTTCGGGGTGTATTAAGGTCCCAGCCGTCGCTCCGGCGGGACAACGTCTGCGCGTCGAGAGGAAGGTCCCCGCGAAAGGCCGGTGGGTCGACGCCCTCTCCTGTTCTCGGAGGAGTGGTACCCTCAGCCCCTTCGGAAGTGAGTCATTTCTATTTCTTGCACGCAGAGTAAAAAGGTTAACGAAAAACCGATTTGCTCTTGGCATTGAACCCAAAAGACGGTCGTAAAGAGGGCGCCCACAGAAGAGACTTTGACCCACGTGTGACGTACGTGTATCGGTAAGGCCGGGCTCTCCCGTGAAGGATAGAATATTCCTGACATGCGTGAACCAACCACTTAAGTCGGAGTGCTGGGAGTGGCCGGGAGGAGCGGGTCGTGACTGGGTCAAAGCGCCGGTGGGGGCGGTTTGGGGTTCCTGTTCACGGTCGCCGCCTTGGGGACCGGAGGCCCGTGTCTCCCGGGTGGTGCCATGTCGTCACTGAGGAGGTCGAATCATTACCAACGCAAATTTTCGAAGGGTGACATGAATGCTTTTTTTGCCGCAGACACAGACCGAACAATATAGGAGATGTTTTTCCATATTTGGAAAACTCGGAATTTGTCAGTGCGGTAGTTGTACAATTTTTTTATTCAAATTACGTCCACCGAGTTTTCATAAAGAATTTCACAGGCACTGAGGACACCAAGCAGCGTGTCCGCACCACTGTGACCCCCCAGCCCCACGGGCACTCGCCCACCTCGGGCGGTGGGGGGGGCTTCAGGGTAACAGGAGTAACTAACACAAAACAAAGCTTTCAGGAACCAGCATGATTCAGTGCAAAAGATTCTCTGCAGCGCTGAGAAGTGGGGTCCACACTGATCGGCTCCTCACCTGCCGTCCAGGTAACTCAGACAGACTCGCTCCCCACTCCCTCCGAGGAGCCCACCACTGACCTTGAGTGGACAATCGCCTGACAGAAGCTGACTACAAATAAAAAAACATGGCTTGCAGCCAAGTTATTTTTTGCTTTCTTTACCTGATTTGGGTTTTTCTTCCAGCAGCACACAACTGCCCTGACAGCCCCCCTGGCCACTAGGCAGCCTGGCCAGATGGGGCTGAAGGGGCCACTGCCCGTGCCTGGGGCTGGGGGACAACTTGGGGTGGAGCAGCATTAGCTTGCCTGTCGCCCTCCCGTCTGAGGCCTAAGTCCTGCCTCTGGCTGTTGTCGCAGCTGAATCACAGTGCCCCTCGCCTGCCCACGAGGCCCAAGGCCACCCTGGCCTCATCTGATGGAGGCAGGGGAGGGGAGGGGCAAGGCTTGAGCCCTTTGGTATGTTCTCTCTGCAATCGGAACCGCCCTGGCCCACATTCACTCTTGCTCTGTACTCCCAGCTGCTCTAACAGCTGCCAAGGCAGGAATAGGAGCCACCGAGTCCCTCACCTGGCGGTCCAGCTGGTGCACCCATGACTGCAAGAGGTGTTTCTTAACGTGCAGCGCTCGGGCCACCTCTGCTATCTGCTCCCGACACACACGTCTCAATCCTGGATGTTCCCTCCAGGGAAGAGGCTGAACTCCCCAACCCCACAGCCCCAAAGCCAGAAATACACTGAGGTGCCCGCCTCAGAAAGTCACACTTGAAGAGATGACGTCACCTGGCTGACATTCTAAGCAGACCTGCCCGGTAGGAAGACAGGCGTGCCCTGGAACCAGCACGCCCCCTCCTGACCTAGCAACCTGCCAAGTGAACCCAGGTGACACGGAAGCCCGGTCTGGAACTCAGGACATCTCACAGGGTAACATATGGAGGACAGTCTGTGGGCTGAGCCAGCACTTGGTGGCCCAGGGCGGAGTGAAGAGCTTGGTGGCAGTGCGGGGCATCAGCTGGTGGAGCCTGACGCTTCCCTAAGGCTGGCGCAGGGGCTGGGAGTGCTCAGGAGGGGACAGGGTGGCTGGGAGAAGCCCCCTCCAGGTCTGCACCGGCATACCACACCCTTCCCAGGGGCCTCTCACACCAACACTGGTGATGCTGGTGTCCTGGAGAGGGGACAGGGACGCGGGCTCTCCAAGTGCAGACTGGACCGATGGGCCCCTCTGGAATTGCTGGGAAAGTGCAGGCGGAACCACAGGCAGGTGGCCCGGGGGATGTTGCGCTGAAAGCACACAGAGAAGGGCCGAAGCAAAGACCAGCAGGAGTAGGGGCACCAGCGTGCCCTTCACAGGAAAGTCTCCGCTCTTTCCGGGGAGGTCGTTCCTCTGGGACGGGGCAGAAGGGGCCCTGACCGATCCCGGCAAGAAGAGCACCCCTTGCAGGTGCAGCTACAGCCAGGTCGCCATCAGCCGCCCCCAGAGGAGCCCGCCGCATCCTCACATGTCCACGAAGACCATGAAGCACCAGCCCAGGCCCCCGACCAGCAGCATGGTCACGTGGATGCCGTAGACCAGCAGCTCGTTGAGGAGGCGGAAGTCCACGCGCCGGCGGCCCAGCAGCAGCAGCAGCGCCGACAGCTTGAGCTGGAAGCGCAGCAGGACGCGGACGCCCAGATATTGCAGGCAGAAGAGGGCGGCCAGCGCGCCCCACAGCGCGGCCGTGAAGAGGCTGCAGCTGAAGTACAGCAGGAAGCGGATGAAGCCGTAGAGCCAGCGAGCCCGGACATACACGTCGAAGTTGTTGTACTTGGTGCGGGCCGGGCGGGAGGCGCGCGCCGGGCCACAGGCGGCGTGTAAGCAGGTGGTGTGCGGGCCGTGGAAGGAGCGCACCCGCCGGGGAATGGGCATGACCGGCATCGGGTCTGGGCGGTGGCGGCGCTAGCTCGCGGCGGTGGCGGAGTCCGGGCGGCGGTCAGCATAGGCGTCGTGGGCGCCTGGGCCTGGGCGGCCGAGGTTGAGCACCGGGGGAGGTGGGGGCCTGCAGGGAGAGGGACACGAAGGGGAGCCGGGTCAGCCAGTCCCAGGAAGACGACTCTGGGACTCGAGAGCCACTGAGTTATCGTTTTCAAAAGGCTGAGGACACTCCAAAGGGACCCACAATCACGTGGGAACCAAAATTCCATCAGTGACACCAGGAAGAAGGGTCAGGACAGAGGGCGCAGACACCCCCCCCCCCCCAGTGCAGTCAATGCTAAAAGGAGAGAAAGGGCCAAGAGAAACCCCGGCTAACCTCCCCCTCCCCAGAGGCTTGGAGAGTGCCCTGCAGTGGACTCAGCGTCTGGCTTTTAACTGGGATGCCCAAGGCATCTCCTTATCCAGGGAGAATAAGCCCCTGGGTGGCAACCAGCACAGGACAGGAAGAGGGAGAGTGCCCACTGAGCTGACTGGGCCACTCTCTTTAGCAACTTGACAGGCCCAGTGCTGGGGATGAGGCAGCTGGCGTAGGGCTCTGGGCTCCCCCGCTGCGCCTGAACCCCGGTGCTGTCCTTCACCAGGAGGGTAACTTTAGGCAGGCCACCTCACCCTCTGAGAGACTGTTCCTGCTCTGCACCATGGGGATGCCAGCAGCTCTGGGTCCCCAGGGATGCTGTGGGAAGCGAGCATTACTGGGCAAAGGCTGCCCATGCCTGGCAGAAGGGATGGCAGCCCAGGGCCGCCCATGCCTGGCAGAGGGGATGGCAGCCCAGGGCCGCCCATGCCTGGCAGAGGAGATGGTAGCCCAGGGCCCCCCATGCCTGGCAGAGGAGATGGTAGCCCAGGGCCGCCCATTCCTGGCAGAGGAGGAGATGGCAGCCCAGGGCCGCCCAGGGGTATCATCGCGGGGCACGAGACTGGACCACTGCAGAGGAGAAAATACCCAGTGGCTCTCTGGCTTTGCCTAGCAACTGCCGTTCATAGCTGTGCCTGGGTCGTGGATGGAAAACACAGAACTGGACGTACAGGATGCGTAAGATCGGAGCGGCAAAGTTGACGACAGGCCCAGAGGAGGCGCTGCCTAGGGCATCGGCCTCCCGTCACGTGGCGTGCAGCCTGGGGGCCTGCAGAGGGGCTGGTGCTAGCTAGCTCCCACTCCGGCCGCCCACGTGCTGCTCTGGCCAGAGCGGGAGGAAAGGGGAGGCCGGGCGCGTCCACCCTCCCCTGCTCATAGGCCCAGCCCTGCCTGCAGGCTGCGGCCAGAACCAGGTCTGACAGCATCTGATGGCACTTAGACGGTGGTGCTCCTGCGGGGTCACAGCCGGGGGCGGGCTGCTAGCCATCCTCCCGTTGCCCACCTCGCCGCGGGCAAAGGGTCTGCGCCACGGGCTTCCAGGCGGGGGCCCGGGGCGACACCCACGCGCTCCCCCAAGCCCCGCCTGCTCAGTGCTAGGCCCTCGACCCCCAGAGGCAGGGCCGACCCGTGGCGCCCCCGGGAGCCGCCCCCGCCGCGCCCCGCCCGGGCAGCCCCGCCTGCTCACCGGCTGCCCTCTCCGCGCCGGCGTCCCGAGCCGCGCGGCCCCCTGTCCCTCGGGACTCCAGGAGCAGGGCGGCCGCATGGTGCCGGCGGCGCAGCCCGGACCCTCAGGCGTCCCGGCCCGGGGCCGCCCCGAAGGGACAGGGGCTCCCGCGCCCGGCGGCCGGCGGCGTTTGGCCCAGCGTGGGAGCCGTAGCGCCGCCCCTCCGCGGCCACCGTAGGACTTCCCTCACGCCCGCACCCTCCGCCCGCGCCGAAACGGACAGCGCCTCCCTCCCCCTTTTCGGCGTCGACCCCGAGAGCCCGGAACTCGGCGCTTGCCCTCTGAGCGTGCGTGCGTGCGTGCGTGCGTGCGTGCGCGCCCGGCGCGCGGCCCGTGACGTACCCCCGGACAACACCGCCCCAGGTACCCGGTCGGCGCCTCGGCCCGTCCTGCGCAGGCGCAGATAGGGGAGCGGCCCAACGGCGTCGCCCCCCCGGAGCTCCTCTGCGCATGCGCCTCTGTGCCAGGCTGTGGGCAGTGCGCAGGCGCGCGCCCTTGGTTCCTTGATGGTCCTGCGGCCTGTAAAGAGCCCTCGCTCGTGGTGCTGCTGGTGTCGG
Organism: Litocranius walleri; assembly: GCA_006410535.1. Classification (NCBI taxonomy): domain Eukaryota; kingdom Metazoa; phylum Chordata; class Mammalia; order Artiodactyla; family Bovidae; genus Litocranius; species Litocranius walleri. The sequence continues at coordinate 538,024 of SJYG01000065.1, read as the reverse complement.
CCCCGGCCCTCGTGTCTGCCGTCCGGCGAGTCTGGAGCGGACTGGGGACACCACCGAAGGTCCCCAAATGTAGGGAGTCAGGACGGACTGGTTGACACCACCCACAGATGTCAAGGTCCCATGTAGAGACCCCCAGAGCCCTGGGAGAGAGAGGATGTCGGTGTAGACGTGTTTAAGTATTTTAATCTGGACGAGCTCAGGGGAGGGGAAACTTAACGCTCCTTGGATGTAGTTGGCAAGTTCCACCTACCTGAGTTCTGTCGGGTATGGAGGATCTGCTTCCACACGTGGAAAAAGCTGGTTGCACCCTCGCTGCCTGGCGTACTGGACTTGGTCGTTGTTTTTGCCCCCAGTTGCTCTAGTAGAGGCCAGTTCCTCGGGCATCCTTTACAGAAGACGGACCTCCCCTTGGCTGACCCTCCAGGGCTGGAGCCCCTACCTACCAGCCCCAGGCGTGCAGGTCCTGACCCCAACCCGCCCTCGCCCCGCCCTGTCCTAGGGGTGGAGCGCGGTGCCTGGGGACACGCTTGGTGGTTCTGTCCCTTCAGCTGGCGCTCTGCTGGTGAGGAGAGTCTGACCAGGTCATGGTGGAGAGGGGAGGAAGGGGCCCAGATCAGGTCAGGGGGCAGCAGGAGAGGATGGGAGAGAAGAAGGGTGCTGTAAGAAGGGACTCTTAAACTGCATCTTCTCTGTGGCTGGGCCTCTGCAGTTGATCGCTGCTGTGTGCCCTAGCCGAGAGTGCTGGTTTTCTTCCCCAGACCTGGATCCAGCCCTGACCCTTGGAGACACCCTGTCCAGGCCCCTCCTCAGCCCTGTGAGGAGGCCCCATTGCTCCCATCCTTGTCCCTTCACATTAGCTTTTTCTGTCCCTCTGCCTCTCCTCCAACCAGTGAGCTCCTAGTCACCCTTTAAAACCCCAGTCACTATGCCCACCTCCAGGAGACTGCCTCCAGTTGTGTGCCATCCCTTCCCTGGCCGCCCCCCCTTGGTGGGAGTTAGTGGTTCTGACTAATCTCAGCCATACCCTTTGTCCACCTCTAAAGCTCAAAGATCCGTTGACGGATCGGCCTCTCCCACTGGCTCAGTTTCCTTACCACAGGCCACAGGGTAAGATAGATGTCTCTCTACGTCATGATCTGGTCCACACATGCACATGATTAAACAACTCCAGAAGCTTCACAAACTGCACTTCTCCTGACCACACACTCTGCTATGTTCTGGTGTTTCATTCAGTAGACGGGCCGGAAGCCACCGTATCTGCAGCCCGACCACCGCCAGGTCCGGAGCCACGAGGACGAAGACGGGGCTGTGTCCTCGGGGCCAGCTCAGTGGCAGGGCCGGGGGAGCCCCCTGACGTGGCCTGCGATTTTTCGCAGGCTGCCCCTGGCAGGGGTGGGGGGGCCGTCCAGTTGGGCTCCTTCATATTGCCATCCTCACAGGCACCCCTCTCTCTCCGCTCCCCCACCCCCATGGCAGGAGGACATCTGTGATGTGGGCGGTGGCCGGGCGCCACCTGCTGGAACAGTGCACGAGATGTCCCAGAACCAGGCCTGAGACGGGTGAAGGGTCCAAGAAGGGCCTGAGTCCATGGGCGCTTTGAGCCGTAAACCAGGGCACCGCGGCCGAGCCCCAGCAGCTCCCGGTTGTCTGTGGAACTGAGTAGTCTCCTGCCGCAGAGGCCCACTGGCCCACAAACCCTCTACTCTCTGCCTTTGCTAAAACCTAGTTTGCCCCTGCTTTAAACAAGCGTTTGTCACACGACTCACAGAGAATGGTAAACGGGCAGACCCCCAGGTTGGGACGGTCTTAGCCACCTCCACCCTCCACTGTCCCTGTGATTGCTGGGGAGCCAGGATCCAGTCACTTCAGGGGCCAGACATGGAATGACTCTTTGCCACCCAGGACGGTAGAGGCTGAGTGACCCCTGACATCAGGCTGCCCTGCAGGTTTGCGTGTGGGGAGGGACTGACTTCTCTGCAGTCATGTTCTAACTGTCCAGTCCTCAGGCAGGGCCGGTGTGATCTCCCACCACGTGACGGTGGGTTTAATCCTCACGAGGGTCCCGACAGTGTAGTCAGGCATGTTAGCCTTCAGCGATTGCGTAGTCCTTGTGAGCGCTCCTACAGTCACCTCGCCATCAAGAGACGGACTTCCATGTGACCCAGCGACGCCACTCCTGGGCTTAGGGGCAGACAAAACTCTAATTCAAAAAGATACCTGCATGCCAGTGTTCATAGCAGCCCTACTTACAGTAGCCGAGACACGGAAACAACTAAACGTCCATCGGCAGAGGAATGGATACGGAAAATGTGGTATATATACACTCGGCCACAAAAAAGAACGACATGCCATTTGCAGCAACGTGGATGGACCTAGAGGTGATCACACTGAAGGTCAGACAGAGAAAGACAAATACCAGAAGATGTGGAAGCTGAAATACGGCACAAATGAACCTGTCTATGAAACAGGAGCAAACTCAGGTGCACAGGGAACAGGCTGGCTGTTGCCAAGGGGGAGGGTATTGGGAGACGGCCGGAGCGGGGCTTGGGGCCAGCAGGCAGAAGCTCCTATAAAGAGTGGCTAGACAGCAAGGTCCTCCTGTCCAGGATGGAGAACTGTAGTCAGTATCCGACGATAAGTCATCATGGAAAAGAATATTTTTAAAAAGAATATTAAAAAGAAAAGAATGTGTGAAAATGATTTTGTGCTCAAGGGGGTAAAACTAAAACCTACCACCACAAGAAAAAAAAAAGAGTTGGAGTCGAATTCCCTCCCTTCGGCTCTGGGCTGCCTTAGTGAACAGATCCTGAGGTCAAGTGACACTGTGTGATTCCAGGGTTGTGCAGCCTCATCCTCAGCCTCGGGGACGCTCTTGGAAGCCCCAGTCATGGCGCCCTGAGACGCAGGCCCACGTGGGGCCCTGGGCCAGCCTGTGATGGGTGGCCCCACCAAGCCCAGCCTTGGGGCATCCCCGCTCAGGCATCAGACCCGTGAGTGAGTGACTCTCTGGGGGATTTTGACCGCAGCCCTTTGGGTCACTCGTCCACTTGAGACTGCCAGGCTGAGCCCCCCAGGTGGCGCAGAGCAGGGAAGCCCTGTCTGGGCCCTGTGAGCGCAACGAAACAGGTGCTGTTTTACAGCATCAAGGTAGGGAGGTTGGTCACATCCCCCAGGGGTTTGAGCAAACGTGTCATTTCAAATCCTCATCACCGCCTTCAAGGGAAGTAGTCTTGCCTCCACTTTTACAGATGAGGAAAGAGAGTTTTTTGTTCAAGTCAGGCCTGACTCCCAAACCCAGGATGAACCCACCACCCACACCACCCATGGCTAATACGTGGCACGCGTCCTGGCCCGCCTCCTCCAGAATCCCTGCGGACATCACTGTGATTGGCACTGGTCTCACTCCCTTGCTGGTCCCTGGTTACGGAATCCCAGCCTATCTGGGCGGCATCTCTCATCCCTGATGTGACTCCTCTTTTACCCCCATGAACCCGGAGAGGACACCCCTCTCCTCCAGGTGGACTCTGACCGGTGTATCATGAGGGCCAGCTGAGCCCCCAGAGGTCACCACAGACTCGTGTGTGCAGGCGTGTGCCCTCAGTCACGTGTGACTCTTTGCGACCCCATGGACGGTAGCCTGCCAGGCTCTTCTGTCCATGGAATTCTCCAGGCAAGAACACAAGGGGTTGCCATTCCCTTCTCCAGGGCATCTTCCCGACCTAGGGATTGAACCTGCGTCTCCTGCATTGGCAGGCAGATTTTTTTCACCCCTGAGCCACTCAGACGCAGTGGACAGCATTTGCAGAGGGCAGTGCGGAGTCAGACCGTGTGCTGCTGCGGCCCCTCCTGCCTGCGTCGGCTCTGGTCCACCAGTTTCTAACCGGGCAAAGTCCTCCATTCTCTGTGCCGCTGGCTTGTGTCTCCGAGGCAGCTGGGGAGGGGCGCAGGGGCCCCCTCCCGCCTTGGCTTCCCCTCCTCCTGACCTCCCCCACCAGCTGGCTGTCCTCCATTCTTCTAAGTCCAAGGCTGGCATGAGCTGGCCACTCAGTCTCAGCATGGTGGTGCCTGGAAGGGAGGCTTCCCATGCCCACCCCCCCAATCCTGCCCCCTGGAGCCCCAGTGTCTGGCCCACCACAGGCCCAGGGCTGCTTTTGTTGCTTGGTTGGTTGGTTGGTTGGTTGTTTGATGAAGTGCCTGCCCTGTACTGGGCATTCAAACCTGGGGATATGGGTGGGGGGGAGTGGCCTCAGCCTGTTACTGCCCAGTGACATCCATGGGCATCAGCTTGGGCAGCTCCAGTCCGGCCCGCCTGGGGCACTGGAAGGAAAGCAGGTTGAGCTGGACACTGGCTACGGGCTTGGGGGTGACGAGGGGCAGGCAGGACCAGCACCTGGATTATAGTTTACCGGTGACAGTCTTGCCCTGATTTCAGAAGTGTGTCCAGCGCCCCCACCCACCTCCCCTAGGCTCCTCGGTGGGTGGGCTAATCTACGTAACCTCCCTAGGTGTCCAGCCTACACCTGTGAGCTGGAGGTCTCATCCCCAGTGGCTGTGAGTGAGGACCTCAGGGTGCAGAGTCCACGCGGTGCTGCCAGGGTCTGAGCTCCCAGACTGAGACTCAGCCTCTCACCGTGGGAAGGAGGAGACCACACAGCCCTGCGTCTTGGTGGCCTTGGTTTCCTCCCGGGCAGCACGCCTGCCGTCTCACGGAGTGCCCTCCTAAGACCTAGACTCAGGCCGAGAAGCAGGCCAGGAAGGTGCGTGTTCAAGGTCATTACTCACAGTGGCCCCTTCCTGCACCCATGGCCCCAGTCCCCGGCCCAGGTTGTATTTCCTCCTGTGCTAATTTCACAAAAGACACAGCTCACACTCCTGTTGATTGAACAGTTTTGTGCTGACAGGAGGGAAGATTAGTGGCAGAGTTATCATCCCCCAGAGCGTGGGCGATTTGTCTGGCTCGGAGGAACCCCGGCGGGGTGGATATGTTTTATGGCGCGCCCAGAAGACAAACACAGGCATTTATATGTCACTTGTTGCAATATAAATGCTAACTTGTACTTCGTTCAAAACTTTTAATGAATTGTATACATTCCAGAAGATTTATAGGGCAAATGCAATGGTTCAAAATGTTACTTTTAACATATTTGTCAGTTTGGCAACAGCACCAAAAAAATCTGGAGGATATTGCATTCAGAAATAAATCATAAATAGATGCATCTTAAAAGAGGTTTATTTTGGTCGTTAATGGTTGATGGGCCCCCCAGTGCAGGATTTAAAGGTAAATTATGCAAAATCAAAAATAAACCTTATAATACTTCATCAAACATGCATAAAACTGTCAGGCCCAAATAAATTCTCTCAATTAACTTGCTTCAGATTGTGATTGCATTTGCTAATTTAATCAGCTCCAGAATAATCTGGAGGCCCGGAAATGATGGATGGCTGTGCGGGCACACCCCAGGGAGCAGGGCAGAGCCAGCCTGGACAGGACTGGGAGGTCAAGGCCCGCCTCTCCCACCGGGCAGCTTTTCCCATCCCCATCTCGGGGGCCGAGCCCATCAGCCAGGCCCTCTGCTCGAGTCCCCGTTAACTGCTGCCCTGGGGCTGCGGTGGTGGCCTTCGCGTGTATCACCTGGATGGCCGGGCCTGGAAGTCAGCACCAGGAACCACACCCACTCTGGTCTGGCCTGGCTCCAGAAGCCCTGGCGCTCACGTCATCGGTGTGGATGCCTGCTCCTTCTTGGTCTCTTCTAGAACAAAGGGAAGTGGGACGGACTGGGAATGGTTCTCTCTGGGTCTGCCCATTCCTCCCTCTGATTCTTGATTAAATGAAGGTTTTTGAATTAAACTGTTTTACCCGTTTCGTGGGTGAGGGTGGTGGCAGGCCGTCAGGTGGGGATGAACCCGTGCCCTGGGCCAAGACCTGGAGGGGGAGGAGGTGTCCTCTGCTCGAGGCCTGACCCAAGGCAGGCATGGAGCTGAGCTCGCCAAGCACGCCATGCGGTACGGACCCGGGTGGTCCCACCTCCCCATCACTTTGCTTCCCGTGTGACGGAGCTGTGTGCCCATTTCTCTTGGTACCTGCCAGAGACCGTCTCATTCAACAAGACCATCCACACTGGAGAAGTCACCGAGGAGATCTCCACAAAGCTTTGTGCTTTAAGGGAGGACCGTGTCTTTGTGGAGGGTCTTTGTTTCTTTCTTGTAAAATCTGGTGAGTCTGTTTCAACCAAAACCACACCTGCTTCTTGTGTGATTCTAGCAGATGAGACAGGAAAGCGCACAGAAACGGGGAGAGGGAGGCTGGTGTGTACCTGTGGAGCTGAACAGGGATGAGTGGGCCGCTCAGGGCTCAATCTGAGCTCCTGGCTGATGCCCAGATCTCGGTACCCCGCCTGGGGACCCTCACCTCACTCCAGAGCCCCACATTTTGGCAGAGGGCCCCTCTTAACCATCAGCACACTCTCTGTCTTCCCTGCTTCCCTGGCTGCCCTGTTTGGTCCCTTGGGGACCAGCATGGCTCTGCCCTGGGACACAGGAGGACACGCTGTGTTCCTTGGTGCCTGCTCTCCACTGGCAAAGTGCTCTAGTATTTTATTTTTCAAAAGTGGGATTCTGTTGGGTACCTGGGTTTGCATCCTGCTACCAGTCCATCCTAAAGGAAATCAAGTGAATGTGAATTGGCAGGACTGAGGCTGAAGGTGAAGCTCCAACACTTTGGCCACATGATGCAAAGAACTGACTCCTTAAAAAAAGACCCTGATGTTGGAAAAGATTGAAGGCAGGAGGAGAAGGGAATTACAGAGGATGAGATGGCTGGATGGCATCATCAACTCTGGGAGACGATGAAGGACAAGGAAGCTTGGCATGCTGCCATCCGTGGGGGCTGCAAAGAGTCAGACATGACAGTGGCTGAACAACTCTCCCACTTGGCCTTTCATAAGGAACGTGTTCCACGACAGCGGCCACTCTTCATAGATCTAGGGCCCTGCGTATTCCAGCACACAACGTCCTGTCACTTACCTCATCATTCCTCTCTGACCAGACACGGGCACTGACCCCAGTGTTTTGGTATCGTACACAGTTCTGTGATGGACACCCTGGCACGTAAAGCTGGTGCACATCCACTTCATCTTCCCCTGGGATGGAGCGCGGATGCTGGCCAACTTCTTAGGGCCCCTGACAATTGCTGTGGCTGGACCCCTGCTGTCTCTGTAGCCGCAGAAGAGTGAGGGGCGAGGCTCTGGGCTGGTGGCGGGGGCGCCCCACCTGAGGCCCTGCATTTGCCACACCTCGCCTGCCCTTGCTGATACAGACACAGGCCCTGGGAATGGGGTCATGTTTGTTGGTCTTTAGTCACTCACTAATGTCCGACTCTGCGACCCGCTGGACTGAAGCCTGCCAGGCTCCTCTGTCCATGGGATTTCCCAGGCCAGAATACTGGAGGAGGTTGCCATTACCTTCTCCAGAGCGTCTTTCCCACCCAGGAATGGAATTTGAGTCTCCTACATTTCAGCCAGATTCTTTACCGCAAAGCCCCGAGTGTCCATGCCTTGGAGGAAAGCTGCAAGCTGCTTGTCCTGGGGGCTTCAGAGGAGTGGGCTTCCGAAGAAGCACAAAGGGTGGTGGTCTGAGACACGGCAGAGAGGGACACTTATTTGGAACACAGTGTCTGAGCTCAGGATGGTCTCAGCTCAGTGGCCTCAGGGCCACTGAGGTCAAAGAACAGTGTGCCTCCTGGACAGTCTGCCCATAAGGCACTGAACTCACTCAGCAAAAGACGGGGACCCTGGAGAACATTGCGCTCAGTGTAATGAGTCAGCACAGCAGACAAGGTCTGTGTGATCCCACTCGTGGGAGGGCACGGCGGCGAAGAATCGGCCTGCCAATGCAGGAGACATGAGACTGGGGCTCGATCCCTGGGTTAGAAAGATCTCTGGAGTAGGGCACGGCAGCCCACGCCAGTATTCTTGCCTGGAGGATCCCATGGACCAAGGAGCCTGGCGGGCTACAGTCCATAGGGTCACAAAGAGTCTGACATGACTGAACTGACTTAGCACACAGGCACACACACAAGAAGTCGAACCCTACAGAGACAGGAAGTAGATGGTGGGGCCAGGGTTGGGGGAAGAGAGGGCCCATGAGTGTATAACAGGGACAGAGTGTCAGTTTGAGAAAGTTCTGGAAATGGACAGTAGTGATAGTGGAACAACAATGAGAATGGACTTAACGCCATTGAACGGTGCACTTAAAAAAATGGTTAAGATCGTAAATTTTGATCTTAATTTATGTATTTTTGATAATTTAACTTATCCCATATGGATCTAGGGTTTTTTCAGTCAATAACTATGTTATGCGATGGATGTCCTTGTCCTGGTTTCCTTGGGGGTTTTTCGGGCATGTGGGATCTTAGCTGCCCAGCCAGGGACTGAACCCGCTCCCGCTGCCCCAGAAGCTCAGAGTCCTAACCACTTGACTGCTAGGGAATTCTCCTGTGTTGTGTATATGTTATCACAATAAAAAGGAAAAGAAAAACAGAGGGGATAAAAACCATATATTCCTAAGTGCTTGAGTTTGCATAAGAGGCACTGGAAGAGTGAAAAGTTTGCAGGGTCTGTCCCTCTGTGGATGGTGGGCTTCAGGCCTGACATCCCAGCCCTCACACAGTCCCAGTGGGTGGCCTTGTGTGGATGTCCACTGAGGTGCGCATGCGTCCCTGCCAGGTTAATGCCTTTGAAACTGACCTGTCCCTCCCATCACACCAGATATCCCTCCAGACGTTTCCAGCAAACTCCTGCAGCTGTCTCCACTGGGACTCTGAGCTTCTTTCTGCTCTCCAGCCTGGTCAAGGGTCCTAGACTCTCCGGCCCTGCTGGGATTTGAGAGTTTAGTGCAAGGAAATAAACTAAAATGAGCCTGGGGAGGGACGGAAGCTTCCGTCAACACCTGCCCCTGGAGGCAGGCCTGTGCTAGGGGATGCCGGCCCCATCCAGCTTCCTGGCTGGCAGAGAGAGCAGCCCCAGCCTGGGTGGTGCTCCCCTGGCCAGGTTTCTTGTGGAGTCCCTGCTCCGTGGAGACACAAGTCTCCTGGACTCTGACATTCCAGCATGGAGGCGCTGTGAGCAGTGAAAGGGTCCTAGGGACTGGCCTGTTGACCCTCCGGGAAGAACAGCGAAAGCTGTGTGCCCACCTCCTGCCCCCCGCCACCTAGAAACTGCTCCTGGGTCCCAGGAACGGTGTCCCCCATGAAGGGACACTCCTGAGCCCATTCACCAAGCACTGGCGAGTCCAGAGCGCCCTCGGGGCCTTCCTGTTCTGGCTGCATCTCTGGGGTCTCAGCACTCAGGGAGCACCCTCCTCCGTCGGGGGAGGCTGACACTGAGGTGGACCAGGGCACCTCCCTCCATCTTCTCCACTCCCCTGTCCAAGGGCCCTGAAGCTGTGCTGCCTGGGAACGCTCAGGGTCCAGAGGAAGCAGGCGGCTCTTCGGCACTCCCCTTGTGTGTGGCTGCTGCGTGGCATACTCAGCGGGGCTCCCCTCTCCCATGGTCTGGGTCTGAAGGGACAGCCTCCCGCAGCCCTCCCTGCTCGCGCCCAGAAGGAGTTAAGGGCAAGTGGCTGGCAAGGGCCCTTTCCCTTATGGGCTGGTGGTCCCGGCGCTGGTTCCCTTCATTTAATAAAGACAGTCATAGTATCAACTCTCATTACAGGGCAGCGACCCATTGTCACAGACCTAGGAGTGCGAGAACCGAGGTCCACCATCGTTTTATAACAGGCAGGAAAAGAAAACATACTGCCAAACACTCACCCTACTGCCGGTAAGAACAAGGACAGGTGAGCGTCTCAAAGGAGCAGGTGCGCACCTCCGCGCCTGCGCAGTGAGGCAGCTCGGCCCCGAGGGCGTGGGTGATGGAGCCGCCAGGAGGCCTGGCCCGCCCCGGGGGTCGGGGGACAGAGGCGCCCGCAGCTTTGCTGCCCGGGCTCAGCCTGGCTGGTGCGCGCGGCGGCCGGCAGGGGGCGCCCCCGGGCCGGGATGCTGCCGAGATCTCCCCGAGACCGCGTGGGCGCCGGGCGACCGGAGGGCTCCGGGCACCCCTGCCCACCACCGCTATCGCGGAGGACCCCGGGGACCCCTGCGCACCCCGCGCGCCCGGAGGCACGCCGGCGCATCCCGGCGCCGGGCGTCGCTTGCGCTCCCCGTTGCGGCCTCTTTCCCGGGCCCCAGGGCGTCAGCTAGAGGAGGCACGCGCTGCTGCGACTCGGGTGCAGCCGCACCGGGAGCCCAGGCTTTTTTTTTTTTTTTTTGCGTGGGGGAGGGAGGGGGGCGGTGAACAGGGCGCTGATCCTAGGAGGAACTCGTATCCCCCTGTACATGAGGACCCCGGGTGCAGGGAAAGTTAGGGGGCACCCGGAGGAGGGGGCCGGAGGCAGCGCCAAGAGGAGAGCTATGCGTCCTGACCCGCCCACCCCGGGTCCCCACTCGCCCTTCTGACCGGCCGAGAGACCTTCCTGGACTGACCCACTCCCTCGGGCGGGGGGAGAGGGGGAGGCGTGTCTCCCTCCAGCCGAGAACCGCGCTCCTCCGGCGGCGCTAGGGGGCGGCCTCTCCCTTTCCACCGGCTCCTGGGACCCCTGGTTCTCCGGATCCGCGGGGGCGGGGGTGGGCGCGCTCGCTCCGCAGCCCCACCTTCAGCTCTGAGAACCTCCCACCCCCAGCGGCCTTCCTCCTGAAACAGAATGAACCGTCATCAGGTGGGGCGTGGGGGTTGGGGACAGGGACACCCCTGATGGGGAGTGAGCCCCAATAGAGGCCTGGGCTTGTGTGTAGAGAGAAGAGACAGACACACACGCAGAGAAGGGACGGGGGAAGAAGGCTGACTGCACAGGTCCAGGACGCGTAAGGCGGGGCTGGGGTCCTGGCTCCAGGGGGCTGATCAACTAGTCCCCTCCTGCCAGGGTGGAGGCGCCTCCCCACCCGACGGGATGGGCATTACCAGCCCCCCTATTAAAGGAGGCAAATGGCGCTGCTCCCACGCTAGTCTGGGCCCTGGAGGCTGAGGACGTTGTGGGCTGCTGAGAATGTTGGAGGATGGGGGCCATCAGCCTTGCAGGAACAGCACAGATTTCCCGGCCCGGGTGTCTGGTGAGTGGTCTCCCAGCTTGGGTTAAGTGACTCCTGCTGCCCCGGGGAGTTTGGGGCATTATGGGTCTGCCCCCACCCCAGGCAGGGCCACCTCTGCCCACCGTGTCTGGAAAGCTCCTCAGGCTTGAGACACACATCTCTGGGGCAAAGGAGTCTTCCAGGTACAGGGGAGACCTGCAGACTTACGCGCCTGAGAAGGGCAGCTCCATTAGGTCTGGGGCGGCCCCCGGACCAGCTAAGAAAGGCTTCTCATAAATAGTTCTGCAAAAGCACTTCAGTTAAAAATGACAGTGACCCCTCATGGGGTCACTTAGGTATGTATATGTAGACCATCATTTTAGAGCAGTTACAGAGTCACAGCAAAAACTGAGAGGGAGGTACAGAGATGGCCCACATGCCCCCCCACCACGGGCACAGCCTCCCCTGTTATCTCCCACTGGAGCGATCCACTGATTACAGTTGACGAGCCCATGTTGACAGTCAGCATCACCCAAAGTCCGCAGGGTCGTAGGGTCCACTCTCAGAGTCGTGCGTTCTAAGGGCCTGGACAAGTATGACGTCCTGTGTCCACCACTGGAGCGTCACACGGAGCAGTTTCGCTGCCATAAAGTTCCCTGTGCTGCTCCTGTTCAGCCCTCCCCTTACCCTGGCTAATCCTCGGCTTTCTCCTTTCCTTCTGGAGTCTCCCTTGGGAGTCTGGCCAGGCTGGGTCCAGGATGCACACACTTGGGATGACGAGACGTGGCTTTGGGGATGAAGGAACGTGCACCCTCAGGACAGGCCAGCCAGGCACAGACTGACCACTGACCTCGGCATGCAGATCCTGAAGGCAGCACCAGCCTCCACGCAGAGGACCCATTCCCAGGAAGTAAGGCTCAGCCATGTCCTTTGGCCGGCCAGCCAGGCAGCGCAGTGGCCCCTCCGTGGGGCTGGATCGTGGCCATCCTGAGCTGTTTGGTTGTAAAAAGCCAAATGGAAGAACCAGGACAGGGAGAACTGTAGGCCACTGGGAGGCAAGGTGCCCGGCTGGCTCTCGGTCAAGGTGGGAGAGCCTACAGCAGGGGTCACGCAGTGCTGAGCAGGCCACTGGGAGGTGGGCCGAGACGAACACACTGGTCACCGCGGGGGCCGCGTGGACGGACCGACCGGAGCGAACGACGACATGGGCGAAAGAAAACAGCTCGCGTACTTACTAAGGCACGTACTGGTTATGCTTTCTCCTGTGCAACGACTGCTGCCCTGGGGAGCAGGACCGGAGGCCGCACCAGCTGGCTGTAGAATGGGGAGACAGCAGGGCTCACCTGTGCCCCCTGCCCCACCCCAGGGACACTTATCTGCTGACAGGGTCCCCGAGGGAGCCAGAGCTCCGAAAAGGCCACCCCCTGCATTTGACCAGCCATGGAACCCATACACCCTCCTGCCAGCTCATGGTAACAGTTGGGGAACCATCCCCCCGGGGTGGGGGCGTGCCGCCCAGCCCTGGCTGGACTCGGGCACGGGGGCGAGGCACTCCATTAACATTGCCGCAGGGTCCCGCGACTGTTGATATCAGCACTTCAGGGTTATTTATGAATTCATCTATTTGCCGGGACAAGCTTTTCTGCATTCGGTTGCCATGGTTGCCTTAAAGCCTGTATCTTATTAATTCTGCATGTTATGAAATAAATTTAGATCAGACAATCACAGTGAAGGTTCTTTTTTTTTTCATTGTGCTGTTTAGTTCTTGACGCCCAGGGTAGGACGTTTCCAGCTCAGACAGTCAGCATCGATCAGGTTCTGGGCACCTGGGCAGGGTGCAGGGAGGTGCTCCTGAGCCCAGGGCCTGAGGACAGGGCAGGGAGGGGACAGGGAGCTACATGGGGGAAGGGAGAGGCCGGAGGGACCCAGGTGCCTGGCCACTCCTGCAGGGCTCTCACAGCTGGATACACAGAGCCATCAGGGCGGGAGGTTGGGTTCCCTCTAGACGTTTCAGCTGGGACTGAGCTGGAATCAGACCGCTGGTGCTAAGGGTGCAGAGCGAGGGGTCTGCTCCAGGCCCTGGGGCTGCCCGGGACAGTGGGTGGGCATTCACCAGAAACAGCATGCGCCTCCTGAGGTCATGAGCCCGGGAGGCGGGGACTGAAGGGCCTGGAGGGACGCTCCTGGGACCTCTTAGTCAACTTGGCTGCTTTGATTTGAATTCCTGTCCATTGCCTGCCCAGGATGATCTTCGATCTGCCCGGTCACCTCAGGAAACACCACTGTTAAACCTCTGTTGTACAGAAGAGATGAAAGGTCAGAAGCACAGTTCCTTTTACCCCTGCAAAGCCCCCAGGCCTGTTCCCTGGCCCCTGCCGCCCAGGCAGCCACCCCTTCCTTCTCCCTCGGTGGAGTTCAGTGCCTGGGGCGGGGCAGAGGGCGGTCTGAGGCCCCGTGGGGCTGGTACCCAGTGTCCAGACTCTGACACAGACCTTCTATGGGCGCACGACAGTTCTGGCCAGGCCAGGACTTTGCTTCTGCTGATGGCTAAGACGCTGGGCTCAGGGCCAGGAGGGCAAGAGGAGCCCAGACGGGCAGGGGACGGTGAGTGGGTGAAGGGAGCCCCTGCCTGGGGCTCTGCGGGGAGCTATAGACAGAGAGGACCAGGCTGGATGTGGGTGCCAATGAGACCCAGGAGATGCGGCCGCCCCAAGAAGCGGGGCTAGACTCAGCTGCCGGGGGCCCTGGGCCCAGCAACCTCGAGCTGCTGCCGGCTCTCAGAGGCCTCGGCTCCTCTGTCGAATGGCCAGGCGACTCCAGGGTCTTTCCAGCTGGGCCAGGAGACATTGACACTCTGTGGGGCGACACCATTCCAGCATCACACCTGCTGTCCTGAAGCACCACAGCCTCACCCCAGCCCGCCGCGGGCAGCCTGTCCATCTCCCCCTCCCTGAGCAGCACCGACGTGGGCTCCTCAGATGCCCCCAGCCCCGCCTGGGCCAGATCAGAACATCGACAGAGCTGGGCTCGCCCTTTAATTAAGCTTCCTTTAATTAAAAACCTGGGGTTCGTTATTAGACTTGGTAATTGATTTAATTTTCTGTGGAATCCAAGCGCCAAACTCCTCCATCCTGTGCACTCTCGAATTCCGGGGAGGAGGGTGGGTTGGAATTGGACGGAGGAAAAGGAAAAGCGTCCTGGAGAGCTGCCCCTCCCTCCCCCCTCCCCCCCTTTCCACCCTGCAGCGCG
>SJYG01000065.1:497023-513046 GCA_006410535.1 Litocranius walleri | reverse complement strand
CCGGCCCCAGGACCCGCCCTCTCACTCACCACACCCGCACCCTCCAGGTAGGACTTCCAGACCCCGCGTGCCCCCGGATTGCCCACCACTCCAGCCTCTGGACCGGCGAGCCCTCCCCGAATGCCCCCAGTCCCCTGGGTAGGGTGGACCGTGCAAGCGTCTCTCCAAACAATGATTTATCTCAGAATTAAGTGTATTACACAGAGAACTTGCCAGTTCTATCCCGCCGACGTGCATAGGAAATCTGGCTAATTAAATATATTATGCAGTGTAGCCTTGATTGTTGGGAATGAATCAGGTTAATTGCAGTGAGAATCACGCTTCGTAATTAACATTACAGCCCTAAATCAAAGACAGGGGCACCTTCCTGCTCCCCACCCTGGCATGAGAGGCACAGAGGGGCTCCTGGGAGACCCAGGAAGCCCAAGACTCTGCTCCAGGTCTCCTCGAGAGTCCCTTTTGGAGGAAATGGGGCCTCAGGCAGCAAGATGCCTTAGTCCACCCCCTGGGCTGGCGAGCCAGGCCTTGGGCCCAGTTCAGCCCTTACTAGAGGGGATGGCCTATGAAATGAGGTAGGGGTGGGGCAAGCGCAGGGGGTCAGTGGGCAGGTCTGAGAAACAGAGAGGCAGCTTCTCAGCAAAGTCCTGGCTTCACAGAGCTGATGTCCAGTGGGGGAGACAGAGAAGCGAAACACTCTTCGGAGAGTCCAGGGTGTCGTGACGGAGGCCAAGGAGCTGGTCCTGTCACCACCTGGTAAATGGCCTGTGAGCTGATTCCTGAGTGGCAGAAAGGAATGCGTCACTCGAGGCCCCAGGGGAGGGAGGTGGCTGGTGCAAAGGCCCTGAGGTGGAGACAGGAGGCACCAGGGAGCCAGGGCGGCTGAGCTGAGAGGCTGGCTGCGCTGAGCCCTGTGGGGTGGGCCGCCATCATCCTGCTCCCTGGCCCAGCCCCAGCGAGCATGGGCTCACCGCACCTCCACCCTCTGCCCCTCATCTCAGGGCCTTGTCGCTGTGGCCCCCGGGGGGCTCTGAGGCTGTGCAGTCTGGCCTCCCAGGGCGGCCTGAGTGGGGACGGGATACCCAGAGTGGCTCAGGAAAGGCTGGCCACGTCCTCAGAAGCCACCCTCATCCCTGGCCTGCAGAAGCAGCTGCGTCCCGGCTGGTGGGCCGTGCAGGGAGGCGTGAGGTCATGACCCCAGATGAACCCCTGAGGCCTGCTCTGGCAGTGGTCACTGGGTCCTGAGCTATCTCTGCCCTGAGACCTGGGTGGCTGGCAGGGCCCCTGGGCAGAAGCTTCAGCCTCAAATACCCCCACTCCGGTTCCCTAGCCTGAAATCCCACCTCAGAGCCGTCCTGGTGGGTCCTGAACACCCACCCACCCTCCTCCTTGGAGGCCTTTCTTGGGGAAGCCACAATGTGATTGGCTCAGGGTGGGGTAGAGGCTCAGACAGGAGCCCTGGGTGTCCATGGAATGACATGGGTGTGTGGGTGAGAAAGAACACTCAGGGGAGGGCACTGGGCCCCCAGAACTCCCCTACCCCATTCTGGCATCATCTTGGGGTCTAGGGCCTGAATTCCTATCACATTCACCGGCCAGTCTAGTCAAGGCCACAGGCCATGGGTGGGGGCCCTTCAGGGGCCTGCATTCCAATGCTAGGGCAGGGGTGCTGGTGGGATTGACCCAGCGAGGAGCCCTGCAGCAGGCGACCCCCGACCATGCACCCTCCGGAAGTTCTCAAGGTCAGGACCATCTGCTGACAACCACACTCCCCTCTCGCCCTCGGTGGACGGCTGGGGTCAGGGGCCAGGCGGGCCTCCGAGAGCCATGTCCGGACGAATATCCGCGCTGCTGAAGGGCAGGGCATGTGGGGCGGCCCGGCAGTCTCCCGGTTCCACTTTAATTTCATTTCCCTGATGAAACAGCAGGATCAATCTGCTGGCCATTTAGCAAGGTGTCCCCATTTGCATACTTAAAAGATGCTGCGGGCGGGGAGGGGCCGGCTGGGGACAGAAAACGTGCCTGGGCTGATTGAAGCCAGGCTTGCCTCGGCTAAAGGGAATTTAATTTCCAAGTGCGCGCTTGGAATAGATTGCAGCACACAGGATGCCCGCGCCAGGAGGAGCCACAGAGACAGTGTCTAAGGGAGGCGACGAGCGTGGGCCCCGCGTCACTTCCCTTCAGCGTCTCTGTCCCGCTCTGGGTTTTAGCAGGAGTTATTATTGATTTTTCTTTTAAATGCTAGTGGTTTCCCAGCCTTCCAGAGAAAGGGGAATTGAGTCCCCGTGAAGGTGACAGATGGATCATCCCCTGACTTCCCCGTTTCCCCAAGAATCTGGAGTGCAAGAGTCCCTCTCGTCCAACGTACAGCGCATCCCTCACCCTGGGGGCCGTGGAGGAGCCTCCCTTCTGGGAAGTCGGGACAGATGGGACCTGCCTTCTGGGCTGCTCTCAGCCTCCTGGTCCACCCTCCATGGGGCCAAAGCCATACTAAACCCCGTGGCCTCAGGGCCCAGCACATCTGGGTTAAAGGGGCAGAGGCTCCCCTGGCACTTCCCAGGTAGTACTCATGGTAAAGAACCCGGCTGCCACGCAGGAGACCTAAGAGACACGGGTTTGATCCTGGGGTCGGAAAGATTTCCCGAAGAAGGGAACAGCTACCTACTTTAGTATTCTTGCCTGGAGAATCCCGTGGACAGAGGAGCCTGGGAGGTTACAGTCCGTGGTGTCACAAAGAGTCAGACATGACTGAGACAGCTGAAAACACCACCACCACCAGACTCCCCCGGGGGTCGGGGCAGCTGTCCTCAGCCAGGCCCCCGTCTCAGGTGGGGCAGTGGGCTGCCCCTGGAGCTGACTCAGCAGGGGGGCCCTGACCACGTGAGGCCCTGAGAGAGGACTGGGGGATGAGGACTGCCCAGGGGCATCCGGACCTCCTCTCTGGACACCCTGGTCACTCTTGGAGCCCCATGGACTCAGCTGCACTGCCCTTCAACTGCCTAGCTCTGCTTATGACGGGAGGCAGTGCCTTCCTCCCCCCAGGATCGGGGCTCCACCTGGGGCTGGGGGCTGGGCTCAAGGCCCTGTCTACCCCAGGGGTGGGCCTCAGGCTCCGATGGAGCTGCAGGTCTGGACTGTCGTGAGGCCCACTGAACCCTCTTTGAAGAGCCACTCGGGAGGTGGCAAATTGTGGCTCTGAGACCCTGCAGGGAAGGGCCCTCCAGGGCTCTGTCTCTGACCAGCCCTGAGGCTCCAAGCAGGCCGTCCCATGCTTGAACTGAGGGCATGGTCCTGAACACCCACCCACCCTCCTCCTTGGAGGCCTTTCTTGGGGAAGCCACAATGTGATTGGCTCAGGGTGGGGTAGAGGCTCAGACAGGAGCCCTGGGTGTCCATGGAATGACATGGGTGTGTGGGTGAGAAAGAACACTCAGGGGAGGGCACTGGGCCCCCAGAACTCCCCTACCCCATTCTGGCATCATCTTGGGGTCTAGGGCCTGAATTCCTATCACATTCACCGGCCAGTCTAGTCAAGGCCACAGGCCATGGGTGGGGGCCCTTCAGGGGCCTGCATTCCAATGCTAGGGCAGGGGTGCTGGTGGGATTGACCCAGCGAGGAGCCCTGCAGCAGGCGACCCCCGACCATGCACCCTCCGGAAGTTCTCAAGGTCAGGACCATCTGCTGACAACCACACTCCCCTCTCGCCCTCGGTGGACGGCTGGGGTCAGGGGCCAGGCGGGCCTCCGAGAGCCATGTCCGGACGAATATCCGCGCTGCTGAAGGGCAGGGCATGTGGGGCGGCCCGGCAGTCTCCCGGTTCCACTTTAATTTCATTTCCCTGATGAAACAGCAGGATCAATCTGCTGGCCATTTAGCAAGGTGTCCCCATTTGCATACTTAAAAGATGCTGCGGGCGGGGAGGGGCCGGCTGGGGACAGAAAACGTGCCTGGGCTGATTGAAGCCAGGCTTGCCTCGGCTAAAGGGAATTTAATTTCCAAGTGCGCGCTTGGAATAGATTGCAGCACACAGGATGCCCGCGCCAGGAGGAGCCACAGAGACAGTGTCTAAGGGAGGCGACGAGCGTGGGCCCCGCGTCACTTCCCTTCAGCGTCTCTGTCCCGCTCTGGGTTTTAGCAGGAGTTATTATTGATTTTTCTTTTAAATGCTAGTGGTTTCCCAGCCTTCCAGAGAAAGGGGAATTGAGTCCCCGTGAAGGTGACAGATGGATCATCCCCTGACTTCCCCGTTTCCCCAAGAATCTGGAGTGCAAGAGTCCCTCTCGTCCAACGTACAGCGCATCCCTCACCCTGGGGGCCGTGGAGGAGCCTCCCTTCTGGGAAGTCGGGACAGATGGGACCTGCCTTCTGGGCTGCTCTCAGCCTCCTGGTCCACCCTCCATGGGGCCAAAGCCATACTAAACCCCGTGGCCTCAGGGCCCAGCACATCTGGGTTAAAGGGGCAGAGGCTCCCCTGGCACTTCCCAGGTAGTACTCATGGTAAAGAACCCGGCTGCCACGCAGGAGACCTAAGAGACACGGGTTTGATCCTGGGGTCGGAAAGATTTCCCGAAGAAGGGAACAGCTACCTACTTTAGTATTCTTGCCTGGAGAATCCCGTGGACAGAGGAGCCTGGGAGGTTACAGTCCGTGGTGTCACAAAGAGTCAGACATGACTGAGACAGCTGAAAACACCACCACCACCAGACTCCCCCGGGGGTCGGGGCAGCTGTCCTCAGCCAGGCCCCCGTCTCAGGTGGGGCAGTGGGCTGCCCCTGGAGCTGACTCAGCAGGGGGGCCCTGACCACGTGAGGCCCTGAGAGAGGACTGGGGGATGAGGACTGCCCAGGGGCATCCGGACCTCCTCTCTGGACACCCTGGTCACTCTTGGAGCCCCATGGACTCAGCTGCACTGCCCTTCAACTGCCTAGCTCTGCTTATGACGGGAGGCAGTGCCTTCCTCCCCCCAGGATCGGGGCTCCACCTGGGGCTGGGGGCTGGGCTCAAGGCCCTGTCTACCCCAGGGGTGGGCCTCAGGCTCCGATGGAGCTGCAGGTCTGGACTGTCGTGAGGCCCACTGAACCCTCTTTGAAGAGCCACTCGGGAGGTGGCAAATTGTGGCTCTGAGACCCTGCAGGGAAGGGCCCTCCAGGGCTCTGTCTCTGACCAGCCCTGAGGCTCCAAGCAGGCCGTCCCATGCTTGAACTGAGGGCAACATCGGCAGCCCCTCGTGGCTGCCGCTTCACACGCGCTCTGTGCTGCGCGGAGCTGAGTCACTCAGTCCTGTCTGACTGTTTACGAACCCGCAGTCTATAGCCCTCCAGGCTCCTCTGTCCATGGGATTCTTACGGTCAAGGTCAGGGAGCAGAGTGAGGGAAGACTGGGTTGGCGCTTCTGGCTCTGATCCTAGCGCGGTCTCATCCCTACATGTCCCAGAGATGGAGCCCTCTCCTCCGGGACACAATGGAATCTGCTCTGGGGCCACTCTCAGAAGCTGGGGCTGCCGTCTCCCCAGGACTGGGCTGGGGACAAGGCGGGAGCAGGCCAGCCCCTGCCCGCTGCCTCTCACCTCCTGGGGGCCGGCGGGGTGGGACCGGGAGAGCTGACTGTGCCCCCCAGACGCCCCGCCCCGGGTCAGCTGGGGACCCAGAGGGAAGAGTAGAGACTTCTGCGGGTCCAGGTTGCTCCTGGAGAGAGGGCTGGGCAGCGGCCACACTGGGCCACATCTCAAGCCCCAAGGGTCTCTCCTGATCGCCGTCCCTGGACCCTTGAGCCAGCCAATGCCAAGGCCAGGGCTGTGGCCCCCAGAAGGGGCTGAGGGGGTGGCTATGACGGGGTGGGCAGTGCCTGCTGGGCAGCCTCTACTCAGATGCCCCTGGCACGTGGCCTTCT
This sequence comes from Litocranius walleri, assembly GCA_006410535.1. NCBI lineage: Eukaryota > Metazoa > Chordata > Mammalia > Artiodactyla > Bovidae > Litocranius > Litocranius walleri. The sequence goes on along the minus strand of SJYG01000065.1, from coordinate 507,159 downwards.
TTGTGCCCAGAAGCTCCAGAGTAAAGAGAGTAAACACTGGGACCTCCGCTCCCACTGCCTGGAGCACCAGAAAACCGTGTGCTTATTTATTTGTTAACGGCCTGACTGCACGGTTTGCAGGACCTTAGTTCCCTGCCCGGGGATCAAACCTGTGCCCCTGCAAACGACGTGCAGAGTCTCAGCCACTGGACTGCCAGGGAGGTCCCAGGAAACAGTTCAAAGCGGCATGGAGCAGGGTGTTCACCGCCACAGGGAACACCTTATGCTAGCATTTAACCTCCAGGACGAAAGGCAGGGCAGTGCTCCGAGAGGTCTTGGCACGTGAATACGGGCTCCCCTGCCAGAAAACCGAGGGGGGGGGGTCCCACGCGGGGGCTTTTCTTGTTTTTGTTTTGGGGCACTTCTCTGTATCTTCTGCATTGGAGAAGGAAATGGCAGCCCACTCCAGTGTTCTTGCCTAGAGAACCCCAGGGATGGGGGAGCCTGGTGGGCTGCCGTCTGTGGGGTCGCACGGGGTCGCTCAGAGTCGGACACGACTGAAGCGACTCAGCAGCAGCAGCTGCTGTATCTTCTCAGTTTAGGACGATCAGCACATCTGACTTCGATCATGAGGGGAAAATGGAAGAATAAACCACCAACAATCTGGCAGTTCCGCAAAGAATTAAACACAGAATTAGCGAGGGACCCAGGAGTGTCCCCCAGTGTGTACGCACCTGAGAGAAACGACAGCTTCCCTCCACGCAGACGCTCCCGAGGACTGTTCAGGCTGGTCACAGTGGTCAAGAGGTGGGAATGTTGACAGATTTTGGATAAACAAAGTGTGGACCGTCCGCAGGAGGCACAGACTCGCGAACGAGATGAAGCGCTGACACGCACTACGACACACGAGAACCTCGGGAGCATCGCGCCCGGGGAGAGAAACCAGACACAAAAGCATACCCATCTGATGGTCTGTCTGTGTGGATTGCTCAAGACCGGCGTCTACAGGGACGGAACGCAGATTGCACGTTGACAGGGATGGACATGGGTGCCGAGGGGTGACAGGAGTAGAGTCCTTTCTCCTTCCTAAAAATAGACTTTATTTTTAAGAGCAGTTTTAGTGGAAAAGTGTTACTCACTCAGCCTTGTCCAACTCTTTGCAGCCCCGTGGACCGTAGCCCACCAGGCTCCTCTGTCCATGAAATTCTCCATACAAGAATACCAGAGTGGGAAGCCATTTCCTTCTCCAGGGGATCCTCCTGACCCAAGAATCGAACCTGTGTCTCCTGCATTGCAGGCAGATTCTTTACCGTCTGAGCCACAAGGGAAGACTAAGAGTGGTTCTAAGTTCACAGCAATGTTGAGCAGAAGGTCCAGAGATTTCCCAGGTACCCCTTGCCCCGCTACGCACAGCCTCCCCGCCATCAACATGCCCCCCTGGAGCGGGTCCCTTTGTTACAACTGATGAACCTGCATTGACATGCCACCAGCACCCAGAGCCTGTGATTTGCATTAGGGCTTGCTGCCCTGCGGTCTGTGGCTTTGGACAAAAGCATAATCACACGTACCTTCCATTATAGTGTCGCCCGGAGCAGCTTCACTCCCCATGTATCCCCTGTGCACGGCCTGTTCCTCCCTCCCTCCCTCCAACCCCCAGCAACCCCTGATCCTTTCATTGTCTCCATACTTTTACCTTTTCCAGAATTTCACATAGTTTAATTCATACAGCCTGTAGCCTTTCCCCACCTCAGTTTTATTGAGAAACAATTGACATACGCATGTATGAGCCCCAGGTGATGGTTTGATACATGCATGTATTGTGAAGTGGTGACCACAGTCAGCCTAGTTAATGCTCATCACCTCAGCTCAGCTCAGCTCAGCTCAGCCGCTCAGTCGTATCCGACTCTGCAACCCCATGAACCGCAGCACGCCAGGCCTCCCTGTCCATCACCATCTCCCAGAGTTCACTCAGTCTCACACCCATCGAGTCCGTGATGCCATCCAGCCATCTCATCCTCGGTCATCCCCTTCTCCTCCTGCTCCCAATCCCTCCCAGCATCAGCGTTTTTTCCAATGAGTCAACTCTTCCCATGAGGTGGCCAAAGTACTGGAGTTTCAGCTTTAGCATCATTCCTTCCAAAGAACACCCAGGACTGATCTCCTTTAGAATGGACCGGTTGGATCTCCTTGCAGTCCAAGGGACTCTCAAGAGTCTTCTCCAGCACCACAGTTCAAAAGCATCAGTTCTTCTGTGCTCAGCTTTCTTCACAGTCCAACTCTCGCATCCATACATGACCACAGGAAAAACCATAGCCTTGTCTAAACGGAACTTTGCTGGCAAAGTAATCTCTCTGCTTTTGAATATGCTATCTAGGTTGGTCATAAATTTTCTTCCAAGGAGTAAGCGTCTTTTAACTTCATGGCTGCAGTCACCACCTGCAGTGATTTTGGAGCCCCTCAAAATAAAGTCAGCCACTGTTTCCACTGTTTCCCCATCTATTTGCCATGAAGTGATGGGTCCAGATGCCATGATCTTCATTTTCTGAATGTTGAGCTTTAAGCCAACTTTTTCACTTTTTCTAAGGCCCACTTGACTTCACATTCCAGGATGTCTGGCTCTAGGTGAGTGATCACACCATCTGATTATCTGGGTCGTGAAGATCTTTTTTGTACAGTTCTGTGTAATCTTGCCACCTCTTCTTAACATCTTCTGCTTCTGTTAGGTCCATACCATTTCTGTCCTTTTTCAAGCCCATCTTTGAATGAAATATTCCCTTGGTGTCTCTAATTTTCTTGAAGAGATCTCTAGTCTTTCCCATTCTGCTGTTTTCCTCTGTTTCTTTGCATTGATCGCTGAAGAAGGCTTTCTTATCTCTCCTTGCTATTCTTTGGAACTCTGCATTCAGATGCTTTTATCTTTCCTTTTCTCCTTTGCTTTTCACTTCTCTTCTTTTCACAGCTATTTGTAAGGCCTCCCCAGACAGCCATTTTGCTTTTTTGCATTTCTTTTCCATGGGGATGGTCTTGATCCCTGTCTCCCGTACAATGTCACGAACCTCATTCCATAGTTCATCAGGCACTCTATCTATCAGATCTATTCCTTTAAATCTATTTCTCACTTCCACTGTATAATCATAAGGGATTTGATTTAGGTCATACCTGAATGGTCTAGTGGTTTCCCCTACTTTCTTCAATTTAAGTCTGAATTTGGCAATAGGGAGCTCATGATCTGAGCCACAGTCAACTCCCAGTCTTGTTTTTGCTCACTGTATACATCAAGAATCTCTTAGAAGAAATGGAGTAGCCATCATGGTCAACAAAAGAGTCCAAAATGCAGTACTTGGATGCAATCTCAGAAATAACAGAATGATCTCTGTTTGTTTCCAAGGCAAACCATTCAATATCACAGTAATTCAAGTCTATGCCCCAACCACTAATGCTGAAGAAGCTGAAGTTGAACGGTTCTATGAAGACCTACAAGACCTTTTAGAACTAACACCCAAAAAAGATGTCCTTTTCATTATAGGGGACTGGAATGCAAAAGTAGGAAGTCAAGAAGCACCTGGAGTAACAGGCAAATTAGGCCTTGGAATGTGGAATGAAGCAGAGCAAAGGCTAATAGAATTTTGCCAAGAGAACACACTGCTCATAGCAAACACCCTCTTCCAACAACACAAGAGAAGACTCTACACATGGACATCACCAGATGGTCAACACCGTAATCAGACTGATTATATTCCATCATCTCACATCCTTACAACTTTCTTTTTATTGTGATGAGAACTTTTAAGGTTTACTCTCTTGACATAAATATGTACAGTGTTAATGAGTTGCCATGGTGTAGGTTACATCCCAGGACATTTTTATTTATCCTACAACTGGAAGCTTATACCTTTTGAACAAGCTTCTCCTTCCCAACCCCTGCCTCTGTCAAATGCCAATCTGTTCTCTGTTCTTATAAGTTTGTTTTTTTTTTTACCCCACATATAAGTGTGATTATACAGGATTTGTCTTTGTTTAACTTACTTCACTCAGCATAATGCCCTCAGGGTCCATCCATGCCATTGCAAGTGGTGGAGTCTCTTTCTGTCTGATGCCTGCATGAGACTCCCCTGCGTGTGTGTGTGCACAAACCCATCTTCTTTATCCATTATCCACCGATGGACACCAGTTGGTTCCATGTCCAACTGTACACAGGACGCAATGAACGTGGGGGGTGGCGAGCATCTTTCCTTGAGAGACTGATTTCATTTCTTTCAGATAAATACAGGCCAACCTCGCTTTATTGTGCTTCACACTTACTGTGTTTTTTACAAATTGTGGGTCTGTGGTAACCCTGCTTTGGGTTACCATTTTCTGGGCACCATTTTCCATCAGCATTTGCTCACTGCGTGTCTGTATTACATTCTGGGAATGCTTGCAATTTTCAAACTTCTCATTATTATCATACTTATGGTGACAGTGATTGGTGATCTTTGATGTGACTGTTACAATCATTTGGGCATTTTTTAGCAATAAAATATTTTTTATTAATGTTTATATTTTGTTTTTTAGAGATAATGCTATTGTACAGTTAACAGGCTACAGCATAGTGTAAACAGCTTTTAGATGCATTGGGAAAACTATCTATCTATATATATATATATAATATATGTATATGAGTGTGTGTGTGACTCGTTTTGTTGCTGTGGTCTGGAAGCAAGCCCGTGGCATCAGCAAGGTCTGCCGGTCCCCAGGAGCGGGGCTGCTGCGGTATGGTAGTTCCGTCTTGAATCTTTTGAGGAGCCACCACACTGTTTTAGTGAATACGCCACTTTTCATTTTCACCAACAATGCGAAAGGCTCAGGGGGCAAAGAATCTGCCTGCATTGCAGGAGATACAGGAGATTTGGGTTCAATCTCTGAGTCGGGAAGATCCCCTGGAGAAGGAAATGGCAACCCACACAAGTGTTCTTGCCGGGAGAATCCCACGGACAGAGGAGCCTGGGGGACTACGGTCCGCGAGGTCGCAGAGAGTCAGGAACAGCTGAGCGACTGAGCCGCACAAGTGCACACACAGCAGTGTACAAGTCCCCCTTTTCTCCACATCCTCGCCAGCACTTAGGTCTCATCTTTCTGATAATCTCTGTTCTAATAGGCGTGAGGCCCCAGCACTTGTGGTTTCAATTTGCATGGATGTAGCCTTTTCAGACTGACTTCCTTGAGTGGCTGATAGCGTGTAAGCCTCCTCTGTGTCTTTCCCCGGCTTGATCGCTCATGTCTTTTTGTGTTTGTGTTGAGCACTCAGTCGTGTCCGACTCTTTGCGACCCCGTGGACTGTAGCCCGCCAGGCTCCTCTGTCTACGGGACTTCCCAGGCAAGAATACCAGAGTGGGTTGCTATTTTCTTCTCTGGGGGTCTTCCCAACCCAAGGATCAAACCTGGGTCTCTGGCATTGCAAGCAGATTCTTTACCATCTGAGCAGTGTCATTGGGGCTCATGTGTGTTTTTAGCGCTGGACAATATTCTGTCATCTGAACGCACCAGTTTATTTACTCATTCGCCTCCTGAAGGGCATCTCAGTTGCTTCCAAGTATTGGCAATTAGGAATAAAGCTGCTTGGGTAAATACCAAAGGGTATGATCACTGGATTATATGGTTAAGAGTGCTTTTGCGGGGGGCACACCCCTGGAGGCTCAGCAGCTGAGACTCCACACTTCCAGGGCAGGGGGTCTGGGGTTCCATTCCTGGTCAGGAACTTAGATCCCGCAACTAAGTGTTCTTATGCCACAGCTAAGGATCTTATCTACCACAGCTAAGAACCCGCACAGCCAAATAGATACCTTCTTTTTTTAGGGTGCATTTTTGTAAGAAACTGCCAGATTGTTTTCCAGTTTCCTTTTAGGGTGATGAAAAAGTTCTAAAACTGACTGTGTTGATGGTTGAACAACTCTGTGAATACCTGGAGACCCCTGAAGTGTGCACTCTGCGTGGGGGAATGGAATAGGATGTGACTTACGTCTCAAGAAAGGTTTTTTTTGGTTAAATCTTTTCAGCAGCTGATGAAGACGCGGGGCAGCGGTGGATGGAGCCCCTCTCCTCTGCTTGGGTCAGGGGCATCCACAGGGGCGGCTGGGCAGATGGCAGGGCCGCCGGGGGGCATCCTCCCCTTACCTCTGCCCTGTGGGGCCCAGGAGAGCCGGCCGGGTGGTAATCAGTGCGGGTGACAGGCTGAAAGGCCAGATTAAAAGCGCTGAAGAGACCTCGGTGGGTCGAGGTCAATAAATCTTGCCGGCCGCCGCAGCCTCCCTCCTGCTCTGTTCAGCAATCTGTCCGGCCGCCTTTCACGGGCCCAGTTGCTCCCCACCACCTCGGGGGAAGCGCCACAAATCACTGTGACAGACCAATCAACAGGCCGGGAGATTTTTATACACGTTGCCTCTTGAAGGATGACCCTCCCTCAGCAGCACATCGGAATAAATCTCTTCAGAAACTTTCCCGAGCGCCTACCCGCTGCCCCTGCGTGGCTGGTGGCCTCCCCGTCCCCCCACTGGCGGGCCCACCAGCTCCCCACCCACCCAGCTGGGCCCGCGTCTGCCCTGGGGCTCTGGCGGCTGCGGCCAGCCCAGACCTGGGGGAAGCTGATGGGTGACGGGGACCCTGTGATGGGAAGGCCCATCGTCCCTCCAGCCCGACGTGCCAGGTCCTTGGACTGGCGGACCCTCGGTCCATACCGAGCTGGGCTAGGGCACCTCATTTCAGCAGGAGAGAGGGAGCTTTATAAAATAATTCATAGGAAACTTAAAACACTCAGACATCGAGAAATTGCAAATAGGGAAATATGATGGATTGTGGGTTGAAAGAAGGCGACTTCTACAGGCAAAATTGATCCCTTGGAAAATGTTTTTGTCTGCTATGAAAAATGGGCACGATCTTGCCAGGGCTCCAGCGCTATAATCCCGAAAATAATTTGCTTTTGATTTCCTCTTAGTCTCTGCCGCTCCTCTCCCCGCGTGGGAGTCCAGGAGCTGGCCGGGCGTGGGGCAGGCTTGCCCAGTCCGGGAGACCTGAGCCCCCTGTCCGCTGGGGCTAAGTCCACACCGTGTCTGGAGGGCTACTTAGTGAGGGCCTCTCCTCGGTGGACAGAGCCCATCTCGGCCGCGCTCTGTGGCCCCCCAGCCCTCCCATTTCGTATCCCCCGAGCTGGAGACTTTCAAAAATGAAGCATAAAATCAAATCAGCGTCTCCTGGGAGAACTGGCAGAGACCACACTACCTTTCCCCTTCTGCCTGATACACACCGATACCATTGGCGTTTCATCTCAGCACGGACCCCTGCCCCAGCGGCTGGGGAGGCTGAGGCCTGAGTGGAGGGTCTTCAGGAAGAGTCAGAAATGGAGCTATACCCGGGGGTTGGGGTTGGGCTTTGGGGAAGGTGGGGATACAGCCTTGGTCTCCAGCCCTGAGAGGCTGTCCCCGGATAGTCCCCCGCCTGCCCGAGCAAAGCCTCGGAGGGATAGAGCTGTGAGTCCGGGGAGACCCGGGTCAGGGCTGCCCCCTCCTGGAGCTTGTGGGACCGCAGACCCTGGGTCCATCACCTGTGTCGGGGTCTCTGAGGAGGCAAGGCGGCCCACGCTCCCCAAGGAAGCCCCTTGCCCAGCACGTCCTAAGAGTACTGTGACATCCCCTCACTGGACGTCACCTCGGGTCTGCGGATGTAGGATTCAGGCCAGAGTCATGAAGGGCTGCGGGGAAGAGTCCAGGGGTGCTGCTGCAGATGCTCGACCCGGGGGGCAGCCACCAGCTTCTCAGGGTCCCAGGGCTGATGCCTGTGAGAGGCGCGTCAGTGAAAGGCCCTGAAGCCCAGGCAACCAGAAGAGGTGCCAAGAGGCAGGTGATGGGGTCATAGGTGGCCCGACAGCTTCCCCGCTCCTTGAGGTTGCAGGGTCTCTCCAGCGCCACCATCCCGAGCCTTTCTTCTAGCGGGAAGGTATATGTCAGAGCCCCTGGGAGGACAGTCCTGGAGGAAGGGAGAGCCAGGGGCCAGGGTGCTGGGCAGCAGCGCTGGGACCCTGTGAAGACCAGGTCTCCTGCCTCGCTGGCCAGCTATGCGGGGGGCCGGGGGGCGGGCGGGACACGGGTAAACCCTGCTCCGGGTCAGTGGCCCTCAGGAAAGGCTGTGTCCACCACAGACGTGAAACCCAGGGGTGGGGGTGCCAATCCCACCCTTTTAGCTTTTGCAGCCAGGAAGCCAGGCTGCGCCCCTGAGCCGAAGGCACGGAGTTGTCTCTGGAAAGAGGCAACTGGTGATTAACCTTCTGAGTGGTTCACCCGCCAAGGTCAAGGGCCCGTGGAATCCTGGCGTCACGTTCCAGCAAAGCCTGGACCAGCCTTCTTTGATTGAGTGAGTGGACCCACCTCATGCTTGACATTCCAGAGACCCCTCCATGCAGGGGTCCTGGCAGTGGTGGGGGCCTGACCCTGCCACAGGGCAGGATAGGGGATTCTAGCAGCCCCCTCCGTTTCCCCTGGAAGGAGCAGTGCTCCCTACCAGGAGCAGCTCCAGGGACTAACCCCCATGGGCTGACGCTCCGTGGCCCCAGCTTGGTGGGTGTGTGCAAGGTGCCTCCTCCCCCTGGGGGTGGGCTGGGGGGTGCGGGCACTTGCGCACAGTGATCCATTTCCATTGCCTCTAGATGAGGGGATGGAGCCAGGCTGCAGATGGGCGAGGCTGGCCACGTACCCAGGCATGTTTTTCAAACCACTGGAGGTTCCTGAGGCGAATTCTAGGCTGTCCATCACCTTGTGGACGCCCGCATGCCTCTGTCCCTCCTCCCACCTTCAATGGTCCTCACCTGACGGGTGGAGCCAAGAAGACTCTTAAAAAGACTAATTCTCGACTTGGCCAAGGTCACTGATCACAGTTACTTTCAGATGCCAGCTGTGAAGGTGAGGGGGGCGCTTGGAACACAGGCTCCTCACTGGGAAGCTGGGAGCTGGGTGCATCTCGATTCTACCCCTCAAAATACTGGTGCCTGACAAGCCCACATCTGCCTACTTCCCGGGCTCTTTGGGGCCCAGGAGTGCAGCCCATGGGTCTCCAGGTCCAGGAGGCTGTTGGGGTTGCCTGGCCCTCACGGGAGCTGGTGGATGTCCCATGTAGGGGGTGGGCCCAGGGCCGTGCAGGACACCTCTGCCAGCCCCACTGTCAGATCCAAGTCGTGGAGGTACAGCCCCTGTGGGAGCCTGAGTGAGCCCATCGCCCACCCCTCCCCAGATCAGAGTCCCCCCCACCCCTGCCCACTGCCCCCTGCGGGGTGCACTTTCCCAGGGTGGTCGGTTTCCAGGGCACCCATGTTTGCTAAAACTACCTGGTGATTCTGCTACCTACAAGCCGGGCTGAGACCCCTGTCAGCTTCTGGTTACTCAGCATGATGCCTCCCAGGGGCCAGGCACCGGGCTCGTATAGGAGGGCCCCAGCCACAAGGTCACAAGCACCACTCCCCATGGGGCGACACAGCGGGAAGTAAAGTGGGAAAGATGCTGGGTGGAGACCCGTGCCTGCTCCAGGGCGCAGGCTGGCTGGGGGCTGCAGGAGCCAGAGGGCTGAGTCAGAGCCCTGATCCCCGTGCACCGGAGGCTGGGCCTGGGGCACACGCTCACCTCTCTGGGGGACCCTGCAGGAGGGCAGGGGGACGAGATAGCCGGGACCACTCTGTCCACAGATGGACCCCGCAGATGCCTTGCGGCAGCTTCCCCTGGGTGGGGGATGGTGGCAGAAGGAACGGGGTGGGTGGCTCCCAGGGCCCCTCTCCTCCGGGCCATCACCTGGGAGGAGGAGCTGCGGGCAGGGCAGAGGCTGGCGGCCCTCAGCTGATTGTATTAGACAGAGCATCATTGATCCGGCTCTGGTTTATCCCTGGTGCCTCATTTCAATAAAGAGCAGTTGGAAAGAGTTAGCCGGAGACACGGCTCTCTCCCCTCCCCCGTCCTCCTTCGCCGGGGTCTTCCTTTGATTTGTCAGGAATGAACGATTTATGAGGATTCAAGCAAGAGTCTCATTTGTCGCTGGGACGCGGGATTGGGGTACAGAGGGCACTGCTGAGCGCCTGCTGTTTACCTGCCCTTACACGGGGCCACGAGCAGGGCCGCAGGCACCTGGTGGGGATGGCTGGGGCG
>SJYG01000065.1:486012-496772 GCA_006410535.1 Litocranius walleri | reverse complement strand
GGTTGGTCTGACCTCGGGAGAAACCAGCAGGAGGCAGTTCAGGAGTGAAAACCCAGGGCCGGCTCAGGGTTGCCGGCCAGCCCTGGTCAAGCAGTTGTCATATTCCCTGGGCCTTAATTCCTCATCTGCAAAGACAGGGGAGATGTCAGATGTGTGGTGTGGTGTGGTGTGTGTGTGTGTGTGCGCACACACACACGCACTGCCTGTGCCCTGTTGTAATTGTCTCACACGGTTGGCTTTATTTCCTGTTTTTTACCCATTGTAACAGACATTTCCCCAAGTTCTTCGACACATTTTTCGAAAAATATTTTTTTAATGGCTGCAACATTCTCAGTGGATTGGTTGTAGCATAAAACCCCTAATAGTTTCCTTGACATTTAGACATTTGGGAGGCTGCTGTTTCACTGCTATTATAAATAATGCTCCTAAGATCGGCTGCTGAGGCTGCAGACCTCTTTCCCTGGTGCCCGCGGGGCTGCCTCTCCTCCCCACAGGCCCCTCTCCAAAGTCTCCCTCTTTCCGTCGCTCCCATCCTGTCCCTGCTTCCAAATAATTCTCTTCACAGCCTTCCCTCTTCATCGTCTGTCTCTTCCAGAAGGTGAGCTCGCAGGGCCCAGACTGGGTGGTACTTACTCGGGCCCCACTATCAGCAGCACTGCCTGACACACACGGTTTTTTTTCAAATCAATTCCGGGGATGTCCGTGGTGGTCCAGTGGGGGAGACTCTTCACTCCCAGTGCAGGGGGCCTGGGGTTCAACCCCTGGTCAGGGAACAAGATCCTGCATGCCCCAACTAAGACCCAGTGCAGCCAAAGAGATAAATGAATGAAAATGTGTTAAAAAATTAAATCAGCTCCGGCAATCATTGCCTTTTAAACAGTGCGTTGGGATAGAGTTCATATACCGTACAATTTACCCATTTAAATTGCAAAATTCCATGAAGTGTGTTGTATTACATTACTAATCATTTAATTGCGGTAATATATATATATACGCACATATATATGTGCATATATATAAAATTCATGGCTTCCCTGGGGGCTCAGTGGTAAAGAATCTGCTCGCCAGTGCAGGAGACACAGGTTCAGTCCCCGAGCCAGGAAGATCCCACATGCAGAGCGACTAAGCCCCTGCGCCGCAGCGGCTGAGCCCAGGAGAGAGCCCAGGAGAGAGCCCAGGATAGAGCCTAGGAGCCGCAACTACGGAAACCCTCCTCCCCGAGAGCCCACGCTCCTCAAGAAGAGAAGCCTCCGCAGTGAAAAGCCTGTGCACTGCAATTAGAGAGCAGCCCCCGCCCACCACAACTCCACAGACGTCTTGCAGCAACAAAGACCCAGCACAGCCAAAATGGAGGGAAAAAGGGATGCCCCAAAACCACTAAAATAAAATTCACCATTTTAGCTATCTTCAAGCGCATTAATTACAGTCACTATGTCGTGCAACCATCACCTCTATTTTGAAAACTTTTTTATCCCCCAAACCTGGAAGTCTGTCATTTTTTACCCCCAACCTGGAAATCTATCCTTATTTTTATCCCCTCAACCTGGAAGCCTGTCCTCATTTTTATCCCCCCAACCTGAAAATTTTGAACTATGGTGTTGGAAAAGACTCCTGAGAGTCCCTTGGACAGCAAAGAGATCAAACCAGTCCATCCTAAAGGAAATTAACCCTGAATATTCATTGAAAGGACTGATGCTGAAGCTGAAGCTCCAGTACTTTGGCCACCTGATGCGAAGAACCTGACTTATTGGAAAAGACCCTGATCCTGGGAAAGATTGAAGGTGGGAGGAGAAGGGGATGACAGAGGATGAGATGGCTGGATGGCATCACCGACTCAGTGGACATGAGTGTGAGTGAACTCCGGGAGTTGGTGATGGACAGGGAGGCCTGGCGTGCTGCAGTACATGAGGTTGCAAAGAGTTGGACACGACTGAGCGACTGAACTGAACTGAACCAAACCTGGAAGTCTATCCCCATTTTTATCCCCCCAACTGGGAAGCCTGTCCTCATTAAACACTCACCACCCATTCCATGCCCCCTACCCCTCATAACTGTTTTCTACTTTCTGTCGCTATAAAATTTACTGCTCTTGGTATAGCGTGTAAATGGAATCCTACAATACATGGCCTTTATATCTGGCTTATCTCACTTAGCATGATGTTTTCAAGGTTCATCAGCTTTAGCTTGTGTTAGGATGTTACACCCTTTTATGAGCCAATAGCACGATCACTGTCTGAGTTCGGTGTTTAGACTATCTACGTTTAATGTGGTTACTGCTGTCACCTGCTGTCGATTCTGTCTTCCTCCCAGCAGCTCTTTGTTCCTCTTTTTTTCTCTTTCTGTCATTCTTTGGGTGAACTGAGGATTTTTACTGTCCCTTTTTACCCCCCTTTGTTGGCTTATCAGTCATCACTCTTTATTCTGTGCTTTCGGTGCTTCCTTTAAGAATCACACACCTCTAGCTCATCACAGTCTGCCTCCAGACGATGCTGAGCCCCTTCAGGTGTATGCAGGAACCTCACAACAGTAGACTTCCGTTTCCCCCTCCTGACCTGTGTGCTGTTGTTCCACACTTTCATGTCATGGCACCACCCCCCATAATACGTTACCACAATTTTTTTTTTTGCCTTAAGCAATCAATTCCTTTTCAATTATTTTTTAACTAGAAAGAAAGCATTACATATCTGGACATGCAGTTGCCATTTCCAGAGCTCTTCATTCCTTTGTGTAGACCTTTCCTTCCATCGGGAATAATGTTCTTTCTGTCTGAAGGGTTTCCTTTAACATTTCTTGTAGAGTGGGTTTGCTGGTGATGAATTCTTTTAGCTTTTGTCTGCCTGAAAAGCTTCTCACGTTCACTTTTGCGAGAGTCGGCAGCAGTCATAGAAACTCAGCGCTGATGGACCTTCTTTTCCTTCCAGAGCCCGAAGGAGTCTGCTCAGCTCTCTGCCACCTGCATCGCTGCTGGAGAGCTGCTGTCTGCCCGTCTTTCTTCCCTTATCCGTCACGCGCGTTCCCCATTCACTGCTCTTAAAATGCCATCTTCACCATTGGGCTCAGCCACTTCAGTCGCGTCTGACTTTGTGACCCCGTGGGCTGCAGCCCGCCAGGCTCCTCTGTCCATGGGAGTCTCCAGGCAAGAATCCTGGAGTGGGTTGCCGTGCCCTCCTCCAGGGAATCTTCCTGATCTTTCCACAGATCAAACCCGCGTCGTCTGCGTCTCCTGCGTTGGCAGGCAGGCTCTTTACCACCAGCGCCACCTGGGAGCCCATCCTTCGTCATCGGTTTTAAGAAACGTAATGTGCTTTGGTGCTGGTTTCTTCCTGTTTCTCGTGTTTGGGGCTTGCTGGGCTTCTTGGTTTCCCTGGGTTTGTGGGTTTCGTCAGTTCTGGAGAAGCTCCACCGTTATTTCTCCGTGTACTGTTCTGTCCCCACGTCTCCACCTGCTCTTGCGCAGGGCCCCAGCAGCAGGCGCAGCGGCCCCACTTTCCCTGGTCATTTCCTCTGTGTTTCAGTTCAGGCAGCTTTTCTCACTATGTTGTCAAGCTAACTTGCCATCTTTCCTTCTTTGGTGCCTGCTCTGCTATTAATCCCATTCAGTGTTTTTCGTGTCTAGAAAATTGACGAGGGTCTTTTCTTATATCATCCACGTTCGTCCATGACGTCTTCAGTCTCCCCTCTCTCTTCTGTGAGGAGGGAGCTGGATAACACCTGCTTCAAGTCGAGCCTAGGGACTCACCTGTGCCATTTCTGAGTCCTGCTGCGGAGTGAGCCTCCTCCTCACCGCGGGTCACGGTTCCCTTGCATGCCTAGCAATCTTTGCGTGTGTGCCAGGCACTACGTGTCGGACATTTCTGTGTCTCTGTAGATCCTCTTGAGCTTTTCCCGGAGTGTGCCTACATTATTGGGAAGAGTTTGCTCCCTAGGAGGCTGGCCTTTGAGCTCTGTTAGTCTGTTTGACCAGAACACTGTTAGTTTGGGGATAATTTTGCAGCAACCCTGAGGCAGTACCCGCTGGAGTGCCCCCACCCCCAGATGTCATGTGTGTGTGGGACCTTCCCAGTCAAGGTGGAGGAAACATAAACCACTCCCAGGGGAAGTTTTAGAATTACTCTTTGCCTTCCTTTCCCGAGGCTCTTTCCCAGGGCTGAGTGCTTTCCTTACCCTTGTATGCTGATCAGTTCCCCTGGGGCCCGAGGAGCTGCTCTGCAGCCCTCTGGAGTTCCCCACTCTCCACACAGCCGTCTGGGGCTCCCCCACTCTCCACACAGCCTTCTGGGGCTCCCCCACCCTCCACACAGCCCTCTGGGGCTCCCCCACTCTCCACACAGCCCTCTGGGGCTCCCCCACTCTCCACACAGCCCTCTGGGGCTCCCCCACTCTCCACACAGCCCTCTGGGGCTCCCCCACTCTCCACACAGCCCTCTGGGGCTCCCCCACTCTCCACACAGCCCTCTGGGGCTCCCCCACTCTCCACACAGCCCTCTGGGGCTCCCCCACTCTCCACACAGCCCTCTGGGGCTCCCCCACTCTCCACACAGCCCTCTGGGGCTCCCCCACTCTCCACACAGCCCTCTGGGGCTCCCCCACTCTCCACACAGCCCTCTGGGGCTCCCCCACTCTCCACACAGCCCTCTGGGGCTCCCCCACTCTCCACACAGCCCTCTGGGGCTCCCCCACTCTCCACACAGCCCTCTGGGGCTCCCCCACTCTCCACACAGCCCTCTGGGGCTCCCCCACTCTCCACACAGCCCTCTGGGGCTCCCCCACTCTCCACACAGCCCTCTGGGGCTCCCCCACTCTCCACACAGCCCTCTGGGGCTCCCCCACTCTCCACACAGCCCTCTGGGGCTCCCCCACTCTCCACACAGCCCTCTGGGGCTCCCCCACTCTCCACACAGCCCTCTGGGGCTCCCCCACTCTCCACACAGCCCTCTGGGGCTCCCCCACTCTCCACACAGCCCTCTGGGGCTCCCCCACTCTCCACACAGCCCTCTGGGGCTCCCCCACTCTCCACACAGCCCTCTGGGGCTCCCCCACTCTCCACACAGCCCTCTGGGGCTCCCCCACTCTCCACACAGCCCTCTGGGGCTCCCCCACTCTCCACACAGCCCTCTGGGGCTCCCCCACTCTCCACACAGCCCTCTGGGGCTCCCCCACTCTCCACACAGCCCTCTGGGGCTCCCCCACTCTCCACACAGCCCTCTGGGGCTCCCCCACTCTCCACACAGCCCTCTGGGGCTCCCCCACTCTCCACACAGCCCTCTGGGGCTCCCCCACTCTCCACACAGCCCTCTGGGGCTCCCCCACTCTCCACACAGCCCTCTGGGGCTCCCCCACTCTCCACACAGCCCTCTGGGGCTCCCCCACTCTCCACACAGCCCTCTGGGGCTCCCCCACTCTCCACACAGCCCTCTGGGGCTCCCCCACTCTCCACACAGCCCTCTGGGGCTCCCCCACTCTCCACACAGCCCTCTGGGGCTCCCCCACTCTCCACACAGCCCTCTGGGGCTCCCCCACTCTCCACACAGCCCTCTGGGGCTCCCCCACTCTCCACACAGCCCTCTGGGGCTCCCCCACTCTCCACACAGCCCTCTGGGGCTCCCCCACTCTCCACACAGCCCTCTGGGGCTCCCCCACTCTCCACACAGCCCTCTGGGGCTCCCCCACTCTCCACACAGCCCTCTGGGGCTCCCCCACTCTCCACACAGCCCTCTGGGGCTCCCCCACTCTCCACACAGCCCTCTGGGGCTCCCCCACTCTCCACACAGCCCTCTGGGGCTCCCCCACTCTCCACACAGCCCTCTGGGGCTCCCCCACTCTCCACACAGCCCTCTGGGGCTCCCCCACTCTCCACACAGCCCTCTGGGGCTCCCCCACTCTCCACACAGCCCTCTGGGGCTCCCCCACTCTCCACACAGCCCTCTGGGGCTCCCCCACTCTCCACACAGCCCTCTGGGGCTCCCCCACTCTCCACACAGCCCTCTGGGGCTCCCCCACTCTCCACACAGCCCTCTGGGGCTCCCCCACTCTCCACACAGCCCTCTGGGGCTCCCCCACTCTCCACACAGCCCTCTGGGGCTCCCCCACTCTCCACACAGCCCTCTGGGGCTCCCCCACTCTCCACACAGCCCTCTGGGGCTCCCCCACTCTCCACACAGCCCTCTGGGGCTCCCCCACTCTCCACACAGCCCTCTGGGGCTCCCCCACTCTCCACACAGCCCTCTAGGGCTCCCCCACTCTCCACACAGCCCTCTGGGGATCCCCCACTCTCCACATAGCCCTCTGGGGCTCCCCCACTCCCCACACAGCCCTCTGGGGCTCCCCCACTCTCCACACAGCCCTCTGGGGCTCCCCCACTCTCCACACAGCCGTCTGGGCCTTCTCCACTCTCCACACAGCCCTCTGGGGCTCACCTTGCTCCACACAGCCGTCTGGGGCTCCCCCACTCTCCACACAGCCCTAGTTAGAAGCAAAAGTCCTCCAATGGTTTAATGAATATTTCTAGGAGATAAATGAATAAGTGAATGAGTAATGCTCTGAGCTTGCCTTTGAGCAGAGAACCTTCCTCGTACTTAGGCTGATTACTCTTGCCTCAGCTCCAAGAGGGCTGGGACGTCTGATCCAGGTAGGCAGGGATACTAGCTATGAACTGACCCCCAGAAATGCAACTGGAAGGTCAACCAGTCTAGAAAATTGTAAAACCCCTGGCCCATGTGGCTGACTGCCTTCCAAGTCCTCGTGGAACAATCCCTACATGCTGCCTGGACTTCTGTGCTCTAGGGAGGAGGGGAGGTGAGGAGGGGCTCTGGGTGGTGGTGAGCCCTTGCTGGTTTCCACCTTAAGCCCAGGAAGCAGGGCTGGGAGCTCTCCCCAGCATGTGCTCCTCTGCCCAGTGGGGACAGCCAGGGCATCCCGGTCACGTTCTCGGCCTCCACTCGAGCGAGGCACCACTGACTCAGAGGGCAGGATGCCCAGCCCCCACGGGCTGACTGCACAGGGTCTCAGTCTCAGCTCTTCAGGCCCTGAAGTGCCTGCCGGGAGGCTCAGAAATCTGGGCTCAGCTCCTGAGAGAGGAGGCTGGGGACAGGCTGTTTGTAGGCGGGGTGAAGGAGCTTTATTTCTTGTTGACATGAAATGATGGCCTGAGTCCTGCATTATAAAGGAATTATGGGCAGGCTTTTCTGGGCCTGCAGATTTCCTGGCTGAGCGCAGGGAGCCGCGGGGCAATCCAGGAGCGCTGGCGTCATGAGAAGCACCCCAGCCTGCTGTCCAGGGACTTGCCCCTAGGCAGGCACCCCGCTGGCTCTGTCCCTACAGGGGGGCCTGGAGCGCAGCTCAGCACATTGAAGGCGAGTCCTAGCCCCTGCCGCAGGGAGGGCAATAGTCAGGGGGGCGGAGGCAAGGTGCCTAGTGCAGGGAGGCCAGCTAGAAACAGGAGGCTGCGGCTGGGGGCAGACGGTCTCCTCTGCACATTCCCCCTGGTCCCTGACGGCCCCTCATGAGGAGGAGACCCCAGTGTCCCCAGGAGCTGGGAGAAGGAGATGGCAGGGCTGTGGGGGCCAGCAGAGAGAGACAGGGGAGTCTTCCTGGAGCAGTGATGCTGGGGGGGGGGAGGGGCTGGGTCCCCAGGGAAGGCTGGGTAGAGGGGGCAGGGCAAGGCTCGGCGTGCTGACAGGTAGAGGAGCCTCTGGGTTTAGGGCAGAGGGCCCTGTGCCCATTTCGACCATCCCCTGGGCAGGCCCTGAGCCCCAGGTGGGGGGCAGGGCCATTCTGGATGATGGATCGCAGAGGAGGCAGCGGGTGTGGGGCTGCACTTGGCCTCAATTGCTCCCTGGGGGCCCCGATCGATGGAGGCCCATGAGCGGCCCGAGCAGCCTGTGATGAATGACTCAGGATTGATTTTCACTTAATTGACAATTTGGTGAACCTGTTTGCAAAAGCCCAGGTTGGGCGCTGGTTGGCGCCTCCAGGTAATACACGGTGGGGTCGCGTGGGCCTACCAAGGTGGCAGCCAGGGGGCAGCAGAGGCCAGCCAGCCACAGGGGGCGGGGTAGGGGGTGGACACACAGCGAGGCTGGGGCTGAGAGCCCCTGTGTGCCCTCCCCGGGGAACCCACTGCCTCGGGAGTCCTGTGTCTGAACCTGCGGTGGGGTTTCCCGCTCGGGTCAGGGGCCCCCGGAAGGTTGGGCTCAGGCCAGCGTGGTCAGGAAAGCAGGTTGAAAATTCCAGGATCAAGATCAGACCCCAGGCCCACCCCTGTCAGCTGGACCCCCCGCTCTGAGCCTCAGTTTCCTCTTCCGTGAAGTACAGCCCGCTCAAGCCTGCCCACCCTGCCACAGAGCCTCATCTCATCGCCTGTTTCTAACCTGCCCTCCCGGCTCTCACCTCCCTCCGTCCTCTGTCCTCCACAGGGGCGGCCTCCTTCCTGTCCCGGGGACGCTCGCCCCACCTGTGTTTTTCATTTTACAGCACTTGTCACCACTTGACACGTCTCCCGGTGTGCGGACCTTCCACCCCACAAGCACAGGGACGTCCGTGGTCTGTGGGCTGACCGCCCTCCCTGTCCTGGGAGTGGCAGTGGCCCGTTGTTACCAGGACAACGTGGAAACAGACCTCATGCTCGCCCCTGCCGCCCGCCCCAGAACTCATTAGTGGCTGAGACCGGGGCCTTGTAACAGGACCCCTGGGTAATCCCCTCTGGGGGCCACGCAGACAAAAGCCAAATTAAGTGGACAGAATTGCAGTCGGGGTGCTGGGAGGCCGGAATTTACCCCCAAGAGCAGACAAAGAAGGTCTCTTCTCAGGTGTGGGTTGCCTGGAGTCTGATTTCCATCCTGTGCAATTTAATGCCACCCTGGGAACCAGGGACAGTCCCCCTACTTGGGGTTGGCACTGACGGTTCTTGGCAGAGCCACCCCTGACAGGACATGGCATCTGCACATGCCCCCACCCAGCACCCCTACCCACCCACTGCCAAGCGTCCTTACCTACCCCTGTCCAGCTCTCCCACCTGCCCCCAGCTCAGCAACCCCTGCCAAGTCCCTGCCCAGCATCCACCCCCGCCCCTCAGGTACTGGGTGGTCAGACGTGAGGAGGGGTCCCTGGGGGAGCCCCAGCCCTGGGAGATTCGCTCTGGGCTGTGGAAGGCCCCCTCCTGGTGCACACAGTGTTCAAGGGGCCCCTGGAATCTGCTCGCCAGACGATGCCCTGGAGCCTGTCCCCACCCCCCGCCCCACCACACAGGCTTGGCTGGTGGGGGCCTCTAGGCAGGTGCTGGCCACCTTGGGGCTCCCACGGGGCTGCGAGGCATGAAGACGAGCAAGGGGGCAGCGCGTCTTTGACATCAGCTGGTCATGGCCTTGGGCTTGGCCAACCCCCTGGAAACCCACCCTGAAGCTACTTGGAAACTTGAGTGACCTCCCCTCTGGAAGACTCAGTTTACTCACCAGTCACCGGGGTGACAGCCCCCTGCGCTGACTGTCAGGAGGCTTGGTTGAGATGTTCACACTCTTGGTGCTGGCCGCCTCTGGCCACCTGGCTGGAAGCCGTACCTGGTAGTGGTGGTCATAGTGATGGAGTTGAGAAGCCCCCAGGTGCGGGGGGTTTTCAGGAGCAGGGAGGGGACCCCCACACTGGCACTACTGGCGAGGCTGGAGGGTGGATGCCCACACAGACAAGGAGGCATCTCCCTGGCCTTGCTCCAGTGCTGACTACGCAGCCCCTCAGGGCTTCGGCCTCTAGACTGGCTGAGGGGTTATGGTGGGCCAGGTGGGGTCAGAGTGCCGGACCGGCATGTGATGCCCCTCCTGTGGTGGTCGGCGAGGGCAGGGCCTGAGCACAGCTTGGGACCCCCATCCAGACCCCACACATGAGAACCAGGTGTGCGGCCAGGGCAAGGCCCTCTAGCTCCTGCAGACAGTTTGCCTGAGCCCCTCTGACGACCCAGGAGGCGAGGAGCACACCCCCCTGGGGTCACTGTTGGTGAGATCGTCCATCCCCCTCCACACAGATGCCTCAACAGCTCAGGCACAGCTGGATATTCACTGTGGTCAAGAGCTCTCCTGCCAGGGGGAGCCAGGGGCATCCCGTGACGTTTGGAAAGACTCATGACAGTAGAGACACCTTGACACTGAAATCCTTCCCTTGAACGTGAAAGTGAAAAGCCTTCAGTCGTGTCTGACTCTTTGCGACCCCATGGGCTAGACAGTCCACGGAATTCTCCAGGCCAGAACATGGGAGTGGGAAGCCTTTCCCTTCCCCAGGGGATCTTCCCGACCCAGGGATCGAACCCAGGTCTCCCGCATTGCGGGCGGATTCTTTACAAGCTGAGCCACCAGGGAAGACCGAAATCCTTCCCTTGGAAGAGCAGAAATCACCAGCTCAGCCCTGAGTGAGCTGGTGCACAGGAAGCTGACCCAGGGCACTCCTCTGGGTCCCGAGTCCACATAGGGACCCCTGAGTTTGGCGTCCCTGCTCTCAGAAAGGACGGCTACATCACCTTCCAGAAGGCACACGAGGCCAGGAGTCAACCAGCGAGCGGCAGACCCAGGGTCTTCTCAGATGTGATCAGCCTAGGAGCTTGAGGTGGTCCTGGGTGCAGGTGGCCCAACATCCGGTGACTGCTGTCCTCATCGGAGAAAATCAGAGTGAGATCCGAGACACAGAGAAGCTGGGTGAAGGGGAGCAGAGACCGCAGTGATGCGGCCACAAGCCAGGGGCGCCTGGAGCCACCAGCGGCAAGTAGAGAGGCGGGGGTG
>SJYG01000065.1:474255-485595 GCA_006410535.1 Litocranius walleri | reverse complement strand
GGGGGTGGGGGGTGGGGGGGGCCCTCCCCAGGAGCCTCCGAAGGGAGCGCAGCCACGCCCACACCTTCATTTAGGACTTCTGGCCCCTGGAACTGGGAGAGAGAATTGCCACTGTCTCCGCCATCCAGCCTGCGACATCTGTTACCAGGGATCAGGGACACTGAGCCACAGCGTCTCCCTGCAGCCGGGGCAGGCGCATCCCGGCTAAGCGCCTGCGTCCCGCCTCCTCCAGCCTCCCACCCACTGCCACAGGAATCAGCGGAGGAAGGGGTTTCCTCTCCCTCTTAGGATCCCTGGCGGGATCTAAAAAGTGAACTGACAAAGATGGCTGAACAGAGAAAAGCCAACAGCCTATTTCTTGTAAGTTATCCTGCTAAGGAAATGAACACCCAGAGAGGCAGTGAGCCCTGGGGGTGACTGGGTGTGAGGGGGTCAGGCGGTCCTGGGGGAACCAGGAAGGGCAGGAGTGTCAGGCAAGCAGAGTAAACGGGGAGCTTAGAAAGGCCTGCCAGTTAGGATTTCACCCGGGGGCCCCTATCTTTGGAGATGAGGGAAAAAAGAAGGTAGGGAAGGGTCAGAACAACCGTCCTGCTTCCACAGTTTTCTCCAACTCCTTCAGCTTTGACATTCATCAAGCCCAGGTGCTGTATTTTGGGGTAGTGTGTCCCAAACCCCATCACAAGCTCCTGCTCAGTCCCTCATCCGCTCACAGGCCTCAGACA
Source organism: Litocranius walleri (assembly GCA_006410535.1). Taxonomy (NCBI): domain Eukaryota; kingdom Metazoa; phylum Chordata; class Mammalia; order Artiodactyla; family Bovidae; genus Litocranius; species Litocranius walleri. The sequence goes on along the minus strand of SJYG01000065.1, from coordinate 484,873 downwards.
CGCCCACTGTGGTCCAAGGGGACCCAGCTCTCCAGCACAGGCCTGGACCACCCTCCCGTGGTTCCAAGCGGGGTCAGCCACGTGGAAGGGGACCAGTGAGCTGGTGGAAAGTGTGCGGGGAGAAGACACAGCATGTGCAAAGGCCCTGAGGCTGAAGACTCAGGAAGGAGAAGGGTCCCAGGGGTGGAGCGGGACGGAGTGGGGATGTGGGAGGTGGGCCAGCCCACCCGGGACCAGCCCCGGGACCGCCCAATCCCTTCTCATCTCTTGGCTGCAGGGACCTGGTGGCTGCCCCCAGCTGGCACACCTGCTCCTGGTGAGAGCTCCCTGAGGGCAGGGCAGGCCTGGGGCTCCAGGGGAGCCAAGTAACAGGTGTGAACTGACCCTTGTGGAAGCCAGGGGAGGGGCCTTTCCAGGTCACCACTCTAGGGAGCCGCTGGGGAGCCCCTGGGCAGGCAAAAGCCCCAGTCAAGAGGCCCCACAAGCTGGTCCAGACTTCCTAACCACCCGAGTTTGCCCAGGCTGTCTAGTGAGGCAGCCGTGCCAGGGGCAGACCCTGGGTTCCAGGGCCCTGAGGACCGACCTCCCTCCCAAGGGCAGCTCAGCTGGGCAGGGGACTGAGGCCCCAAGCAGGAGGCTTTGGACCCCAGGGCCTCCTGACCCTTGACCCCTGCCCAGGCTACTTCCTGCCTCCTTTTCCTCCCTGGGCTCAACAGAGACACTATTGTTCAGAAGGGTGGAGACTTGCCGGCCTCCCCCGTCCCCACTCCCGGTGACCCAGGGATGGCACCCCACCCCCTCCCAACCCAAAACTAAATAAAATAAATAGACGGGGCTTCCGAGGGGGTGCTGGAGGAACGGGCTGTCCAAATGCAATCAGCCAAAAAGGCCTGAGCGCCTGGGAAACATTCATTCATCAGCATAATAGCTCTGCGGCGGGGGGCTGGAGGCCGGGTTAGGGCTTTGTCGCAGGTGCCAGCGCCTAAGCCCCTGCCCGGCAGGAATGTGGGCCCAGTGGAGCACCTGAGCGAAACCCGACTCCTCTGCCCCGGTGACTCTGCGACTCCCATCCTCTCAGCTTTGAGGGATTCTGTTCTGCGGCCCGGCAATTTCTCCAGCACTTTCCCTGGGATCAGCTCTTCTCTGAGACCATAAATCTTTTTCTTCCAAAATGCAGACCTCATTAATTTTGGTTTCTGACGCAGATTTGCAGCATATTAGACCAGGGATCCCAGGGCTGGGGTTTAAAATCCTAGATGAGTTTGTGAATTGCGTTCATGGCAAGGTTGCCGTCCCCTCCTCGGACGGCACCACAGCTAACAAGGACCCTCCTGGGGTCAGAGGCCCAGTTCCACCCTCCTGGTCCGAGAGGACACAGCCCTCCCTCTGCCCAGGGCCATCGTCCTAGGCGCCACCTCCAATCTTGACCAGAGTAGCTGGCAGGGGTGTCACTTTCCTCGATGGTTCTGGAAGCCACCGTGCGGGGGGTTGGCATTCACGGTCCAGCCCTATCTGTTCTGAAATAGTCGGAAGACCTCACATAATAGCAGGTCAGCTGGCTGAATGCTCCCTATCTGCTGGGGCCATGCCATTTCTCTCTAGTGGCTGTATCTTCATCCCTTAGACGAGAGATGAGACTTGGAGAGCAGGCGGGGGAGGCCACGGGAGCCCCCAGTTTGATCCCAAGGCCTCTGTCCATCCCACTCCCCTCGATGGCCCCACTAGTGACAGGGACACCAGGAGGGTCACACCTGGTGCAGTCCTAAGGCTGCCCAACAGTGCAGGGCCGGGAAGCACTCCGAGGGGCTTTACCAGCACAGCCCTTGTCCACCTGCAACCCTGCCTCTGAGAAGGGGAAGAAGGACAAACCCTTTATTACTACAGAGGTTTCTAGAAATTCTCAACCGAAAGCCAACCTGTCCATCAGGGGTGGAGGACCAGAAGAAATCGGCCATGAGCTGGGAGCAAGTCCTTGCAGTGGGGCGGGGTGGGAACCCAGCTGGACCGCAACCTGCGTGTCTGCCCTGCCTCCTGCACCATCTCCTGGCCCCGCTCCTGGCTACAGGAAGGGGGCTGGCGGGAGCGGAGTGCCCGGCTGGTGCTCCTCCTCAGCCACTAACTCTGGACAAACACTGTGACCTAAAGCACAGCCGGGAGCACCAACCTTTTCATCAAGAAAGATTTAATTTATTGGGAGTGCGGAGCCACAAATCACAGGCCTGGAGATTTATCGCCTCCAGGAGTGGAATTGACCACCGAGAGAAGGCAACATCCCCAAGCTACACTCGCTCCTTTAATAAAGTTGAAAATGTAAAATGCACCCGTCCCACCCCGGGTGCCGGGCGCTGTGGGCCGCAGCCCACGAGTTTATGGAGGAAAGTAACATATGCCTCTAGTCACCCCGTCCTTCCGGGGAGACTCAGAGAGGCAGAGGGGACCTCCCAGGCCACGGCGGGTGTCCACGATTTAGGTGACAGCCCGGAGCTGAAACGGGCCAGGAAGGCGCAGGCCTGGGTAGGGGATGGGGCAGGGGCTCCCCGACACCCGCCTTCCGCTTGCTCCGCCCTGCCCCTGGAAGCACCTCCCTGGCTCTCAGTGGAAAGCCCCTGACCTCAAGGGCTCCTGTCTGGGAAGACGACAGCCTTAGGAGAAAAGCTAATCCCTGCCCCTCCGGCCTTAATCCGCCCTCAGGAAATGCCCGTTTCCCAGGCCAGGCCTCCCGGAGATCTGAGATCCCGGTGCTCCCTGGCAGAAGTCAAGGGCTCTCAGACTGCCCGACTCCCACCTCTCCAGTTACAGCTGGGAAACTGAGGCCCAGAGTGGGTGGAGTTCCCTCTGCCACGGGCAGCCCCCCGCAGACATACAGACCACTGAAGGTGATTCCGTTGCGGAGACGGGACAAGTGTCTTCCAGGGACCCCCTGAGGCCCTGGCCCTGGCCCCCTGCAGACACAAGGGGTAGCCCCCGCCTGCTGGCCAGGCTGTGCACGTCCTCTGGCCGTGGTCTAAGCCCCGGGGGTGAAGCTCTGCCCTTGACTGGGACCCACTTCTACCAAACAGTGCTTGCCCCCCCAGTCACCCAGCCGGGCTTATCCAAATGGCAGCCTGCAGGGCGTCCCTTTGCCCTCTGCCCAGCCCGGGACCCCGTGACTTTGAGCCCCTCCAGCTGGGAAACTGGAGAAGCGGCTCCGAAGCAGGAGCTGGTGGGGAGGCTGGGGGTGTTCGGGCGCCTGGTGCTCATGAGTGCGGGCCCAAGGGTGTGCACCGCAGGCGCGGATGTTTGGGCACACATTCCCAGGCACGTGATGTGGCTGTGTACATGTGTGCCAGCATGGGCACAAAGTCGCACACGTGAGGGCGTGTGTACACTCCTGGGGCGAGAGCGGATGCCTGCAAGGGGGCTCGCCTGGCACCCTAGGCCTTACATTCCGGAGTCCTGAGACCCCCGGGAGAGGGGAAGACTTGATCCTCCCAGCGGGCCCCCCACGCGCTGCTCCACCCCACAGGGCCGCACCCTGGGCCACTCTCCCGACAGCTCCGGGACCACCCACTTGTCCAGCCGCTGCCTCCCCCACGCCCAGCACTCTACTTAATGTCTTTCTCATAAGGAGTTTTAAATTATAAGCCTAAATGAGGTCCATAAATTTGACTTCATAAAATTCCACGCACATCATTTTCCAGCAGAAAAGGCTAAGAAATATTTTCCTGGAGACCCCCTGCGTCCCTCTCCCTGCGCAGTATAACATTTATTCTAATATTAAAATGGCAGGTGTTCTATAAATCGTGAGTCATTAGCACGCTTCATTGATTTTTTTCCCCGCAGCTCCCAGCCCGGGGAGAAGCCACGTTTAGATCCCAGTCTATTCGATTGAAATTCATACCCTATTTGGGGGTCAAAGAGCGGGACCCCACGAGCTTGAACTTCTATCAGCCTAAAGCTGATCAATACTTGGAGATATATTGGGAGCCGACGGCTCACACAGATTAAGTGGCCATAAATGTGAGGTGTGGGGGCGGCTGGTGGAGAGGAGGCTGAAGACTGGGCCTGCTGCCTGGCCATTTGGGACTTTCCGGGGTCCCGGGGGCAGGGGGTCACCAGAGGTGCTGGACCCGGGTAGAGCGAATATGGGGCTCAGCTGGGTGAGGAGCCCCTGGCCCACCCCGATCCCTCAGAGGTGGGGAAGGCAGAGGACACTTGAGGGGAACAGGGGACACCCTTTTTAAAAAATTAATTTATTCTTTATTGAAGGATAATTGCTTTACAGAATTTTTCTGTTTTCTGTCAAACCTCAGCACGAATCAGCCATAGGTACACACCTCTCCGCCTACTTTTGACCCTCCCCCCTCCTCCTCCCCACCCCATCCCTCTGGGTTGACACAGAGCCCATGTTTGAGTTTCCTGAGCCAGATAGCAGCTCCCCACTGGCTCCCCATTTTCCATGTGGTAGTGTAAGCTTCCCTCTCGCTCTCTCCCTGCATCGCGCCCTCTCCCCCCCTCCCCATGTCCATAGGTCTGTTCTCTATGTCTATTTCTCCACTGTTCCCCTGTACATAGGTTCTTCCGTACCATTTTCCTAGTTTCCGTATGTATGTGTTAGAACACGGCATTTTTCTCTTTCTGACTCACCTCACTCTGTATGACAGGTTCTGTGTGGCACCCTTGGTTTTAATTGTAACAAGGGATTCAAGAGCCAGCTGCAGACCTTTGTCCTGCTATTTTAGGGTCTCTGAAGCTGTTCGACCATCTGTCCAGCCACTTCCTCCCCACACTCAGGCTGCACAAGGGTTGGTTCCCATGGACGCCAACCGTTTGGGCCTCTCTGGCCCTGCCTGGGGTTCCAGTCCATTCTGCCTCGCCCCCTGGCCCCTCGAGGCAGACCCAGGCCGTTCCTCCTCCCTGCACGCCTTTGAGGACCCTGAGTGACATCGTACACCCACCTCAAAGAACCCACTGTGCCCCACGCTGGGGAAAAGCATGCAAGGTCTGCAAAAGCCAGCCCTCAGCCCGACCCCACCCTTATGAAGGGCGCATGGGGTCAGTGCTTACGTGCTGGGCCCCGGAAGGGTTGGGCTGACCCCACCTCTCCTCCCACCACGGAAGTGGGTCCCCTTGGCTCGGGGATGTTGTAAAGGCGCGTCCTTGCTGTGCCCTTGCCGTGGGGTCACTGCGCAGAAGGATGGCACGCCCTCCCCCTTCCACCCCCTCATATATCACGCCCACCCTGCCCCACGTCGAGCTCTGGCCTCCACCACAGAAGGCACGCGATCTGCTTGGTTATTAGGCAGATAAATAATTTGAACTCTGGCCTTTTACCTTTTCCCCCAGCAGGCGGGCCGCCCCCACGCCCCTTGGGCGCCCAGCTTGGAGGAGCAATTTCATTAGGAGCCCTGGCAGCTGGCAGAGACCACCCTGCGAGGCCAGTAAGCAGAATTTCTTTATGGAGATGAGACGTAGGAATATGAAAATTTAAGCCGGAGCGGATGTAATTTAACTTTGCATTATTTATCGGGGACACAAATCCTTTCTAATATTGGCGGATTTGGGAGGGCTGGGCAGGGCTGCTGGGGCCTTTGGGGAGAGAGGGGGTGGCCGGGGACCTGTTTCCCACCCCCTCTGCCTGTAACAAGGGGACAGAAGAGTCGAGGGCACTGGTGGGCAGGAGGTGAGGTTGCAGATGTCCACCCAGGCCAGGCGGCCAAAGCGGGGGCAGGGAGGCGGGCACCAGGTGCGGGAAGGTCAGAGGCCCCCGGAGGTTCCTGGGGCCCAACCTGGCTCCCAGCTGACTCACTTCTCCCTGCCCCCTGGTGTGAGCAGGGCCCTGAAAACACACACACACACACACACACACACACACACACACACACACACACACGCACGTGCCCCTCCCAGCCCTGGAGGCCATAAGCCTGACATGCCGGAGTCCTCGGGGTGGGATGCTACACTCCAGGCCTCTCCTGAGTTTCTGGTGGGGCTCCCAGTCCCCGGCCCCCCATGTCTTGTAGACCCCAGAAGCATCTTCCCACTGGTCTCCCTATGTCCCCGGGTCCGAGTTTCCTTCATCTCCGAAGGACACTAGTCAGGGCCCACCCCACCTGCCTCCTCTCAACACAGTCGCGCCTGCAAAGACCCCGTTTCTCAATACGGTTCCATTTACAGGTGCCGAGGGTAAGAAGTGGCCCTCTGTTTGGGGGGCACATGACTCAGCCCACAGCTGTTGGAAGGGGGGTCATCTGCCACCTCACACACACAGGACACTCAGAGGAAGGAATAGCCCGAGTGTGAAGCTGGGCAACAAAAATTCGATTTATTCTGTGCTCTTGAATGCTTTTTTTTCCCATAGATAAGATGATTCGGTCTAATTTGGTTTTTAAAATATTCAATTAACCAAAACTACAGCTGTTTGCTAAGTTGTAAATTCAGTTTACAAATATCATTCTATTATGGAGCTTAGCAAATTCTGAGAACAGTGTTAAGGAACGTTTACAACTCTATGAAATTCCCTTAAACATTTAAACTCCTCTCACAGCCTTAATATTTTATCTCCTTGTTCATAACTTTGGTTTGGGGACATAACAAAGAAAAATTCCCCAAAGCATAAACCATCATGTATCTAAAAATCACAGCAGGGACTTCCGAGGAGGTCCTGCGGTCAAGACTGTGCTTTCAACGCAGGGGACAAGGGTTCAATCCCTGTGCAGGGAACTAAGATCCCACATGCTAGGCATCACGTGGCCAAACATGAGTAAATAAAATGAAGGAAAAATGAAAAACACAGTAAACTTAGAAACAGTGTGACTCATGTCTTCTTAGGTTTCCAATGCTGTTTACAAAGTCAGTGAGAGACTGATCTAAATGTCTGAATCCGTCATTTAATTAAACGTATCAGCTGGAATCACAAGCTGGTTGATGACTGATGGGCCAAGATTAATACCAGAAAACAGCAAGCAGCAGATTCCTTGAAGCCCAATCGGGGAAGCAGTCCACACGGAATTCTGCATTTTCCTGGCTGGAAGCTGCTCCCTTCCTGAAGACACAGGCGGTGAGGCTGTGGGCTCCGCACTGGCCCCCCCCACCACCCCCTTCTCTCGGCCACTGCCCTGGGTCTCTGTCCCCCTGTTCCGAAAGGCCTCGGGATGGTGAAGCTGGACATAGGACGGCAGGGTGCAGGAGGAAGGAGGCAGCCTCGTCCAGTCCCTTAAGGCTGCCTGGGTTCCCCCACCCTCACAGCTGCCCCCTGACCCCAACCTCATGAACATTAACCCCTCATCTCATCGCCAGCGACTGGGGGAAGCCAGGAGACAGTTCCATTGAAAAAAAATCCTTCAGAGTGTTTGTTAAAGGACACGGCAGGAGGTAGCCTGGCTGGGCCACTTGGGGAGGGGCTCCCATTGGCCTAGACCGTTGTGGGGCGCCTGCCCACCCACCGGCCACCTCCAGCCCACGCACAAAGCGCCAGATGGGCAAGATGCAAGGCCAGATGCAGGGGTGGACGGCACAGGCCGGCGGGGTGGGTGAGGGGTTGCATGGCCCCAGACCCACTGGAGCCCCCAGCTCGTCGGCCAGCAGGGAGGCCGTGTGCCTGCATGTGTGGGCTGGAGGAGGGGCCGGGAGCCAGCAGGGGAGAACTCCATGGGACTCAGGATGGCCCAGAGGCGGGGAAACGTGGAAAGGCGAGGGCCATCTCGGTGACGGCGTCGCACAAACGGGTGACCCCGAGGAGCAGCAGGAGCTCGTCCTGGGCTGCCTCGTGGTTCTTCTGCACCCCCACCCCCCACCTCCTGCCTGCTCCCCAGCTGGTCCCCAGGGTGCCCCTTCAATCTGTGTGTGCTCCGGAGACCATGGCTGAAGTGAAGTGAAGTGAAGTCACTCAGTCGTGTCCAACTCTTTGCAGCCCCATGGACTGTAGCCTACCACGCTCCTCCATCCATGGGATTTTCTAGGCAAGAGTACTGGAGTGGATTGCCCAAACTCAACGATGCGAACCTCCTCTGACCGGGACGAGTCCACCCAGTTGCTCCCAGAGAGAGAAGTCTTGCTTCCTCTCAGCACCCACCCCCCTGCCAACTGAGATCCTCCTCAAGCCGACAATCATGTCCACCCACCTCCAGGCCCGAGTCACCACGCTGGCAAAACTCACAGTTTTACACGCTCGTGTGGAGCACCCAGGAGCCTGTGAGAACAGCAGTCCCAGGACTGAAGTTGGAGAAACTCCGCAGGACCAAGCCAGGGACCCCTGGTGCGGGAGGAGAGAGCTGGGAGTGGGTGGGAGCCCCCAGCTGGTGCTCAGAACCCCATCAGAGACAAGAAGATTATACTAATAGCTGGAGATGGGAGTAGCCTTGGTATGAGAACCTTTTAGAAAAGAAGACTGCCCAGGGTTGGTCCCTCAGTCAGGAGATGCCCCTGGAGAAGGAAGAGGCGGACCCTTCCCCGGTGGGTCCTGAACTCAGAGACGTACAGGGAGGAGCAGCCGTGCCAGTGTGGCCCTGCCAGCCTGGCGAGCGGCCCCAGTACAAACAACGAGAGGGTCTTGATTGGCCAGTCAGACCTCAGATAAGGCCACCAGCAGACACGTCTCAGAAAGGACATTTCGTGGCCCAGGAAATGGCCAGGCTGTGACACCAAAGAGGAGAAGCAGGTCACGGAGCAGCTGTGTATGTCTGCGACACCCCCCAGACACACGAGCCACAGTGAAGAAAGTCTAGACGGAGCTACGCCAACATGGCATGCTCGGTTGGAGGAATTCGGGGTACTGGGAGGGCGGAGTGAGATTTGTTTTTCTGCGTTTATCGTATTTTGCAGGATGAGCACACACCACTTTCCTAAGCAGAGCGTGCGCCATCGGCATTGGTTTGTAAGCCCAGGCAGCAGCCTCTGCCCTCTTGACCTAGGAGATGGGCCAGCAGCCAGGGACCCCCAGGAGACCCCTGGGAGGGCCCCAGAAGCTCTCACCAGCCGGCCGTCTTTCAGATCCCTGGAAGGCCCCAGGCTAGGTGGTCCCCACGGTGACATCATCTCTCCAGGCAGTCAGGTACCCCAGGCCCCCATATTTCACGTCCCTGCCAGCCAGCCACCCCAACCCTGGCTCGGTTCTGAAGCCTGGTGTCACCTGAAGGTTGAGGGGAGAACTCTGCCCACCTCAGTTATGACCCAGCTCAGGCCTCAGCTCATAAAACTCCTGGCTTCCTGGTCCCCCTCAGCCCTGCCAGCGGTGTGTCCAGAGCCCACCCCCACCGAGCGTCCTTTTAACTAATAGGGCACTTTGTTTAATGAGGAGAGTTTGCATAAGAGGAACTTGCTAATTAAACTTTAAACCTTGTCATTCTGAAGATTAGCCAAGCTCTGAACAGAGAGCATTTGTCATGGCGAGAGGGAGCCCCCCTCCCTGCAAGAAAAGGCCAGCTGAGGGTCTTGCCTCTGCAGCTTCTGGCTGACCATTCAAGATGAAATCTTCCGGAAGGTATAGGAAACTCCTGTCCCAGGTCAGGAAGGTCCGAGGTGGCTCTAGTGGTAAAGACCTCACCTACCAATGTAGGAGGCTTGAGAGATGCTGGTTTGATCCCTGGGTTGGGAAAATGATCCAGAGAAGGAAATGGCAACCCACTCCAGTATTCTTGCTTTGAGAATCCCATGAACAGAGGAGCCTGCAGTCCACGGGGTTACAAGAGTCAGACTTGGCTGAGGCAACGCGTTCCCCACACCCCACCCGGATGCCAGGCGAAAGGAGGCTTGGGGCCCCGTCTGCAGGCTTAACACTCTGGCCACAGGTATTCGGGAGGAGTAAGGGTCACGTGAGGTGCCCGAGCAGCATGGAGGCATGAGGACCCCTTCCTTCCCGTCACCCCTCCCTTCACCTGCCTGCGATCACCTGGGGACCCGTCCCCGCAGCTCAGAGCTGACCGTGGCTGGCTGGCCAGCCTCCCCTGCCCTCCAGAGTGCAGGAGCCGCAGCGGCCACTGCCAGCTTTGTTTCCCCAGCAAAGAAAGAAAGTGGGGTGGGGGCAGCATGTGAAGGCGATGTGTGTCACCAAGTCACGTATCACCCGGGAACATCACAGGTTTTAACCTCTGACCTTTCTGGAGGTCAACCCAGGCTGGCGGTCAGGGCAGGCTGCCTTGGGGACAATGGCCAGGGGACGCAACTGAGCCCCTCCCTGAGTGACCAGCAGGCCTGGAAGGCTTCCCCAGCACTGGGGTCGTCCACATCCCGCTCCGGTCCTGCAAGCCCTTTCCAGGATGGGGAGCAGGTCGTTAGCATCCGTTCTCGTCGCCTGCTGGAAGCTGGTGACAGCAGGCCGCTGTCTTTAGCTGGGGAGCGTGCCCCTGCGGCCAGGCTGCTGTCTTGCAGGTGGGGTCCGGGGATGCAGGGCACAGACACACTGTCCCCCTGTCCCCGCAGCAGCGCTGAGGACCCTCTGTGTGCACCACCCTGGAGGGGAGGGGGCAGAGGGGAGGGGCTCTGGGAGGGCATCTGAGGACCCATCTGAGAAGAGGGAGCTCTTGAAGGGGTGGGACCCTGATGCTGATCCCAGGAGCCAGCTGGACTGGGAGGGGAGGAGCCAGCTGGACTAGGAGGATGGGAGGGTAACAGGGAGTGGGGATGGGGAGGAGGAGAGGGG
>SJYG01000065.1:459428-473872 GCA_006410535.1 Litocranius walleri | reverse complement strand
GAGGGGGGATGGGGAGGGGGAGGGGAGGGGGCTCTAACGTGGCCCCCCTTGCTCGATTTCCTGTTCTTCCTGTTAGCTGTGAGCCAGCCCTGCCTGGGAGGGTGAGTGGGCACCCTTTGTATAACTGAGGTGAAATCCACACAACATAAAATGAACCATTTTAAAGTCTACAAGGTGCAGCCACCACCTGAGTCTAAGCATCTCCTCCTACCCGAAGAGAAACCCTGGACAAGTCACGCCTTATCCTGCCCACTCCAGAACCTCGAATCCACTTTCTATCTCTATGGATTCATCTGTTCTGGACACTTGGCAGAGACTGAATTATACAGTGTGTGGCCTTTTCTGTCTGGCTGGGTCGGGAAGATCCCCTGGAGAAGGGATAGGCTGCCCACTCCAGTATTCTTGGGCTTCCCTAGTGGCTCAGCTGGTAAGAGTCGGGCACGGCTGAGCGGGTCTCACTTCACTCCTTCATGCAGCACGGCCTTTCTAACTTCCTGAGTTGTGGCGAGTCTGTGCCTCACCCCACGGTAGAGGTGGCCCACTGTTGGCATTCACGCACAGACGGATGGATGTTTGGGCCACTTCCGCCTTGTGGCTGCGGCGGACACGCTTGTACAGGTGCTTGTCTGAGTCCCTGTTTTCAGGTCCTTTGGGTTTGACCTAGGAGTGAAAGGGCGGCATCATGTGGTAACTCAAGGCTTCCATCTCTGGACCCATCAAGCAGTTCTCCTCAGCGGCTCCGTGGACATCCCCCCAGCAGTGCCCGGGCCTCTGATCTCTCCCCTCCCAGTGTCCTGACCGCGTGGAGCAGCATCTCCAGGGCTCTGACCCCTGTTCCCCTGGAGCCGAGACTGTGAGCGCCTCCCCTGGGCGGGATGACCAGGATCACCCCTTTGACGGATGAGGACACAGGGCTTGCCGTGGTGCTGAGCAGGGACTACCAGTGTGGGGCTGGGCCAAGGCTTCCCTCCCGGCCCTCAGGTTCTAGTGTGAGAAGTGTGAAAGCAAAAGTGTTAGTCACTCAGTCGTGTCTGATTCTTTGAAGCCCCATGGACTGTAGCCCGCCAGACTCCTCAGTCCATGAAATTCTCCAGGCAAGAATACTGGAGTGGATAGCCATTCCCTCTCCAGGAGATTTCCCAACCCAGGGATTGAACCCAGGTCTCCCGCATTGCAGGCAGATTCTTCACCGTCTGAGACAGCAGGGAAACCGCCAGATTCTCGGACGGGGTCCAAGTGGACAAGGACCTCCTCCAGCTATTCCTCACCCCGCCTGCCCGCCGGGGCAGGGCAGATGGGCGTGAGCCACCCCTGACTCCATCTGGCTTCCCCGCCCCTCCATTCTCAAGCACAGGGGGACTCCCCTGGCAGTCTGGTCCCGTGGTTCAAGACTTCACCTTCCCATGTAGGGGGTGTGAGTCCAATCCTTAGTCAGGAAGCTACGACGCCACATGCCTCCTGGCCCGAAATAACAAAGCATGAAATGTGCTTTGGTTTTAAATCCCCCTGGCCTGGAGGCAGTGGTACCCACCAGGCCCGAGGGAGCTGCACATATTCGGGACTGGGAACACAGAGCTTCAGTTTGTAAGAAATTCAATGAAGACTTTAAAAATGGCCCACATCAAAAAAAAAAAAAAAAGCATCCCAGGGCACCATAGGGCTTCCAGAACTTAAAGGGAAGTGGGGTTCCCCTCACAGCAACCAGACCTACAAGGTAGGGGGACGGTCTTGGGGTGACCCTGTCCACGCCCTTGCCCCGGGGCAGGTCTGATCCAAGCCTGACCGAGGTGGGCATTTGACCTCTGGAACAGCAGACTGGGATCCCCCAATCCGACCTCGGTTCATGTGCCTTTGCCCTCAGAGAGTGTGGTGCACAGGGGGCTGAGTGTGAGCTGTGTGGAGAGGGGGTGAAGGTGTGTGTGCAGGAGTGTCACCAGCGTGTGCATCTGTGCCCCACAGAGCTGTGTCCCGAGTGTGTGCGGCTCCCTGGGGTCCAGTGGGTCCCGTGGGATTTGCCCTAAGAACAGTGCACGGGGCACTTCAGTGGTGCCTGCTTCCGGCTTTGCCTTGGGAAGTGTCCTAGCAAACCCGGAGAGGAGGTTATATGTGCTACTCCTCTGGCTCAGAAAGGTTGAGCAGCTCACTCGTGGTCACAGAGCTGCAGGAGTAAGTAGAATGGAGGGGAGGGTCCCAGGTCCCTTACCTGGAGCCCTTGTGTTCCACCAGGTCCTTAACCACAGGCATGGGCCTCCGGGGAGCCCTGGGCATCTTCATCCCATGCCCCTCGTGCTCACCGGGACCTGACTCCAGCCCCAGCTCTGCAGGTGTGACCCCGGTGGGCACGTCCCACTGTCTGGACGGGCTTTTGGGAGCATGTGGAACTTAGGACTGTGTGAGCATCTGGGGGCTTACGGCCACTCCTCCGGGGATAGCCTCCGCACCTGCTGTGACACACTCTCTCTCTCTCACACACACACACACACACACACACACTCCCGTACATGCACACGTGTGTATCCTTGACTCTGGAGTCTGCAGTTTCCATACTTCTCTCCCAGGTCTGGCCTTGGACTGCATTCCTGCGATGCCCCCAGAGACAGCTGCTTCTTAGGCTCCTATCTCTTTTTGAATGCTGAGGGGGGGCTCTGCTGGTCAGGAGGGAATATTTTTATGGTAAAAAATGAGCCGCGCTGCATCAGTGCCAGGGGGGTGGGAGCCGTCACCGCAGGTCACCTAGGCAGACTGATGAAAATTCTGCTCATGAAGTCGCTGCTCCCCCATTAATTAGGGGGGAGGGGGGCCCGCGTGCCACTGAGCACCTCGCCCACGGCCAAAAGCTTGTCAACACTTTCCACGAAGAATGAAAATGTAAATACCTTTCAGATTATTCAATGTCACCAAGGTATGGAAAAAGGTCGGAATGCTGGGTGTCATTTATCTCGTTGCGGATTTGAAGAGCTTTTTTCTATTAAATTTCTTAAAATTAATGTTTTATGTTGCTCAGAGTAATTTGAACAATTATGGGCTTAAAGAATTGATCATTACAGCCCCTGGGATTCAGAGCTCCAGGATGAGTCCTTTGAAAACCCACTGATTTATCGTTTTGCTACTCAACCAGGCAAGCTCCTGGGATTTGGGTCCCCAACCCCCTCCTGCCCCAGGCGGGGGCCAGTCTCCAAGACACACCGCCGATCTGCCTGCGGAAGAGAAGCCAGTGGGTCCCCAGGTCTCCAGGAGAGGGGGGAGGGGGAGGAAGGGGTGTCTCTGATTCCGGAGCTTTCACCCGCCCTGAGCAAATTTTATATTTAAAAGGAAAGAAGTCCTTTTACATACTGGTCGAAATAGTTTTTTTTATCATTCAGGTATTTACCTTTGATAATGTATGCAATCGTCGGGTTCAAAAATGAAAAGAATGTGATAACACGGTCAAGAGGAGTATTCTACTTATGTTAAAATTTAAAGTTCTAAGTATTACGATACAGAGGTTACTGTTTTTCAAAAAGTGAACAAGCCCCAGCCCCTCAGGAAAAAAATGCTCTGGTGTGTCCCGCCTCCCCGCCAGGGTGCCTCCCACCCTGAGCCCGCCTCCCACCCCCGCTGGCCGCTTTTCAGAGGCAGTCTGGGCCGGACGCGGCGCCGTCCCGCGCTCCAGCCTCCGGAAGGCAGCCCCACCCAGCCCCCCGGCCCCGCCCCCAGATCCTGCGCCCACCCGCTTCGCAGGCCGTGGCTGCCCGGAGCGGGTCGGGCGGGAAACCCCTGGTGGGCGCGCCCCTGGCGTCTGAGCTGGGCGCCCGTCGCCTGCATCCGCGGGGAGACAGGGCGCCGGGAGCCCGCATCCTGCGCTAACACCCACGCGCCTCTAGACGCCCCGCCCGGTTAACAGGGTCCATCGTGGGAAATAAGTCGTCGTGGTCTCCAGGTGGCCCCCGCAGGGGCCCGTAGGATGGGCGTCCACTTTCCTCTGCGGACCCGCCCGAGGTCCTCCTGGCCTGAGATCGGCCCCGCCCGCCTCCTCACCGGCCTCGGCCTCGGCCTCGGTTCGGGCTTCGGCCCCCCCAAGTCCAGGGTCACGTCCCCATGCTGAGCTGGGCCGGTACCTGGGAGCCCGCGTGTCTGCCCGCGCGGGCCCGCGGGAAAGGGTTACCAAGGGGCAGGCGCTCCGCCCAAGTGGGGAGACGGACCCGCGAGGTGTGCACACGCCCTTTTTGAAGTTATATTCAGAGTTTGTAGCAAATGGAACTGAGAAGTCACAACCGTGAGAGAAGGAACGTGATGAGAGCCCAGTGCTATGGTGGCAAAGAGACTGGCTCCCGGCTGACCGCGAGCCCCACTCAGCCGAGCGCTCGCCCCCGACTGGCCGGGCCGGGACGCGGGCGCGGCCCCGACGGGGTCCACTCTCTCCCCACCCCCACCAGGACTGGGGTCTGGGGCCCCTGCCGCCAGCTGGGAGCCCGAGACCAGGCGGAGGCTCCCTCGGGCACACTTGGCACTTTATTAACCTGTCAGTGCCTGAAAGGTCCCAGGCGGCCTGGGGGAGGTCTCCAGGCTGGGAGTGGGGGTTTCGCAGCGACTGGAGGATTTATACTCCCCTCGGGGCTGCCCGAGGCGGCAGCGTCGGTCCGCCTCCGCCAGGCCCCCTCCTCAAACGCTGACTCCTACCCAGACAGGCTGACTTCCTTCCCCTGGAGGGTGCCCCTGGCAGGACAGAGTCCGGAGTGGCCCCCTCCAGGAGCGCGCCCCGCATGCGGCTCGGCCACACCCCTGGGAAGCTGAGATCTCGGAGCACCAACCCTCAGGCCAGCCTGGGACACCTTTCACTTCCAGCCACTAGGCCTCTGCTCACCCGGCCACTGACTGCACCACCCACCGCCACTTCCGCTCAGCCAGGCTCTTCCCTGGGTGCTTCACTAGACTAAAGGGTGATGGGGACACTTCTCCCATCGGCCTCCCCCATTCCTTGCCATTCTTCCTGGCAGCTGCCAGCAACATTCTTGGGGGGAGGGGAGGGCATGCTCTAGGTTCAGGGCAACATCGGTGCTGGTGAGGGTGCTGACCCTGCTGGAGTGGGCGGGACTGGGGGGCGAGAGGCTTGACCAAAGCCCCTTGGGCTGCCTGGTGGTCAGGGAGGGAGGGGGACATCTGGGGAGCTCCCCTCCTCCTCGCCAGGTCACTTGCTCAGCTTCTCACAGCAAGTTAGCAGGTCACTGGGACTGAAAGCCTAGTTGCAGAGCCCCTGTGACCGTGTTCCTCAATCTCCAGACTAGTTGACTTCTGCAGTCCCACCACCCCTGCTGAAGCCTGCTCCAAATGGTGAGCAGTTTTGCTTGGTCCTGTCACCTGGCCACCCCAGCGCCCACCTCTCCCAGGGACAGAGTGGGAAGGCCCAGCCCCTCCACCCATGGTTGGACCGTCTGTTCTAAGTCCCCATCCAGCGCTGGAAGCCTGGCGGAGATCTTGGGACAAAGGGGCCCCCTATCCACACCAGGTGTTGTCCCTGGCAAGAAGCCAACAGCTACTCCAACCCGGCTTCCAGCTTTCAGAGATCCATCCCCATCCCCAACGCCCTCTCCTCCCCCAACCCCGAGCCTCACTGAACATACAGGCCTTCCAACGACTGTAACTGACGAATTTATTGAAGTCTGGGAGAGACCCGATGGGCAGGGAATAAATAAAAGATAGGGGAGCATCACAGCAACAATAGGTAGCTGGGGATGCAGGCTTGAGGAATAACTTGAATCCACACGTGGCCAGCGTCTGTGTCCGTGGTGGCCAGCGGCAGAAGCATCTGGCAGGGAGGCAGCTCGGAGGAGCCTCCGCCCCGCCCTTCCTTTGCCTGTGGGGCATCCAATTCAGGGGCAGTCGGAGCCCACAGGGAGAATGGGAGCTGGGGGGTGTTTGGCAATGAAAATCGGTGGGCTGGGCTTGGCCTGAGCTCTGGGGGCAGCTGTGACAGGTCGGGGGGAGGGGGTGCAGGGACGAAAACCTAGTCTGGACTGGAGGAAGCTCCTTAAGGGTTCCAAGAGTCCGCCTCCACCCCCAGGGAGTGGGGTCCACAGGAATTGGTGGCAGGGAGGCCCCCAGAGGGAACTGGAAGTTCGCAGGTGTGGCCTCCCCACAGCCGCCTCCTGCCTGGACAGGCAGCCTGATCTCTGACTTAAAGGGTGGTGGGGAGGTGGAGCAGGGGGCTAGAGAATTCAGATATATAGAACCTGGGAAACGAAAGCACAATTAGTATTTTTAATTTTAGAAATTAAAGCATCTTCCAGCCTGAGGGCTGTGCTGGTCTGGGCAGAGGCCCCAGAGGGGAGCAAAGGCCTGCCCCCCACACCAGGGTGACATTTCCTGTTGGGAAATGGCGGCAAGCACTTGGTTAATTGGTCGATAAAGGGGAAAATCTGCTTACAAAACAAGACTTGCCGAGAGGCCCCCAGTTTGAGCAGCAGCAGCCTCTCAGACCCGAACAGGGAGAGTCCCTCTGCCTGGGTGGGAGGGGCACTCCCAGAAATGAGCCCTCCGGAGCCTGCATCCAGTTCCCCATGGCACTGCGTCCTGCAGAAATCCGTGCTTCAGGCAGGAGAGCTGCTGCCAAGACTCACGTCCGAGGCTCGAGGGCACGGGGACTTAAGTCAGAACTGAGCGTGGTCCACCTCGTCCAGCCAGGAGGCGGGGCTGGCAGGGAAGTCGGGGTAGCCCCCGCTGCTCCCGGTGGAAAGGTCGGAGCTGGGTCCATTCCCTGCCAGCACTCTCATGGGTGGGGGGCCACCTGGGGCTCCCGTGGGCACGAGCCCCAAGCCGGCATCAGGGTACACCAAGCTGGAGAGGAGGGGCTGGGGGCCAGAGAGGCTCTGCAGGGCGGCAGGCGATGGGGGGACGCCGTAGGGGCTGCTGGGGCGCAGCTCTCTGTACTGCTCCGGGCCGGCCAGGCCTCCATGCTCCAGCGGGAAGCTGCCCGGGGCCCCCGAGGGCCGGCCCAAGGCCGGGGCAGGCTCTCCCAGGCTGCCGTAGAGGCCACTGGCGGGGCCCATGTCGGCCATGGCTGGCTCGTCTGCAGTGGAAGCAGAGGGCAATGCTTAGTACCCACCTGCTGCCACCTCTGGTCCCCCTCAGTGCCCCCTGAAGGCGCGGTGTGCCCCACCAGGGCGGGTCAGCCCACATCTCTCACCCTTTCACCCCTGAGTTTGTTCAGCTTCATCCCACCTGATTCCCATGGAACTGTGTGCTGGGATCAGGGCCAAAAACTGTCCAGTCGGCACCCAGGGATCCAGTATGATCCCAAGGCTGCCCAGTTTTGCAGACAAGTTAACTGAGGCTCAGAGAGGCTAGGTGAGTAGCCTAAGGTCACAACGCAGCCAAACACTCTCCTAAGCAAACTCTCTGAGGATGGACATTACGAGCTGGCTGGTGGGGGTGGGGGTGGGGGCTCCTTGCTTTGGTAAAAGGAGATAATTGGGTTCCAGAGATGAGGGTGGACCCTCCTCCAACTCTAAGCAGCTAGGACCTTTCACCACCCAAGATTGCGCTGCTGCTTCCCTAAAAAATCCCTGTAAGTACCGAGCGCCCTGGGTAGGGGCGGGGGCGGGGGCATGGGCAGACCCTCCCTCCAGGACAAAGCCTGCCAAGGGACACGCGCGCAGGCCACAGGGTTTCTGTCCCCTCCAGAAGAAGGGCAATGGTCCTGAGGGCCAAACCACAGGGCTTGGGGATGGGCGCCAGGGTCTATAGAGACGGGGACCGGGACACTGATTCCCAGGCTCCAGCAGTCAGTCAGCCCAACGCTCTTCCCGACTCCGCCCGCACCGGTGAAGGAGACCTCCGCGTCGCTGTCCTGCCCCTCCTCCTGGACGCTGTCCTTGTCCGACTTAGAGCCGCCTCGGGCGCGCTTCATGTTTCGGAAATACTGGCCCCAGCGCTGCCGCCCCGCGTCCTTCTTGAGCCTCTTTTCCTTGGCTCGGCGATTCTGGAACCACACCTGGGGGGCAGGGAGCGCCGTGGGGGCCGATGAGTGGCCGCCGCTCTGGGACCCGGGGTGTCCCTTGTTTGCCAGCGGCTCGCAGGGCGCGCGGGGGCGCCGGTTCGCTGACCTGCACGACGCGCATGTCCAGGCCGGTCTCGGAGGAGAGCTGCTCCCGCACGTGGCGCGCGGGCTTCGGCGAGGTGTTGTAGGCGCTCTTCAGAGTCTCCAGCTGCTTGGCTGTGATAGTCGTGCGCGGCCTCTTGGCCGTGGCCTCGGCCTCTGCACCGCGGGGGAGGCGTGAGGCTGGGCCGGCTTGGTGCTCCCACCTCCCTTGGGGCGCGCGCACGTCGGAGCCAGAGGTGCCGCTGCCGCCGCTGCGACCGCCCGCCGCCGCAGCGGGGAGGCCAGAGGGTTTTGCGGGACGCGGGTGCCCGGAGCGACGGAGGAAACGCGCTGGGCGGTGCCACGGCCCAGCCAGGGGTGGCCCTGCGGCGGCCTTCTTTAGGGACCCAGCCGCCCTGGACATCCGGGCGCAGGCGCCTCCAGCCTCGGCCCCCCACAGACAAGCGCTGCCCCCCCAACCCGCCCTCGCTCCTCTTTGTTCTAAGGATGCGGGTAGGGTCGGATCTTCATGGTCAAGGATTTAGGACGATAATTCAGACACTAATCCACGTAATTCAGGCCAATCTCCCTGCGCCCGGGAGGGAGGCGGCTGCTAAGACCCCAGACCCGACTTTCCCAGATTGGGTCTGCTAACTGTCCCCGCCATCCTGGGCTCCCGGACCTGGAGGCGGGGGCGCCCCCAACGCCCCCGCCCAGAGAGAAGACGCTTAAGTTCTCGCTGCTTAGTGAGCGCTCCGCCGGGGACACTAGAGGGAAGGATCCCTCCACACCCGACCTGGACGAGCCCCGCTTTGCAGGGGAGGGAAGGGGAGGGTGGGCCGTGCCCAGGCCGAGCCCTGCGACCGTTGCCCTCTCCCACTGACCTCGCTGCTTGGCTGTCTCGTAGTCTGCCTTGCACACGAGCCGGCTGTCCTCCATGAGATAGAACTCGTCGCCCGTGGCCAGCTGCCGCTTGCACACGACGCAGGCGAAGCAGTGCAGGTGGTACACGAAGTCCTGGGCGCGGCGCACCACCTGCGTGGGCGGGATGCCCAGCTGGCACGCGGCGCACTTGGTCCCGAAGCGCCTGCGGGACGCACAGGGCGCGGCTCAGAGCGGCCGCCGCTCCTTCGCCCGGAGCGGGTCGGAGAACCGCTAAGGCTGTGCAGCCCGCAGGTCGGTTCCTGGAGGAAGGCTTCCGCGGCCCTGCTCCGGGTCGCAGAGACTACCTGCAGGGACTAGCGAGAAGGGGATCCGGATGCTCTGGGACATACAGCTGTCTCTGTGCCCGGACGGGGGAGGTGAATTCGGAAGGGCAGGGCCCTGGCCACCGGGCCGACCTGCAAACCCATGAATCCTCTGCCCATAGGAGCCCCATCCCCGCCATGAAGCACAAATACAAGACCAAAAGGAAGCGGGAGCACCTCCAACAGAGGTTTACAAACTCGGGGTTATCTTTTTAACGACTGCTTCAATGATTCACAATATTAATTATTTTAAAAGACTGTTAGTGGGCCAGCCCAGCCGCCAAGAGAGGTGCCGGGGGTGCCCTGTTTGGGGAACAGGAGGGGTGTGGAGATGGGGGTTTCCAGGGCTCCAGACTTGGTTAGGGTGAAGGCCCGGGGGTCCCCCTGGGAGCGCCACCCCTCCCTCCCAGGCAGCTGGTGGGCTCACTTGAAGAAGTCGTCCTTGCAGTACACGCTCTCCCCTCGGCTGAAGCAGCGCTCAGCCAGCGGCGCCTGGCAGTCGCTGCATTTGAGGCAGCTGCTGTGCCAGTGGCGGTCCAGCGCCTTGAGGATGAAGCGGTCCAGGATGTGCTGGTCGCAGCCGGCACACAGCGGGATCTCTGCAGGTGGGGCGGAGCCGCGCGGTCAGGGCCGCACAGAGGCAGGCCTCCCCATCCCTCCCAGCTCCCAGGGCCGGGCTGCCCAGAGGCCCCCTTCCCGGCACACCCTCGTCCGCGGCTGGCTTGAGTGGCCACCCAGCTCCCTGAGTTCAGGGAAAGTGTGGCTCGGAAGTCCGCGCCTGGCCCACCGCGGAAATCCAGGACGACTGACGCTAGGCTTAGAAACATGCCCAGGGGCAGATGCCCTCAACTGCAAAATGTTTCCAGTGCACGAAGGACGCACTTTGAGCTCCAATGAAACCCACGCCCCCGGGGCTGTCTCAGAGGCTGGGCTGGAAACCAGGTCCTTACCATCACCAGAGGCCCAGCACACCACTGGGGCATCCACCACCAATGGCCCTCTTTCCTCGCACAGGCAGGTGCCATGGTAGCCCGAGACTTGTGGCAGGGGTGGCTGCCCAGCCCCGTGGCCCTGTCCCCAGGCTACCAAAATGAACACTGACACCCTGCCTGTCTTTGGGTGGCCCTGGGGGGTACTTGTGCGTAGACTGGATGTATGGACGCTCTGTCCTCTTGCTCAAACATGGATGCCTGAGCACACACAGTAGGCAGTTTGCCTTCCCCACAGAGACACTTGTGTTCTGCTCCCCTGGGACTGCAGGCCTCGGGGGGAACCAGGGTGGGAAAATGCAGGGCCTGCCTTTGAGAGCCACAGGTCCATGGGGGTTGCTTTGCAGGGTGTTCAGGGCGTGAGGACTACCTGTTAATTTAGAAAAGGTCTCCCGAGGGCAGAGAGCCTCGAGCAGGAGCTGGAACCTACTCAAATATATCACCACCTCAGCACACTCACCTCGTTGACAGTGGACCCCTCTAGCCCCAGGCCGGCCTGGCAGCCGGCGAAAGAGCCAGCGAGGGACCTTCCTTTGCTCCATGCTGAGAGAAATGGAATCAACCTCCCTCCTACAGCCCTGGGCACCACGAAGGACGGGGTCCCGCGTCGGGCAAAACCGCGGCCCTGGGTGTGGAGCTTGAGGATCTGCTGCCTGCCCTGGCCCCCCCAACCCCGAGCGGCGATGGCAGGGCGGCGGGCGAGGACACCCGTCTTAGAGCCGGTGGCTGGACAGGCCCGCGCGGCGCGGATTCAGCACCGCGGCCCGGACAGCTCCCGAAGCGCGCTACCCGCGGAGCCCCGCGTCGAGCAAAAGCCTCTCCCGCCGCGTCCCTCGCGCTTTCGCGAAGCCCTGGCGACCCGGGCCTTACGCTGCATGGCGACTCCAGCCTTGGCGGGGTCTCCTACCCTCGGCGCTGGCGGGCCCAGCACAGCCTTGCGCTTGCCTGCCGGCACGATCCCCTCCAGCTCTCTTGAGACGTTTCACTCAGAGCCTGCGCCCCTCCCTTCCTCTCTCTCGGCCCTCCCACCCCTTCCTCCCAGCCCCCGTGGCCACCCCTCCCAGGAACCGTCGGAAAATAAATAAATAAAGAAGTAGGAGGCGGAGGAGACCCCCACAGCCTGGATGTAACCCCTTTCCCACCTGCTTCCACCCCGCCACTGCCCACCCTTCCAGGGCCAGCTCTGTCCCATCCTGCGGGTCCCGCCAGCTTGGAAGCTCGTGGAGGACCATCTCAGTTCACGGGGAAGCCAAGGCGCTGGGGGTTTTCCTGCAAGAGGACCAGCCCTGCCAATGGAGCAGGTGCATGTGAGTGCAGACACCAAGACTCCAGCTAAGGGAGTTCAGCCACCGGGGTCCGCTCCATGCTGGCCCTTGTGTCTGACTTCTCCCGGAAAGTGTGGCAGCCTTCACAGAGATTCTCCTACTTCATCGACTCTGGGACACACGCTTGCTCTCTGCACACTCTCCCTAAAGGAAGAGTATTTTCAAACCAGTCCTGGGACCCAGAGGGCCCCCAGCCTGGGCGGCACCAGCGCCGCGACGAAACGCCCGACGACACAGCTCCAGGGGCCCGGAGGCGAGCCCGCTGCTGGGATGCTCAGGTAGGGACGCGCCGTGCTGGGGCCCTCGCACCCATTCCCGCCCGCGCTCCCTTGCTCCCGCCGCCTCCGTGGCCGGACTGGGAAAGGAGCGAGGACCGCTGAGTCTCCACGGGGCCCGCCCTCCCGGGCGCAGCCGCTCGGCCGGGGCACCCACCTCGGCGCAGGTCTTCTCTCCGCGCCAGCAGCGCCAGCAGCAGGTCGCCGCCCGCCGCCTCCCGGCCCGGGACCAGCTCCCCGCGCGCCTCCATGGGTCCCGCCGCCCGCCGCCGAGCCTCTCCGGTCCTGAACTTTCCGGGGGCTCGGCGAGACCACGGCCTCAATGGCCCCGGGCCGGCGTCTGCGCGACTCCCGGCGCTGCTGGGCGCTGCGCCCGCGGGCCGCCCAGGGGCCCGGAGCCTCGGGCCGCGCGGAGGCGGAGCGGCGGGGGGCGGGGCCGCGGCGCGGGGCGGGGCCGGGGTCGCGGAGACGCGCCGCTGGCGTCCGCGGACTCTGCGCGCCTTTGCCGGGGGAACTGCGGTGCGGGGAAACCGCCCCGAGTGCCCGGCCCAGGATAGGGACGGGCAGGGGAGAAGCCTTGTCAGCGCTGCCCGAGAGCGCTTGACCAGGCCCCGAAGCTTCCTGCCCCGGCGCCGGCTCGGGGCCGAGGCCTGGGTTCCGGCGCGAAAGCCCGAGGGTAGCCTGCCGGTCAGGGAGGGAGCTGAATCCTACCGCCGCTGAGGCTCGGGCCGAGAGGTTCCGAGCTGGGAGGCTTGGTCACAGTGCCTGGTGGCACGTGCGAGACCCAAGACCCAGAGAGGGTGAGTGTGGCGCCCACTGGCTCACAGGGAAACCACCAGGAGCGGACCCGACCTCAGACCTTCCTGCTCTGAGGAGCTTCTGGGACCCATCCTGGGCACGGTAGCCCAGGAGTGGGAGCGAGGAAGCAGGGGGAGTCTCCGGAGGGAACCCAGTGTCCTCGGCTCGGTCTCCACGATGCAGCCAAGACTCCAGGTCAGGAGGGACGGAGCTGGGAATGCCGGGATCCACTCTCTTCCTTCCACACCCTCTAGCACGGGAGGAAGCCCTGTTTCCCCATATTCTGCCCCCCTTCCCCAGTCCAAATAGGTGAGCTTGCGGGAACCCACCACCCTTGCACGTAGAGACACACCTACCCCGGAGGGTGTCCACCACAGGCCAGGCCAACCCCCTGCGTCACCCACAGTCAGCACACAGCAGTGTCGGTCCTGGCAGTACAGAGCATGGTGGGAGCAGGGGGCCTCCAGAAAGTGTTGGGGGACTGGGGGTTGGTACCATCCTCCAGGAGGTTCTGCCTGGGAGCCCTCAGTGATGCCCCATAGTCACCCTGCCTCTGCTTAGCCTCCAGTGGCCTGGTCTGTACACTTAACTTGGAGGCCGGTGTGGAAGGACCTGGGTAGGAGAAACACAGTCCCCTCTGAGCTCTGAGCAGACCCCACATCTCAGCTTGAGCAAAGGCCCCATGTGGGCAAAGTTAAGGTGCCCCTTCACTTTGTGCTACGTTTGTTCCCAGGACAGGACAAGGGCATCCAAGCCAGGGAGCTGAGCGGGTGTTGGGTGCATAGGGGTGTCGGCCGTTGAGCGTCAGCTGCTGTGGAGGCCTGCCTGAGAGGGGCCATGTGTGGTCTGACTGGGGAAGGGGCGGGCGAGCCTACGCACTCGGCATCTGGCCGACTGGCCAACAATGCCTCCGTTATTTCCCAACGTCCTTGTGACCGAATGGCCCTTGGGGAGCGCAGTTCAGGCAGGAGACCTGACCCACGGCTCTCGGCTGTGCAGTTGGGCCGGCTAGGAGGGGCAGGACTGGGCTGTGTAGGAGCTGAGAGGCGTGGGGTCTCCGGATTTTCTTAGCAGCCCTTTCTCTGCCCCATCCCCTCCCCACCAGACATGCCTGCGAGGTCCCTTCTGTCCTCCAGGCGCTCTGTGAAAAGCTGCGGGCTCTTCAGTGTGGGTCCAGGCTTCCCAGGCCATCACAGGGGGGCTCCAGGCCTTCCACTCACCCAGAGGTCTGCCAGCTTCACCCAAGTTCCCATCTCAGGACCCGCCAGAGGCCTCCCCAGACTTTTTCCGCCCTGCCCTTAGTGTGCTACACGCCTTCTTTCCCTCCCCCTCTCTGCTCGCCTCTGCCCATCCGTGCCGCTTCCCCTCTGGGTCTTCCTGCCCAGTCTGGAGACTGCAGGAGGCCATGCGGGGCTCTTACCCCTGGTCCCGCCGAAGGTACAGAGGCCGGCAGTTGCGGGGGCTCGGGGTCGATCTCGGTCGCCCTCGAGATCTGTTTCCAGGAGCATCGAGGCCTCGGGGCCAGGCCGGACCCTCGGGGCCAGGCCGGACCCAAGCGGCCCGGGCAGCGCTCTTTCCTCTTTCTCTGCGAGCCCCGGGAAGGCTGGGCCCTCCCCGTGTCCCGTTGCGCGAAGCGTGGTCAAGACAAGTGAGCCGCTGGGCCGGGCGCTGTCCGCGGTGCTGAAGGAGGCGCGGCCGCCCACCTCCCCCTCCTGTCCGCCCTCCCCCACGTCCCGCCGCCTGCCGCCCCACCT
>SJYG01000065.1:432393-447476 GCA_006410535.1 Litocranius walleri | reverse complement strand
GCTCTGCCCGCAGACTGAAGAGGTGTGCACACTCGAGGCTCCCGTGCAAACAAGTGCCACCCACTGCTCAGCTGCACAGGGACTCTCAGGCCATGCTGGCGGCACCACAGCACCAGGGAAGCCTCAAGGAAGGAGCCCGCGGCTGTCCTGTGAGGACCTGCGCTTAGATGCTGCCAATTACACGTGCAAATTAAGGGCTGACGCCGCCCTAACGACAGTGCTGAGACCAAACGGCCGGCCGAGCAAACACAGCACATCTTCAGCTCCGCGAAGTCTGGGCTTTTCCTCCATCAGTTACAGAAAATCAGTGTCGACTGATCAGCACTTCAAGTTTAAGTAAGCTTCAGGAAAGTTGTTAAGAATAAGCTATGCTGATCTTATAGGCCGTGCGTGCCCTCCAGCCAGACACCAGAAAAGATGAGGCCAAAGAACTCGTGTGCAGAGCACGACCCCCGTCTTGAGGGGCTAACAGCTGGGCAGCCAGGGGGCATTTTCTTAAAGGAACAAGAATGGCGCGAGAGCTCTGGCCTCTGAGGGCATCGTGGGGGAGAACCGTTCTGGACACTTTCCATTTATTCGTTTGCGACACACCATGCACCTTTCTATTCCCTTAAACGTGAGTTCTAGCTCTTTGATTTTTAAACAGTCTGAGTAGGTGAACTGATCAGCCCAAGTGTTGATTATGAGTCACTGTGCCAGCGGGGCTTCCCAGGCGGCGCTACTGGTAGAGCCCACCTGCCAATGCAGGCGACGCAGAGACGCAGGTTCACTCCCTGGGCGGGAAGACCCCTTGGAGGAGGAAATGGCAGCCCACCCCAGCATCCTGCCTGGAGAACCCCATGGACAGAGGGTCCTGGCGGGCTGCGGTCCATGGGGCCACAGAGCTGGACGCGACTGAGCGCACGGGCACGCGCACGTCAGGGCTGCACACTCGGCAACGGGAATCGTTTCAGTCAGTCTCATCTCTCAGGCAATAATAACCAGTAACTCAGACCCTGCAGATCACGTCAGAGGCTAGAGAGAGTGGCCTCTGGAAGTAGATTCTTCCCGAGGCAGCGCAGGATCAAAGGTGACTAACAGGTGGACGCAGCCCAAGGGCCTGGGCTCTTTCTGAGGTCAGAGAGCAGAGGGCCACAGCAGGGCTGCCGGGCCAGTGGAACAGGGTGCAGAGCCACCCCAGGGGCAGGGACCCCCACCTGCCTGAGCCTCTGCCCACAGACTGCGGGCCCGGACTCTGAGCTTGGGAGCTCAGAGTTCTCAGCAAGAAATGGGTGCTGCCTGACAGCTCCTCACCTCCAGACCCGAGCAAGCGCAAAGCCACCTCCTGCCCCACCTACTACTAATGGCGAGCATGCCAACCTGGCCCACCCCCAGGGCCCACCCAACGCACCGGCCACAGGCGCATTCTCCCTGTAAGCCCGCCACCCTCCGTCTCCAGTGACCCCCAGACACACAGGCCTCCCGCCCACTCTCTGCTCCCCGCGTGCTCCCTTCTCATCCTGCTGTCTGCCACCCACTCACAACTGGCCTAGCTTGTGCCCCCTTTAGACCACACCGAGCCCTTTAGACGACACCGAGCCACGCTCCTGCACGATCCCCTCCTCTCTGCTCCACACACCCCTACCCAGGGCGTCTCTAGCACCCTACACAGGGACTCCACCTGAGGAGGGATTCCTGTCCCTGCCACATACGTCCCCAGGCATGCCTGGCTCCCCGCGGCCGGGGGGGCCCGCCCCAAGTCAGATGCCCATGCACCTTGGCCAGGACAGTGACGAAGTCCTTGAGAGTCTTCAGCTCGGCGCCAGCCAGGGACCTGTGTGCAGCGAGCTCCACTCTCAGGAGGTGGTGCAGGCCTGACTCCAGGTCGGCCGTGTACAGCTTTGACCTGGGAGTGAGCACTGCCAGGTCAGGGGAACCCACCCCTCTCTCTAGAAACCCCGTTCCTGAGCCTGACCCCACCCAGGGGAATGCCCCCAGGACACCCCACCAGCAGACAACGGGGGGCATCCCCAAGAGGCCAGCAGGTGGGCGGTGGGCTTCTGAACGAGCCGCCCAGAGGAGCCCTGGGCCCGGACCCCCACCCACCGCCGCTCCCCCGGCTTCCTGGGGAAGAACACTCGCCTGTCAAAGTCCCTCCAGACCACAGCTTCCGAGGTCTCCTCTCTGCTGGGTGTCCCAGGCAGGGAACCTGGTTTCTTCCTCACTCCCGGCAGTGACCTCAGGTAAGAGGAGAAAAAGGACCGGAGAGGCTTCCCGCTGCAAGAGGGGGGCAGGCGTGGGCTCAAGCCGGCTCCAGGGTCTGGCCCATCGGGAGGCGTCTCAGGGCAAGAGCGTCAGAGCAGCCCCCATCCCCCGAATGATGTGGTCCGCTTAGACCAGTCATTCTCCGAGCATTTACTGCAGGTATTTGAGGCAGCGGGGGCGGGCAGAATGGTGACAAAGCCTGGGCCTCAGAGAGCTGCCCCCAGCCCGAGAACGTAAGACAAATCCAGAAACAGCATGACCTACAGGGGTAAAAAGTACTAGGATTCATTTCTGTTTGGTGGGAAGGTTAAGATGGCCCGGACAGTTGGTGTGAACACCTGCCAGGATCAGTTTTGTCCAAACTCGTGGTTTTCGACCTCAGACCTTCTGCCTGCAGGCTGCCAGCTCCACTCGGGGCATCTGGGTCTGGCAGCGAGGGGCTCCCGAGCACTGCAGTGCAGCCCTTCTGCTGTGGGTGGGGGTAGGGGTGGGGTCACTGGAGGACTCCACCCTCCCGAGGTGGCTCAGGGGTCACCTGAAGGGTCCAGAGCCTGTTTTCATTCCCAAAGAGAAGGAGCAGCAGCTATCACTAAAAACATTGCCTTTTCACGCTGAGGTTACAGAGACACTTTCAATGCAAAATGAGCGTTTTCCCTTGAAATGAGATGACAGTGTATTCAGGGGAGATCTGCTGAGCTGGGTGGCAAGCTCTGCGAGCCCAGGGGCTCAAGCACGACCCCAGAAACCTTGCTTACCCTGAATTCCAGTGTTTTTTAGCAAATATCAAGACAGCCAAGGAACCACACGTGCCTGAGGCTCCTGGGTAGGGTGCCCTCGATGCCCCAGTAAGCTTCTCAGCGGAGAGGGCTCTGTCCACATGCGGTGACTCACCAAGGGCTCCGTGGACGCAGGTGGGGCTGGCCCTGGTCACTGGCTGTGGCGGGGGCCCGGCAAGCAGCTCATGTTCCAGGAGGCACCCCTCTCTCACCTGTGATGCCCTCCCAGCCTCGACTCAACTTGCCTCCTTTCCAGCCGAGCTTGTCTCATGATGCAGGGGCCCCACTGCAGAGGCCAGTGGCAACCTGTTGCTTCTGTGGGTCTCACAAGGCGAGCGCCACGTGTGGGGCCAGAGCCAGTCCCCCCGCTTTCTATTCTGGAGACCAGGTGGTGAGTCCCCTCAGACCAGTGAGTGCCCACGCGGTGCGGGAGGGCAGCAGACGCCACTTACACGGTGACTGGTCCATGTGACCCGTTCGGGTAGATCAGGTAGCAGGAGGGAAGGGAGGGCACGCCAAGCTTCTGCAGGAAGGCTGTGTCGGAACCCAGCGCCCGTCTCACCTCGATGCTCTCGTAGGGAATCAGGTCCAAGATCACCTGGGTGACAAGATGACACGTCATCTTCTTGGTGGGTGGCGGGGACCGCAGGAAACACTGCTGACGAGCGCGCCTCCTTACAGAAACTAACAACAGCCTCTCAGCACAGCTCCTCCCCAAGGCCGACCGCCACTGACAGCCCTGTTGTGCAGCACATTCAGGCCCCCGGGGCTGCAAGGGCAGGAGCAGCAGCAGCTGTGCAGACCCTCAGAAGGTCGGAGCTGCGCTTCCCACACCCTCTCCAAAGCCATCATGTCAGACGGGGCCAGACACCCCCAGGTGAGTGGGGGCCACGCCCCAGCCTCCCCTCTACCCAGAGGGCTTACTCTGGGAGGCTGATAGCACCCCGTCCCGGTCAGCCAGCTGAAGGGCACTAGATCTGGCAAAAAGTTGGGAGTCCAGAATACAGCAGAGAGAGGTCACCCTCAGGGACCCTGTGTGTCCTGGGGACCATGTCTGCCATAAGCCCACCTGGCCGCCCAGGGGAGGCAGTGGCACGCAGGAGCTGCTTCTGTCTCCCCTGGGAGGCAGCCCCCAACCCTGTCCCAACTGTCTTCTCTGTAAACGAGTCTTCTCTAGTGAGTCTGCTGAACAACACACAGGCAATTCCGAGAATTAATGAGCACAGAACACACACTCCAGGAGCTGAGGCGGCAGTCGCTACTGTCACAGGAGTGGCCGCAGCGCCGACACGGGAGGGGTGCAGACAGTACCTCGCGCCCGACATAGGAGCTGTCGTCTTCCAACAGCACAGCCACATACTGGTCGCCTTGCTTGTCAATGAGTGAAAGGACGTCACTGGGCCTTTTAAGAAAAACAGCCTTTTAGTGCCTTCAAGGCCACCACACACCAGTGCCCACATCACTCGATACAAGCCTCTACTCCACAAAATTAAATCCAACTTGAAATGCACTGCCTTTTCCACAGAAGCACGTACCTAATGGGGTCCAAGGACGGGCAGGCGGGGGGCCGATGGCCGTCCGTGTGGTTCTGCAGGAAGTTGATCATGGTCCGCCTCACTGTCTGCAGTTCTCGGTCGGGCCCTGCAGGGAGGCCCCCGTCACGGGCGAGTCGGCCGTGGGGAATGACCACTCCACCCCAGGGCCCCCAGGGCGCGAGGCACACACGGCAGGGTCACGCGCAGACCACCTCATGGTGACCAGCGTGGAAACTGCTGAGCTCCAGAGCCCCCGGTGTGGAGCCAGGCCACTGGCACGTGTCCATCCACAGCAAGTTCAGAGGCAGGCCAAACGACCGACCTCACCTGTGGGCTCCAGGGCGGGGGGTGGAAGGGGTCACTCACAAAAATTCACTGGGATGCCCTTGTGATGCGTGCACTTTCCCAAACTTTTGTTTTAAAAAAAATTTACTTAAAAAAAACTTCACCACCACATTTGCCAAAAGCAAACATTTTTGCTGAAACTGTGGCTGTTTAACCCTTCCGGGGAAGAAAGGGCCAACAGCGTCAAGGCGCGCCTGCCGAGGGAAGGAGGGCAGGTCCGCCCAGGCCCCAGTCGTGCTGCGATGGACGCAGGAGTCTAGGAGAGTCAAAGATGACGTGTGTGTGCTTACCTTTAAAATTTTCTCCAGTTGTAAAGTCCTTTGTAAACGCTTTAAAATACTAAGGGGAAGAAAACCAACAACAGTAAGTAAGAAGCAGCCCTGCCCAGAGCCTGTGTAAACGTCTAATCTTCAAGCAACAAAACGGCCCTCGTGTCTGAGAGCTTCAGTCTAACTGCTCCAGGAACCTCACGCTGACTGATGATGGAACCACATTCCTATGGGCCTCTGTGCAAGACAGTGTTTCTTCCAGACTCAGGAGGGCTGCTCAGTACCAACCAGACCCGGGCACACACGGGTTCTGCCCCGACGGGACCCCCGCGGCCAGTACTGCCCCCACAGGCTTGCCGTGCGCCAGTGCACACACTCCTGGGAGGAAGACAGGCTCTGTGACAGGGGTCTTCCAGCAGAGGACAAGCATTTCACATGGTTAAAAGCCTTCATTGAAAGACTCAGTGAAGACAATGGAGAAAGTGATGGCTGGGGTGATGACACCCCCCTCACAGCTGGACAAAGGGGCGTGATGAAGACACACAGGGCTTGCACACCAGCCCAGAGAACACAGGTGGGACAGTGGGAGACGGGCCAAGGAGGGGTCCCAGCAGCATCCTGTTAGCTGAGGGGGGGCCCCTGCACACGCAGCACAGCGCCCTGTGGGGAAAGCCGAGACACAACAGGCAAACCCAACAGGAAGGCGCTGAGAAGACCCAAGCCTGGACCCGCGCTCCAGGGGAGGGGCCTTGGGGGGCAGGGCCCGGCCAGGGACGGACACATGAGGTCACCAGGTCAGCACGGAGGGGAGAAGCAGCTAGCGCTGTGCACGCAGGGCGCGGGTTCAGGGCTGAGCGGGCAGGGGCCCCCCGAGCTTCCCAGAGGCCACCTCCAAATGCACGGCTTCCCTCCTCTGAGGCGCTCCAGCGAGGCAAGGGACCACACACACAGGCACACGCACACACTCGTGCACACGCACGGTCTGCACACACACAGGCACACGCACTCGTGCGCACACACACAGATGCACGCACACTCGTGCACACGCACGGTCTGCACACACACACTCGTGCACACATACACACAGATGCACACACAGGCACATGAGTGTGTAAGTGCACACACACACAAATACACACAGAGCTGGGTGCACTGCTCAGGTTCCAGTCGCCCCCTAGCGGGAGAGATGGGCACAAGCTCTCAGGGCAGCGCCGGCCACTCCCGCGCCTGCAGGCCTCGCTGGGTGTGAGCAGGCGCAGTGTGCACAGTCCTAGTGTGACCCTGCAATCCAACGGGGTGCAACGAGCGGTGACCCCTGCACACAGAAGCCCCTGAGCTGGGAGACGCCCGCCCCAAGCCCCCAGGCCATGTGAACGGCGGGCGCAAGGCGCGGCGCTCACCCGGAAGGTGGGGTAGAAGTGGATGTCGTAGGTGCGGCACACCTCCTGGTTCTTCTCCTCCGCACAGTCCAGCGCGGCGACGCGGATGGCAGCCGCCCAGTCTGAAAAGCAGGAGCGAGGCTGTCAGTGGGGCCCCGTCCCGGCGAGGACCGGGGAGTTGAGAGGAAGGGTCTCCCCAACAGCCCCAGGTGAGGGTCTCTCTTTGGAAGACCTGCTCCCTTCTCCGGGACAGTAAGAGTCCCAAACCTTTGCTGGCTGTTCGGCCGGCTCGGAGACAGCCTGCAGGGGAAGCAGGAGGCCTGGCGGTCGGGCACACACACGGGAGCACAGCAGTGCCTGAGCAGGCCGGGCCCCGGCCCCCACCTCCTGCAGCCAGGTGACTTCTGAGGGGGGACCTGCGACTGTCCGTCCCTGAGCTGCGGTGAGTTCCGACAGACACCACCAGTCTAAAGCAGTCACCTGGCTACACGTCATGGTAAATGAGTTTTCTCTGAGTGCTGCTTAAGCCTAAGACTTCAGAGGTTACAGTAAAGACAGGCCAGGAGAGGCACCAGCCTCACTAAGTACTACACAGACACCAAGGCTTGCATACATCGGCAACTCATAACTGCTTTTGTTCCACCCAATATTACACTTATGCTTAAAAATACGTGCCTTCTTCCTCTGCAATTGTAAAAAGCACTTACTAATACTAACGTACAGCAAAAAATGAGGTGAAAAAGACACAAAACACACAGCCCATCTTCCACAACCAATGACAGAATAGCACTCCACTTAAGTGGCCACAGTGAAGCCGGTTCATCCTGAAGGCATTTGAAAGGATGGAAAAAATCACAGAGCCCTCTTGAATCACAGGTCACGTCTTTCTGGAATCTCAAATTACAAGGAACTAAGGAAGAACAGTTAACACTCTCATCCCATCAGTAAGGCCAGAGTGCAGACGCGAGCAGGACACATGGCCGGGGGTTGCCGCGCCCCACCCAGCGGCCGACTGTGAGCAGGGAGCCCCGTCCTTTCCACTCGGCGGCCTGTCCATCCTGCCAGAACGTCTCACCTCTGCAACCTCCTCCCGGTTCACAAACACAGGGATTCAAGGCTTCCTGATAATTTCCATGACAAGCTTTTGCTCCATCTTAAAAAAAAATAAAGATAGTGCTCCAGGACCAGAGAGAGAAGACGTAACAGGGCTCCAGGAGCTGACACTACGCACACGTGGAGCCGGGCCCAGAGAGAGACAGGGAAGACACTCAGGGCCACTCACAAGGGCGCCGTCTTCACAGTGTGGGGAGGATGCTCAGAGCCGCCCACGAGGGCGCCGTCTTCACGGTGGGACTTGGCCCCACGTCTCTGCTTTCAGGTCTGTCCTAACAAGCACACGCTACTCATGGAATGTGGAGAAACGGGCCTTCGGGGCACCTGTGGGGAGTGTGTGTCCGCGTCTGTGCACCATGGGACCCGGGTCCGGCTCCGTCTGTGCCTCCCCGGGCTCCAGGGGCAGAAGGCCACAGACAGCGCCCAGCAGGGCTGCCAGGCGCACCGGCTGCAGGGAGAGGAGGCCCCAGGCCCGAGCACAGCCCTCCTGACTCCAGAGGGGCGCTAGCTTCACCCGGGCCCTGGTTCAACAGCCGCCGACTGCGAAGGAGCACCACAGGCTCCAGGGGCTCACCCCGCCATCCCAGGCTCAGCCTGCAGGCCAGCACGGGGGTGATCACAACCTCCAAACTGTCCCCGGGGGCCCGGCCCCCACCCCAGCCCCCTAGCCAGAGTCTCCCCATGGCCAGCAGGTGACAGCGTCCCCTCACGACACGCCCCGCTCTCAGCACAGAACAGACCCCTCGGGTGGACTCTCCACTGGCCTGCGCTCAGCTGCCTTCCTCTTCAAGGTCACGAGGCCACTCCAGCCAGGCGCCCCCTCTTGCAACGCAACCGACCCCCACACCCAGGCTTCCTCCCGGAGCGAGGAGGGGAGGGACACCCTAGCCCCAGGAACCGCCGGGTCCTGGCCACAGATGCCCTGGGCAGAGCAGCAGAGACAGGGCGACGCTTGGTACCAGCTTTGCTTTTCCAGCCTCCCAAGCTCTTTCAAGTACCCCAGGCATCCAGTAGGTGGGCCCTGCTCTTCAAAATAGGGCATACCTGCCAGTAGCTTCAAGAAGAAAGGCCTTGGCTTTCCCCAGGTTTTTAACCACTTGCTTATTCCCAGGGTAACAGTGAAAAGTTGAGGTGTTCCCTGAAATAGCAGCAGTGCCCCAGCATCAGTCCGACTGCGCTGAAATGCTCTGTGTTTCAGAAAAACTTAGGCTGGACTGATCTTTCCTGGGATATCTCTAGTAAATGAAACACTTCGTAAATTTACAAGTGTGAGGGTTCCCTGCACCGAGTCCTTCCTAAGTCAGCATCAGGGTGTAATTTTCAAAAAGCCAAGAGCATGACTCATCACCGCAGAAGGAGGAGTCACACACGCCTTCGACCTGTGAGGCAAAGGCCAGGCTGCCATGCCCCCGGAGCCCAGCCGGCTTGGGGTCAGCCTGGCCAGGGTGCAAGCCAGCTGGAGGGCCATCCCTCCTGCTCACAAGCTGACAACAGCTTCTGAACAGCCGACGGCCTTGGAGAGCCAGCGCCCCCACACCCCTCAGAGCCTGTCCGCCCCCCCGGAAGCAAGATGAGGTGCTTCCCCTCCCCTCAAGCACCCCCACTGGCCAGCGAGTCTCTGGGCCTCAGTCCTGCAGGGAGCAGCCAGGGACGCTCCACGGAGAGGCCAGGCCGAGGGGCCTCTGCTGGAAGCTCTCCTGCAGCTCACGAGGCCGCCGGGGCAGGCCCCTCGCTCAGCGGCCCTGCCGGGCGCCAACCCCGCATCCTGCTCACCTTCCCAGGACCTGCCCCCACGCCCACCTGTTCACACTGCTGGCCCTCCTGCGCCTTGTCCATCCTCTCCTCTGAAGGACGGGGTCCACGCGGACAGGGAACGCACGCAGAGTGTTCCAAGACGCACACAGGTCGCTGCACGCCGGCGGGGACAAGACAGCGCCTACTGGGCCAAGGACTCTGGGGTCTGCACGTGCACCCCATCGAGGCGGCGGCCCAGGGCAGGGCCCGGTGCCCAGCCTGCCGACGCCTCACATGGCCCTTGCCCACCTTTCAACGAGCCGCCTGTGCGGCGCAGTAAGGAGGCAGATGAAGGAGATTTCAGTGGCGCGGGCACTAACAGCCACCGCAGGCATGCCGGCAGATGGGCGGCTTTCACGGCAGCACAGAAACAAGCCGGTCTGTTTTATCAGGGAGAATGCAAACCGTTTCAAAGGGTGAGCTTCAGGGTCTGCAGCCATTCAGCTGGTGCCCTCCCCTCCTCCTGCCTCTCCCACCTGTCGGGACTCCACACACAAAGGAGGGAAGCGCCCTCAACTGAATGCAAATCGCCTGCTTTCAGGACTAGGCCCACGCCAGCCACATCCAGCTGCCAGCTGGGCGCGGGGCCTCCACAGGGAGCAGCGGTGAGCCCCGGGCTGATCCTGACTTCCGCTCACAAGCCCATCTATTTTTAGGATCACAGACTTAAAAAAAAATACCCATGAAATAACGAAGCATATCTACACAGCGAACTACAATTTATCTCAAGTTTCCTTGTCAAGTAACTATATTATTTATCCTCACAGGATTAAACTTCCCACCATTACTTGGCAAGTTCTAATAGAATGTCTATACAAGTCACACTTATGGTAAAACATCCATCACTTGAAGAAAACGGTTACAGTTCAGATTAATTAACCCCTCGGGTTTCAGAGAATCCCGCCCCTCGCTTCCTTGCAGCCTCCTGGTCCTCTCACCCTGGAGAGCGAGGGCGGTCAGGGTGACCCGGCCAAGCCCGCTCCCACGGTGGGCCGCTGGAGGGCGCTCTGGCCCTCGTGAAGCCCCTCCAGGCTGAGCAAAGGGCCTTTCAGGCAAGATCCAAGCTCAGGACGCAAAGGTCTGGGCAGAGAGGAAGCGAGTGCTAAGGGGCGCGCCTTCTGCGCCAGCCCCCAGGGCAGCCTGGAGTCATGCTCTGGCTCAGCCTCCAGGGCAGAGGGCTGCGACAGGCTCAGGGCAGTTTCATCCCTGTGCTTGCACGCAGGTTTGCGTAAGCCAGCACTGTCTGTGTTCCCGCAGGCGCTGCGGCACGCTCACTGTGAACAGCACCTGTGGGAATGCTGGCCGGCTCTGTGGGCTGGGGCGGGGGCGCGCGGGCGGGAACCGTTCTGAGATCAGGGTGCCCAGGCCGCCCGTGAAGCCAGCGACATTCACCAGCAGGGCTCCTCTGCTCAGTGGCCCAAGGCGCACATGGCAGCGCTGTCCCTCTGGGTCCAGCTGCAGTGAAGCCTGGGTCTCACAGACAAGTCTCAGTGTTGGGGAGCTCCCGTGTTGGGGACGTGCCCCCACCCACCTGCCTCTCCAGGGTCCAGGTGGGGTCCTGCTCCTTCAGCCCCCTACTTCTCCCAGAAGGCAGGGAGCGGCCATGGGAACCATCAGCTGGTCTAGTTCACGTGCATGAAGCCTGCAGCCACGTGGATGAGACCAGCTGGTGACTGAGGTGGGTGGGAGGCAAGTGGGGCCCTGGCACCCGTGGCCCGCCACTCGACGGCATGGCCACACGGGTGCTGTGCAGTGGCGCTGCCTGCCAGGCCCCGCTTTCCTCTGCGTCTCTCATCAAGAATTCTGGGGGTGGGCTTCCCTGGTGGCTCAGTGGTAAAGAATGTGCCTGCCTGGAGACACAGGTGTGACCCCTGATCCAGGAAGATCTCGTGGGCCGTGGAGCAACTCAGCCCATGTTCAGCTACCGAGCCTGCGCTCTAGTGCTCTGCAACGCGAGAGGCCACTGTGGGGAGAAGCCCGAGCATTGCAACCAGAGAAGCCTGCACAGCCACAAAGACGCAGTCTAGCCAAAGAAACAAAACTACATTTAGAAAAAGAATGATCTTGTTTTTAAAAAAACATTCTGGGGCCAATAACAGAACACCTTCTCCGTCCCTCCCCAAGACGAGGCAGAGGAGACACGGGCTGGAACAGACGCCCAGGACCCGGTGGCCCCGACGGGCACTTTGGGCCTTGAGGAAGTCTCCGTGGCTGTCTGGGAGGCGTCTCTGGGCGGGCAGCTGCCCACCCCGACCAGGTGTCTCATTTCTCACCTCAAAAGGAGGCACAGAGACTGAGCTAACAGCACAGCTCCGGGCAAAAGGATTTTCAGGAGCACAGTAGGGTTTTGTTTTGCGAAGCACTCAGAAGTGACAGGCCTAAGCCAGATCCACATAAACACGGGAAGGACGTTTGGCTGCACCCACAGTAACGCTTTTGTTTGTTAAGCCACCTACATAGAAGGAAAAATAATTATTTTCAAAATCTTAAAAATGTCAGCAAAAAGCTCAAGTTCAATCCAAATCTTTTAGGAAAACAAAAGTGCCTTGACGCTGTGTACAGAGAGGATCCGCCAAGGGGAGGAGCCCCGGCCCCCTGCAGACCCCTGCCCACTCTGAGCAAGTGGAGGAGGCCACACTGGGGCGGGGTGGGGGGCCGGCAGCAGGCGCTTAGCTCAGTGACCAGCCCCAACCGTCAGCAACCTCAGGTCCGGGAGCGGGGGCTGTACTGTAACCAGCCACCTTCCAGAAGCCACGCTGCTGTCGAGACTGGGGGTGGAGGGTAGACTAGCTGAGTGGGCTGGATGCGGTGTTTCAAGATGGGTGGAAAGAGGCACCTGATGGGCCCAGGTCTGTGTGCCCCAGGGCGCATCGAACCCCCTATTCACAAGAGACTGGCTGGGCCTGAAGCGGTGAGAGTGGGAGCAATGGCCGCACTCAGACTGGCTGGTGTGGGCGTGGGCACCCCCGCCCCTGCGGGACGGCCCCCGGCAGAGGCAAGGCGCTACACGGAGGGGCTGCACTAGCCTCCTCAGCGAGGGTGCGGGCAGTTCTCAGCACGCTCCCCAGGGACTTCACAGAGACGAGGCAC
Source organism: Litocranius walleri (assembly GCA_006410535.1). Classification (NCBI taxonomy): domain Eukaryota; kingdom Metazoa; phylum Chordata; class Mammalia; order Artiodactyla; family Bovidae; genus Litocranius; species Litocranius walleri. The sequence goes on along the minus strand of SJYG01000065.1, from coordinate 434,931 downwards.
GAGAAGGACCCTGGGTCAGTCAGGTGGGAGCCTAGGACTCGAGTAGCAGGTTCCTCTGGCGGAGCGTTCTCGTGTGCAGACAGCCTTGGCGGGGGGTGGGGTCCCTGCACCCCCTCGAGCCTCAGGCCCTCTCCTGCAGATGCCTGCGCGGTCAGTGGCCCCAAGACAGGAGCCCTCCGCCTCTGGGGCTTACGCTGACAGGAGGCCAGGCCTTATGCCCAGAGCTTCTGCTCCTGCCTGCCCGGGCTGGGCCCACGAGGTCCCCAGGTGAGCTCTCTCTGGGGACCTGACGTGGGACATTGCCTAGCGCCCAGGCTCTGCCTCCAGTCAGAGCTGGCGCTCAGGGAGCCCCCGGCAGTCCAGCTCTCAGGACCCCTGTCCTTGGGGCCACAGCTGCTTTTCGCTCTCAGCCACGTCTCCTTTCGTCTCAGGCCTGCTCTTCCTGCCTTCACTTGCAGAATGCCCAACGCGGCGTGCGTGCCAAGTTGCTCCAGTTGTGTCTGACTCTGCAGCCCTAGGGACCACAGCCCTCCAGGCTCCCTCCATGGGCGTCTCCAGGCAAGAATGCTGGCGTGGGCCGTCATGCCCTCTTTCAGGGGATCTTCCCCACCCAGGGACTGAACCCGCGTCTCTTACACCTCCTGCGCTGGCAGGCAGGTTATTTACCACGAGTGCCACCTGGGAAGCCCCCAACTCTCTTAAGATAATCTTCTTTAGCCAACAGTCAGGCTAATCACACCTCTAGGTAGTGGATTTCACTACCAGATTGGCCAAGAAGCGCGTCCGGGACACACAGAGAAACCCAAATGAGCTTTTTCGGCAACCAATAGTTTCTGTTTCAAAAATAACTTTCCTTCTGAGTTGCAAGGACAATGTCCAAGGCTCCTTACATGCTGGTTGAACCATGCAATGGTTTGTAATATTCAAATCCTATTTACAACTTTTGTATTTCACACACTAAGCTGAAAAAAATCAAAATATGCATAAAACAGGTGATGATAACGTCTTGCCAACGAGCATTAAAATGTACATATCTTTGTTTCTGCCTCCCAATAACAAAAGAAAACTGAAAAGTCCTCTTATTATTAAAAGTACTTGTTTGATGACAAAGCAGAGGCTTAAAGGACACCTATTATGGAGCAGACCGTCCATTTCATGAAGTCTCTGACTTCCAGTTCTGACCAGCGGCAAAGGCCCAAGCAAACACTAGATCAAAGAACAGACACTTTAGAATCAAGAAGTTCCAATACTTTGAGGCAAGAGAAGCCGCTAACGATAATCACAACCACGTATAAAAGCCCAATTTAGACTTTTTTTTCAAGTTCCGTTACGAATTTGTCTAGATATGAGAAAATCCCAACAGGGTTGGCTGTAAAACTGCAGTTCAGGAAGAGAGCCCATTTGTTACTCTCTTGCCCTCTGAAATATATGATTAGAGGTCAGCTCAGCCTCAGCAAACTCCTGCCAAACCCTGCTCTTGTTGGGGACAGGCCCCCACTTCAGAGCAATTCGTGTTCTTCTGAAGCATGGCCAGCTTGTAGCAAGGCTGCTGCAAAACCCTTAAACGGATACAACTGTGCAATGTAGAGCACGCCAAGAACTTAGTGGCTGATTAGCAATTTGCACCGTGATGAGAAAGTGCCAAGCGTCAATAAAGTGTGGGAATAGGACCAGAAGTTTGGTGGGTGACAGACTGGTCCAAGGCTGCGTGGCCACGCACAAGGAACCGACCAATGGGACGCGGGAAGGTCTCTTCCTGCTTCCACAGGGAAGTCTCCAGCACGGGTGGGCCTCTCTGAGTAGCCACTGTGTATGCTCAGCTCTCCAAACCAAAGGAAAAGGAAGAACGACCCACAGGGAAAGCAGCCCGGGGCAGGAACCGGGAGCCTCAAAGAACCGGGATTCCAGGCAGGCGGGTGGAGTTACCCAGGACGGGATAAACGTCAGGACACAGCCAGGATAAAGACCTGGTGGGGAGGGGGTTACTGAAGCTCTCAGAGACTCAACAAGAGGGTCCGGAGGGCTGGGACAAATGGAGAAGGCCTCTATGTCCCCAGCTGAGTGAGGGCGGCGGCGGGAGAGGGGGTCCTGTCATCCTGACTTGACAGCCGACTTCCCAGATCTCCATGGGGCGGGGGTCTTTCGAGGGATGACCCGGGGTGCAGGCCAGCGGCCGCCGAAGCGGAGTGCCTCCAGAGGGCCAGGGGAGAGGGGCCCGAGGAGAGAATCCGGGGGTCGTAGGCGCCAGGCCAGCGGCCGGGGGCGGGCCCCGCGCCAGGCGCGCCTCACCTCTCACGTCCGCGGCCAGGGCCCGCCAGGTGGGCGCGTAGCCGATGCAGTGGCCGCACCACGAGGAGAAGAACTGCACGAGCCACGCGGCCGAGCTGTTGGCGGTGGCCCCGCGCACGCTGCCGCTGTCCAGCACCCACACGGCGTCCTCGCCCGCGCGGTACAGCCGCGCCGCGCCGCCCGCGCCCGGCCCCGCCGCCGCCGCCGCCGTCAGCAGCACGAGCAGCGGGGGCAGCCGCGCGGGCCGCG
>SJYG01000065.1:399292-431083 GCA_006410535.1 Litocranius walleri | reverse complement strand
CCCCGCCCACCGAGCCCCAGGCTCCGCCCATTCAGGGCCCGCCTCGCACAGGCTCCGCCCCTCGCGCCCCGCCCCCACCCTCCCGGGCTCTGCAGACACCTCTCAAGCCGCCCCTTGCCCCACCCCGTTCCGGGTTAGGGTCGCCAGATTTAGCAAATGAAGGTCCAGGCAGCACCGTTAAATGTGAATTTCAGATAAGCAGCGAGGCGTTTTTAAGTCTAAATATGTATCATACCTGAAATGCAAATTTAATGAGGCACATTTAGACTAAAAACGCTTCGCTGTTCAACTGAAACTCACATTTTACTGGGCTTCCTGTGTTATATCTGGCAACCCTACCTGGGGCTTCGGAGGGTCTGCAATCCTGACTTTGTTTTTTTTAATCTGAGACTTTTGACTCTTAGAAAACTTGCAAAGCTTACCGCACAAGCCCCGCGGATGTGTCACGGAGCCAAACTCAAGAACCTTCACGACTGATTGCCCTGCAAACCTAGGAAAGAAAGCTGCCTATGATGTGTTTGCTTCATTTAACGTGAGACCTGTTTTTTCTCTTGCTACTCCTAATTGTTTTGTGCATATCAGATTTTCTCTGAACTGTGTGACCGAAAACAGAAAAGAAAGGAAATGGACCACAGAACGGACATGAGTCAGCATCCGTCCTCTGTGGGCCTGGAAGTTCAGATTCCCATGTTCCAGGCCACCTCGCTATCACAGGGGATCAACAGTTAAATACGTAAATGATACGATTTGAACACAAACTACTTGATAGCCATGCAGACATCCCTCTGCTCTTTGCACTGTGGGATGCTGTGTAAGACTTTGAAAAGGGTTTTGTTGTTTAGGTTTCGAAGGTTAGAAAACCCTGGTTAAGGGGATCCCCCTGGTGCAGGCACTTGTGCCCCCTCCCCATTCATTCTTCACCAACACTTGCTGGGCTTCTGCTATACACCAAGCCCTGGACACAAAGCCAAGCCCAAGTGTCACTGGGCCAAGAGAAAGACCCAAAACAAACAAGCCTGTGAGGTGGAGATAAGCGCTATAAAAAGCAGGGTGGGGCTGCTGAATACAGGGGGTCAGGAAATCCTCCCAGAGAGGGGGCTGTGGTGGAAGAGGTAGGAAGGGAGGTAAGCAGCCCAGGCAGAGGACTGCAAGTGCGAAGGCCCTGAGGCAGGGGGCGCGCGCGCTGGAAGGACAGCAAGTGGAGAGGGGCGTGCAGCGGGGGAAGCAGCTGAGAGCAGGACCCCGCAAGGCCTCCCTGGAGGAGGGCCCTGGCCCCAGATGTGAAGGTGGTCAAGGGAGGATTTTGAGCAGGGTTATGTGGTTCTGCCCTTCTGACTGCTGGCTAGAAGGGGCAGGAGGGGGAGCCCCCAAGAGGCTGTCGCAGCCCTCCAAGAAATGGTGAGGCTCCATCGAGAGGCTGGCTGCAGTGCTGGTGAGAAGGGCGGGACTTTGCATATGTGTAAAGGTGGGACAGGCTGACAGAGGCCACATCTGCTGCAGGGCTTGTGCAGCCGCCCTTGGCTGTGATGAGAGGCTGCAGGGGAGGCGCTGGGAGGGCAATGCAGGGCTGGGAATGGAGGCCAAGGTGCGCCTGGACCTGCAGAGTTCCACAGACCTTGGCACCATCTGCAGCTGGCACCAGGCCACCGGTTGGCTGTGTGATATGGGGCTTAAGATGGTAAGTGAGGACTGGAGGAGGCTGGCCACACACTGAGCCCCGGGCCTCCAGATGCAGGGCTGAGGTGAGGAGGGGGCGGGAAGGAGCAGCAGAGAGGTGGGAGGGCAGTGGGAGAAGGAAAGACACGCAGAGATGAAGACCGAGAATCCAGGACGGGAAGGACGCAGTGAGTGGGCCTGGTTTGCGTGGGGGGTGGTTGGCTCCCTGGTGGCCCAGGCTTCTTTCTCCCTGTCCTCCCTTCCAAACCACCGACCACAGGCATGACCACAAGTCACATGGTGATTATCGGGCAGAGAGACCAGCATCTGGTCACACGGCTGGCAAAAGCGGTCAAGGCTGGGCTGTCGGGAGGGACTCTAAGCTCACCTGCACACCTGCTTCCCTCTGCAGGAGAGGCTTAGCTTCTGAACACCCTGTCCGTCTGCTCAGGCTACTGTAAGAGAACACCGCAGGCCAGGCGGCTTAAACCACAGACGGGCATCTATTAATATCTCTCACAGGCTGGACGTCCAAGATCAGGGGTGGGCATGGTCAGTTTCTGGTGAAGACTTAATTCCTGGCTTGCAGATGGCCAGTCGCTTCTTGGCAGTGCTCACCTGGCCCTTCCTCTGTGCTGCACGTGGAGAGGGAGGGGTCTCCACGGTCACGTCTCGTAAGGTCACTGACCCCATCATGGGGCCCCTATCCTTATGACCCCATCAAACCCTGATCGCCTCCTGAAGGTACCTCGTAACACCATCCTGTCGGGATTAGGACTTTGTGGGGTGGGGGGGTGGACACATGCTGGGGTGGACACAGGCCTTGCTGTCATTCAGTCGCTAAGTCTTGTCTGACTCTGCGACCTCATGGACCACAGCACGCTAGGCTTCCCTGCCCTTCACGATCTCCTGGAGTTTGCTCAAACTCATGTTGATTACGTCAACGATGCCATCCGATGCAGGCCTTAGCAGACCCTCAAAGTCCCCTGGAAGGACTGTGACCCTTCCCAGCCCCAGGGGTAAGTCCCACTGTCACTCACAGCTCTTCCTCTAGGGCTCTTTGTGTCCCTCGTCCAGGTGCTGAGGAGGGTGAGGGTGGGTCTCTGGGGCCCTGGCTCTCTGAGGCAGCCAGTGGGCATATGTGTTGGCTTAGCCCAGCACTGGGAGGCTGACCTTGAAAACAGCACCGCAGTGTCTCCAATCCTCAGCACATGATTGGTTTAATGAAAAGTTCTCAGGAAAAGCATGCCTCGGTTGCAAAATGCAGCCACGTGCAGAAGCACTCAGACGAGGTGGTGGGTGTGTCTCGTCCAGCTTCCAAGGATTAGCCAGCCCCCACTTGAAGCCGGGTGGCCCCACCCCACACCCTCCTCAATCTGCCCCTCCTCCCAGCGGGAGAGGTGCCTGCTCCTGGGACACTGAGACCCACCTGGCATATTGTCTGTGCTGCCAGGCAGTCGGCAGGTACCAGAGGCAATTCTCTGGTTTGTGAGATGCACGCTGATTTCAAAGGGAGCACTGCGGTCTAGGGAGTCGCAAAGAGTCAGACACGGCTGAAGTGACTTAGCACGGATGCACATTCTTGTTCACAGAGGGGAAATCCGGGCCTCAGAGGCCCAGAGCAGTGGTTGAGGACCATGGGACGTATGTGGCAGAGGGACCCTCCAACCCGGGTGCCTCCAACACCTGGAAGGGGCTCTTCTGATGCCCCTGACCGGGACAAAGGCAGAACTCTCGTCCCCCTGCCCCGAGCTCCCCCAAGGTAGTCGTCCTGGCCATGCTGGCTGGGGTCCAGCTGGGTGGCTGTGAGCCCTGGAGGTCAGGGCTGACTGTCCCTTTTCCAAGGGCCCCCTCATGGGGCAGGTTCTGCACAAGGTTGGGGGACAAAGGGACAGGTGAACTCCACCTGCAGCCCGGCCCCAGAGTGGGTGGCGCCTCCACAACCCTTAGCTGGCATCTGGTTTCAGAGGTGACTGACACCAGCCATTCTCGAGCAAATTTACAGGAGGATTATTCCTGAGTGCTTGCCACGTGCCGGGGACAGAGCCTGGCAGGGACAGGCCTCTGTGTCCTCACAATGACGCCGTGAAGAGGGCAGGGACTAGTCATGGAGGCACGAGGGTGGGCATCCCCGCCACAGACCCAGGGACAGATGGAGCTGGCCCCAGCATTGTTAAATGCCCACATCACCACCTGAATGGACACGGCCGAGGGGAAGGAAGCCCCTTAATCTGTCAGGTGAGCGGCAGGACAGGTTGGGGGGCCCAGGGAGCCCCCGAGGGAGGCTGGGGTGCCGGGTGCATGTATGATTCTGCCCTGCCCCTGAGCCTGCAGTCACGTGTTGCAAACACTTCTACTCCTCGCTGTGCTTGGTGAGGGGCAAGGGGGCCGCTGGGTGGGGCCCACGGCAGAGGAGCAGGCTGGCAGTTGCCGGCTGGAGTGGGGTGGGCGGCTAGGACATGGGACGGGGGACAGACGCGGGACTTGCAGACCCTCTGGGACCTCCTGCTGCAGGGGAGCCAGTGTTAAAATGCCACTGGTCGAGCAGTCACAGGACAGCCTGTCCCTCAGCTGCAGGCAAACCTGACCCAGTGGCCCCAGCTCCCTCGGAAGGCCAGGATGCTCACCTCCCGCCCTGTGGGCCAGGCGCCGCTGCATGGGGGTGGGGAGGGCACCATCTAACGGGACCCGTGTGCTCCTGCAGGCATGCGGCCTCCCCCAGTTGGCTGCCACGGCCTTCGTCTGTATTTTATGATGTGGCTGTTAGGGCTGCACAGGGCCAGGCATCAGAAGGACTCGTAAAGCTCGTCTGGTGATTGGAATCTAAGGCGGTAGGGGTGAGGTCCTGGGCGTTTGACGCAGGAGGGGACAGCTGAGCGGGGAGGCTGATGGAGACAGATCACGGGAAAATTCCGTGTGGGGTTTAACTGAGAAATAATCATTTTCTATGAAAGATAATGACTTCTCTGGAGGCTGGTATCAAGATTTATTGGCCCAAGAGGCTACAGGGATTGGAGCCAAGGCGAGCACGGTGAGACCTTGGAGGGAGCAATCTTGAAATTGAAGTCTTGCTTCGGGTCAATATATCTGAATGCTGCAGCCCCCAGCTCCACACACATAATGTCAGCGGAGATTAAGCATGTTAGACACCTTTGGTGGACAGTCTTCCTCTTCTGGCTGGTCACTGGATAACCCCAAGGTCCCTGGATCCAGCTGTCATGGGAAGGAGAAGGCCAGGGTCTTCATACAAGTCCTCCTTGACCAGACTTCCTTCAAGGGTGAGGGGCCACGGGGCCACAAAGAGACCCCAGGGACACATGCACCTGCTGGGCACCCAGGAGGCCCTGAGTCCAGCTGCGGGCACGGCCATGCCTGGTGCTCAGCTGTCAGCCCCTGCCCATAGCGGCCAGACCCAAGACTACCGAATCAGGCAAATCTGCCAGGTTTCTATGTGGGAGATTTATGACCGAATGTGGTGTGTGTAAAATACATAATTCCTCTCACATGGCCTCATAAATCCAAAAGGGTCAGCGATAAATAGAAAAAAAAAAATCACAGACTAATTTGTTCAGAAAACTAGGGGGAAATCAATAAGAAAGCTGTAGCTCAAAATTTGTTCTGAAATTGTGTACACGGAGAATGCACACACTTTTCCCCCAGTGGACCCAAACCTCTTCTGTGCGTTCAAGCGGGCTTGGGGACATCGGGCATCAAGTCAACATGGATTGTCTTGACTGCTGCTCTCTGGGACCATGATCCCGTCCTGTGTGAGCTGGAGTGTGATGCAGGCTGGGCTGGTGAGCCGGTCCCTTGGAGTGGCTGCCCCAGAGGCTGGAGCCTGGGACAACGGCAGGCGGTTCCTGGCTTGGCCTGCAGGGTTCCACGGGGTCTGAGAGGCAGCACCTGGGGGCTTTGCCAGGCCAGCTTTGGAGACACCCGGCACTTTAAACGAGTGCCGGAAAGTCTGGGTCTCTTCCCCTGGGTCCTATAAATGCTAAGTGAATGAGTTCCTCTCACCACAGTGAGGGCTGCAGGAGAGGGGCTCCTGTCATTCTGACTTGACAGCTGACTTCCCAGGATCTCACAGGGGTCAGGGGTCATATCCTGGACCAGCACCAGGACAGCGATGTCCCTTAGGCCAGCACGCCGCCGACTGCTCGATTCTGGATCCCCGGCAAGCAGGTATTTTCCAGTTTGAGAACTGGAAATGGCTGCACGAGTGCTATAGCTGACGCAGGTAGACGATAGATAGATGCTATAAACGACAGATGAGGGGTAGACAATGAAGAGATGACGGGTAGATAAGCGATGTGCACGCGCTCAGTCACGTCTGACTTGACCCCATGGACTGCAGCTTGGCAGGCCCCTCTGACCATGGGATTTCTCAGGCAGGAATGCTGGAGTGAGTTGCCATGCCCTCCTCCAGGGGATCTTCCGGGGACTGAACCCGGGTCTCCCGCATCTCCTGCAGTGGCCGGCAGATTCTTTACCACCTGGGAAGCCCATACGGGCAACTGATGGGCGGTTTAGTTGACAGACCGGAGAGAGACTGCTGTAGGACGTGGAGAGTAACTTCTGAGAGGTCAAGCACAGCGTCAGCGAGCCTTATCTCAAGGAAGCCTAACCACGCCAGGAGTTTAGGAGCCGACCTGGAAGCTGGTTCCTTTCGCTTAATTTTCGACCACGCTGTGTGACATGTGGGATCTTGGTCCCCCGATCGGGAACTGAACCCACACCCCCACCCCACCCCCTGTAGTGGGTGTGCAGAGCCCTAGCCACTGGACCACCAGGGAAGTCCCTGCTTCCTTTTATGGGAGAGCTGATTGTTGGGCTCATTGAAAAGCTCTTCTCCTCCAAGTGCACAGATGATGACAATTCAGGAGAAAAAGACTAACAACATTAAAATGAGACAGCCCCATGGGAACAGGGACGGAGCAGGGCGCTGAGAAGACACTGTTGGCTTCCAGTGAATTCCCTGGAGCACAAACTCAGAGGTGCTCTCGCATCAGAACCAACACACACACACACACACACACACACACACACACGATGCAGCCTTCTGCTCCTTCTGAGGAAGGCGGGGTGCGGGCCCTCACTGTGGCTGCAGAATATGCAGAATACAGTCAGAAACTGGCAACGGGATGCGGGGGCGGCTGAACTGCCTTGTGTCCTGGCAACGGCGCTTCTGAACGGCTCTGGGGAAGGACGGGGCCGCTGGGACCCCTCAGAGCCCATCAGCGGCTCATGGGGCGGCTGCTGTGGGGAGAGGTCAGTGCTGCAGTGGCCTGACCTTCAGCCCCTGAAGGTCAGCTGCCCTGGTCTCACCCCGAGGTGGCCCGAGGGCTCTCCCTGCCCAGTCTACCGAGACCGGCAGTCTCACCCCGTCCTCCCATCTCAACCTCTCCCCACTTCCTGCCCACAGGAACCCCTCTTCATGCTTGACTCAGCATCAACTTCCTGGACGCCCGCCTGAGTCTGGTGCTGAGGCGGGACAGGTGCTCTCGTAAGGGGATGCCTGCGAGGCCGTCCCTGCAGGCGCCCACATGCTGCCGCCTCTGGAACCCACTGGGGCCTTGCCGTGTCCAGGAGGGCCCGTTCGATGGCCAGCCTGGCAAGGGGCTCTCATTTCTTCTGGGAGGCGCCCTGCACACCCTCGGGGAGGTGGGGGTCCACTCCAGCTCAGAGGCCGGGCGGAGGGTCACTTGGCCGCGGGCGAAATCACCTTCTCCCAGAGCTGCCTCCTCCTCTAATCTGCACAAGGGTGTGTGCACCCACCTCCCAGCCCAGAGTCGCCAGCTGGATGTCATGGAGGCACCAGGTTTACCCTTCAGAAATCAGAGGCGGGCAAACATCCTCGCCGAAGGTTTCCCAACGAGGCAGATCCGAGAGGGCATATCAGTGCAGATGTAACCCTCAGCCTCAGCATCCGGCCTCCCAGGGCCCCCAAAGCCGTGCTCTCCTCTCGGCCTCTTCTGAGGCCCCTGGCACGCCCACACACACACATGCTAACACACAGGCACGTGGTGACATGTCCGGGGCCTTGCCGTGTCCAGGAGGCCTCGTTCGACAGCCAGCCAGGCAGGGGGCTCTCACAGACAGCGTCTGTGTCCCCACAGCCCCGTGCCACCGCCCCGTCTTCTCAGAACTCTAGGCTTCCCCACGACTGCGCAGTGGCTGCCGTGTGAGCCCGCGTGAACGGGCTGGCCCCCACGGGCCCCTCTGTCGCCAGGCTGCCTGCTGGCGCTGCCTCCGAGAGCACGGCCAGGGTGTCCCTCAGGATCCTGCTGCTGAGCTGGGCGGACAGCAGGTCCACCACCTCGGCTCTCTCCATACCTGGGAGGGCAGCGTGCGGTCCGGCGCCCAGAGCCAGAGCAGGGTCCCTCCACCCGGAGCCAGGCAGCCCAGGGTCCCCAGCTGCCAGACTCCCCACAGATGCACAGGCCACTCCGGACGGGGACGAGGATGTCAGCACTGGGAGCCGCCCCGAGGCATCCCCTGCTCCCCCACACCAGGGAGACCCCAAGCTGACCGGTTCAGACAAGCGGCTATCTGTGGCCTGGTCCCTCCCAACAGAACCTGATTCACCCAATTCTCCACTAAGGCTTCTGCCCTGTCCCGCCACCCGGAGGCAGAGCCCGGCCTCCTCCTGGGGCCCCGGGGACGGTGACTCAGATAGACCCTCCTCAGACAGGGAGGACCACTCTCCCATAATGAGGGAGGCAGCTTCCCCTGGGGTGTCCAGCAAGCCCCCAGGACACACGGCATCTTCGGGCGGGGTGGGGAAGTCTTCTGAGTGGGGGCTGGCAGGGTCAGTCTCCCCGTCCGCTGGGAGGATGGGAGGCAGAGGAGGGAGGCGAGAGTCCCTCTGGGTGGAGGACGGGAGGTCGAAGCTGCCGCAGGACAGCGCCTCGTCCACTGGGGACAGGATCTCAGGCCAGACGCCGCCAGCCAGAGGACAGGCTTCCTCCAGGACAGGGGAGGCTCTGCTCCCCCCGCGCCCAGGGGCCTGGCTCTCAGCTGTCTGGGCTGCCTGCCCACCCAGGTTCTCAGGAGGAGCCCCTGGCATCAAGAGGACCTCAGGCTCAGAGGAGGTCCGTAGAGGTTTCCCATCAGAGGAAGGACTCGGGTGAGTGCTCCAGGGCCCCTCTGGGCAGCCACCTGAGGCCTGCAGAGGCCCCCTCTCTCCTCTTTTGCCAAATTCGGAGGCTGAGGTCCCGGAGGGGAAGGAAAGGGTCAAGTGGAAATCACTGGAGGAAGAGATTTGGGATGGGAGCCTCGCTCCTGCCGCCTCCCAGGACCTCTGCTGAGCTTTTCCTATGTCTGATCCACTGGTCGGGCTCCTACTGGTTCCAGAATCTTCCCACCCCTCCCCTGGGCCCAGGAAGGGAGGCAGGGCAAGGGGCACCCCAGCCTGTTCCAAGTGGGATGCATGTCCTGCGGGCGAGCAGCGCCCTGGGGTTGGCCTGGCACCGGTGCCAGGGTCCCGCAGGCTCTCCTGGCCCCAGACCTCGCTGGACAACTCAGACTGCTCTGACCTCAACCACAGAGACTGGGCGACGGGGAGACCTCCCGCCGGAGCGAGGCCGGCCGCCCCAGTGCCAGAGCCACGCCTGGAAAGGGCCTCGGTACCCTCCCGCCCCTCCCAGGTCTCCGGCCCTCCATCCTGGTGGAACCCCCAGGAGTCTGGAGCAGGGAGCCCCCCTGCCCAGCTGAGGTCTGTGTCCAGAGTGTCCCCGGCTTCCCCATCCGAGAGGGAAGTGGAGCTCTCAGAAAGCTGAACCAGGATGGCGGATGCTTTCTGAAACTCCTGGAGAGAAGGGCAGGATGGGAGGCTCCCCGAGGAGGCGGCAGCGGATCGTGGAGAAGATGCCCCTGAGCAGGGGCTGGGGGTGGACTCGGGCTCGGAGCCCAGGTCCCAAAGGGGCATGCGCCGGGCCAGGGGGCCGCCCTCGTGCGGGGCTGGGGGTGCTGCCACCTCAGCTGCTGCAGAGAAAGGAGAGTTTAGGGATGATTCACCACCTTTACGCTGACAGCGTCCCACCCACCCTGGGAAGGACACAGCCCACATCCCACGGCTCCCAAGCCGATGGATCAAAAGCAGAAGACCCCAGGCGGAGACAGAGTGCCCAGGTGGTGGGGAGGGCAGGGGCTGGCTCTGGCTGGAAAGCTGGCCCATTACCTGGGGATGGGGCCTCACTCAAGGGGGGCGCCCTTGAAGGAGTGGGGGTGCCACCTGGAGACACGGTCGGCGGGGCAGCTTCTGGGCAGGAGAAAGGGGCTTGGGGGTTCTCCTGCTGACAGGTCTCTACCCTGCAAACACAGTGTGAAGTCTTGGGGTGCCCCCAGAGGGAGCCCCATCTTCCAGCCTCCCCCCTCGGGCCTAGAGTCTCCGCAGGGGGCCTTCAGCCACTGCAGATGCTTAAAACACCTTCCTGCCAGCTGTCTGACCCCAGGGGAAGTGACCGACAGAGGCCAGTGCTCCCCCAGCAAGGTCTGTCTTCAGGGGCTTCTGGCCTCAGTGCCGCCTGGATCAGGCACCTGGGAGTCACCACTGGGGAGACCCAGAGGCGCTCCCTTGAGGGGCCTACAGCTGCCCCACCCAGCATCCTGGGCCAACACACCGTGAGGCGCCTTGGTTTCCTAAGGTGGGGAGTCAGACGCAAGAGGGCATGCGGGTGGGCTGGGGTGCATGGAGGCCCCAGCCCAGCATGAAGGGCACCAGGAGCAGGTGAGTGTCTCCCAGCAAGAGGGCAGGATGCTCTGGCCAAACTGTCTCCAGGCCCCAGGGGCCCCCACTCCAGCCCAAGCCGCCCTCCAGGGCCCCCACACCTCTGCTCCCCTGAGCAGCTCTGAGCAGCCTCCATGGCGGCAGGCCCCTCCACGGAGCTGCCGGCAAAGTCCAGCCCCGGTTCTGACCCTGGTGGACTCCTGCCGCCTTCAGCCACCCGCTGGAAACACTTTGGAGAAACACCACAGTCAGGGTGGGGCCGCCCCTGCTGGACCTCAGGCCGTGTCCCTTAGCTATGGACAGAGCCCCTGAGTTCTCGTGACCACAGTAAGGAACAAAGGCCGGCCCCCAAAGAGGGCCATGAAGACCCACCCATCAGACATCCCTCCTCCCAGTGGGCTCCGAAGACTTGTCAGCAAACAAGATTTCCCCAAGAAGGCTCAGAGGTCCCACCCATCAACAGCCTGCATCTGATGGACAAGGGGCCCCCGCACCAAAGCCACACAGGAGGGGCCCTACCTGGCCCTCAGACAGCACAGGGCCAGGCCCAGACTCACACGGGCTTCCTGGGGGCTGTGGGAACGCCCTGCACTCAGGGAGGGTCGACTCTGGCCTTGGAAGCTTGATGCTGGGCTTCCCGTCAGAGCTCGGGCCTTTTCCTCTGCCGGCCGCGGGATAGAGCTGATCTGGGGGTCTCCTAGGGGGCACAGAGACCATCAGCACTGACGGGCACAGAAGGCAGAGGACGTTGCTGGCACAGGGTCCCAGAACGCCGAAGCCCCGTGCAAACAGCCATCACACTTGCTTGTGTTTGGTTAGAATGAGGACAGAATAATGCACGGTTAGCTACTCCTAAAATCACTCTCTTGTTAGACAGTTACGGATGTGAAGACTCAGAAAAAACTTTAAAGACAGCATTTACAATGTAGATTTTAAAGCCCTCTTTATGGTGGTTTTTGGGTGGAGCTTGCAGACGGTCTGCACAGCTGGTCTTTTCCTCTGAGTCCACTCTTGGCGGCTGGGCCAGGGGGCTGGGCCGGGGGAGGGAGAGAGGAGATGTGAGACACGTCAAGGTCACCACTGCATGGCTGGAAGGTCGGCAAAGTGGGGACGGGGGGCTGCAGTGGCCTCTCTGCCAAGAAGTCCCAGGTAATTACTATCTTCCTACACGTTCACTCCATGCTGGGACCCGGCAGGGACAGTAAGGCCCAGAGATCCATGTCGGTCCCAAAGCCACAGGCCTGAGGGGACCAGAGCTCTTTGGCTAATGCTTAGATTTGTGGAACCTCCACCAACGGGAACACCTCCCTTTTGCCCGTGGCCCATGGTGAAGGCCAGGCTCCTCTGTCTGTGGGATTTCCCAGGCAAGAACACTGGAGTGGGTTGCCATTTCCTTCTCCAGGGGATCTTTCCGACCCAGGGATTGAACTTGCATCTCCTGCTGGGCAGGTGGATTCTTCACCACTGAGCCATCTGGGAAGCCTCAAGGGCAAGGTGCTGTGGGTTGAGCCGAAGGACTGTGATGGGGCGTCACCCAGGGAGCCCGGGCAGGCTCAGTGCCAGGTCAGACAGAGTCAGCATCAGCCCTGGACACCCGCCACGAGTTCACCAGGCGGTCCAATGCCCCAGAGCGGTTCCAGCTCCCTCCCATCTGCCCTGATCTGTCCTGAGGACACTCTCCCAGGCAAGACCGCAGGGAGCCCCCAGGTACACACACTGGCTGGTCTGAACAGCCTCTCTGCTGCTCCCGAGGGTGGCTATTGAGAGGGGCTTCTGAGCCTGAGGCATGGACTCAGGCCTGAAAAGAGAGCTCCGAGGTGGCACCTGGGCATTAAGACAAAGTGGGGCCCCAGGGCACCCCCCCTGGGCTGTCCAGCCTGCTGTCCCCAACACACCATTGGGGTTCCCCAGAGCTGTGCATGAGTCTGCTCCACCCTGGAAATCGGTGCGTGCAAAAAGTTCTCTTTAGCTAAGAAGACACTTCCAGCATGCCGGTTCCCACATCACTAAAGGTCTGTACCAGATAAACCAAGTTGGGACTACAACGTGCAGAGCAGGCTAGGGTTTTCCCTTTTCAGCAGAAAAGGGGCCGTGCCGCCCCAAGAGGCACAGAGCGGGGGCATCTCCCGCCTGTGCCAGGCTTCGAGTGGCCTCCCCCAGGCCTCCCTGTCCTTGTCTGGGGGCTCGCACTGCCTTGGGTGGGGCCACACCAGCTGCTCTAGGGGGTCCCCGGGGTGTCTGCGGGCGGGGGGGTGGGGTACAGTGCAGGAGGTAGGGAAAGTCTGGGGGCAAGTCCAGCTCCCTGTCTGCACAGGTCCCCTGCCTGGAGGCCTGAGTGACCCAAGAGCCTGCCCAGCCCTGAGCCCAGGGCCAGCCTGGCAGGAGCCTCCTTGCACCCTTGGTGGAGGCAGCATCACGAACATCTGGACTCAGCCAGGCAGCGTGTCCTGGGGTGTTCTCAGGCAGGTCTGGGGTTCTGGGGACCAGCCTGGCAACTGTCCGCAGCCTGGCCGGCTGCTCTGGGTCGTCGCGTTGCCAGGAGGAGGAGTGGCCAGTCTGGGTGGCCTCTCCCACCCCGGCCAGCCCCCGCCATCTTGAAGGGTGGCCTTCCTGAGCACCCAGACTTAGGGACAGGGAGGCCAGTCGCCCCTAGCACACAGCTCCGGCCAGGCCCAGCAGGACGCAGGTGTGTCTGACCCTGAGCCAACCACAAGCCCGAAGCGGGCATGAGTTGCCAGGGCCCCCGAGGGGGTGGCGTCTATCTTCAGCTGCTACCGCTGCCGCCCCACCTGGTTACCTTGGCCCATCTGCCCGTGGTTCTCCGGGGGTTGGCCTCCAGCATCAGGTCGGCCGGCCGCTGCGGGTGCGTCCTCGTCCCATGCCAGCGTTGGAGGCCACGGGTGACCGTCCGCAGCCGAAGCTGCCGGAGGGGGTGTCCCATCCTGCGGCTCTCTGAGTAGGCTGCAAGGCAGTGCAGGGTGGGCTGACTGCTCACCCGGCTGCACCCCGCTCCCAGGGTCCAGCCCTGACCAGAACATTCCACCAATGGAACACCACCTCACATCCAGGGGACAGCTGTGCGCAGTGGCGAAGCAGTTAGCACCAGGTGAAGGAAGACAGGCCCTGGCCCCTCCCTGCCAGGCAGCTTCTCGAGCAGGACCTGCACCCCTAAGTGGGGCCACTGCTGGGGGTGGCGGGGGATGTGCGGGGAGGGAGACTCTGCCTGTGCCCCTGTTCCCTCAGGACGTCTCCATGGAGCCCGACCCCCCAGCCTGAAGGCAGCACTCAACATGCCTGGGTCCCACCTGAGCTCTGGGCACACCGACGGCGGGAACAGCACCCCATCACAGCCCCGAGGCGAGGGGCTGGGAACAGGACTGCCAGGCTTCCTGGTCCCTTCTGGGTTAAAGGTCACGCCCACGGGGAGCCTCGCTCTAGAACATTCCCCCGCTCTCAGGTGCAGCAGGGCGTTCCTTCTGTTCCCGTTCTTCCCAGGCACCCGCTGCAACTGGGCACAGCTTGCTGCTCCCCCAGGGCTGCCCTGGGCACCCCCTCCCCTGGACTGACACCCATGGCAGGGTGTGGCCTGGGGAGCAGGGTCAGAGGGCTGTCTTAGCCGAGAAACCGGTCTCGGGCTTTCGAAGGAGACATCTCGAGGGGCTGGAGTTCTGACCTGCGGGGCAGGAAGTAGCAGGCACCTGTCCCCACCAGTGTGTCCAGAGGCAGGGCCCGGCAGCCCTGGAGCAAGAATGCAAAGGACAGAAGGGGCCGAAATGAATCAGAATGGAAGGCCCCGCCCCCTGCCTCCTTAAAGACGTCCTGTCCCTCCCAGCCCTCCCCAGTACACAGGGGTGTCAGCCCGGAGCCCCCAGCCAGGGCAGCGAGGGGCCCCACAGGCCCTGGATCAGGGGTGCGCCCCGGCCCTGAGCAGCCCAGTGCTCTGCTGAGCTTCTCTTGAGGGAACGAAAGTGCGAAGCGGTCCCTCCACGTGGCAGGCCCTCCCAGGGAGGTTCCAGGCCTCTGAAGCCTCTCTTGCAGACACACAGCTCTTCTCTGGCTTCTGACTTGCATCACTAGTGTGATGAGGAGCCTCGTGCCCCCAAGGACCTCGATTCCAGGACACACCCCCACCCTCGGGGCGAGCAGCCAGCCCCAGTGCCATAAACTCCCGGTGCCAAGAGGGTCCGGTCAGCCAGGAAGCCTGTCCGAGATTCCTGGGCTGGGCGATCAATAGTCACGTGAACTATAGATCAGCACGTGAAAAGCGCTCTCAGAGGGCCCAGAGTGGAGCTCAGGCCCGGGGCCAAGTGTGCAATGACCCCCTTTCCTGGGAGAGGCATGAAAATGTGCCCCCCTGCTGGAAGGGGCCGCTGGACGGTGGTGGTGCCCCCAAGGGCAGGCAGGGGTCCTGAGAAGACCACTCTTGAAGGACCAGCTGCTTCCCAGTGTTGGAGGTCACCTCTCCGGCCTCACCCCCAGGTTGTGGCTTTGGGTAGGAGGCGCTTAGGTTAGAGCCTCAAGGGCGGCCGGTCCTCGGGGGAGGAGCTGGGAGCTGGCTAGGAGGAAAGGCCTGGCAGCTGGGAGGAAAGGCCTGGTAGCCAGGAGGAAAGGCCTGGCAGCTAGGGTTCCCACGCACACACCACCCACACAGGTGGGTCCACCTGCTCTGTGTCACTCTGCCCACAGCAGCCCTGGGGATGGTGGCACCCCTTCCCCATTCAGCAGACAAACGGGGAGGACACACCCCCGCCAGCGGCCCAGCTGGGAATGAGCCGGAATCCCCGCGCTTCTCCCAGCGGGTCAGGGAGGTTCTGGCCTCATCCGCCAGCCCCGTGGGCCAGCCGGTGGAGCAGGACTCCCCTCCCAGTCCTCCAACATCCCCGCCCCTCCTCCCTGTGGCCAGGTGCGCAGGGCCCAGAGGCTGTGACATCACAGCCACCAAGCAGGCACGGCTTTTAATGGCAAGCGCCAGGGCCAGGGCTGCCCATGACGACTCACTGCGGGACTGGCGGGCTCTCACTCCTCTGCGGGTGCTGGCCGAGGGGGCTGCCAGGCGTGTGCCAGGTGTGTGAGGAGCCCTGGGCCGGCCCCTCTGGCTGCTGGGGGCTTGTCTCGGGGCCCTCCTCCCACCTGGCCTTGACTTCAGGGCTGGAACTCTAAGAGAAACAGCGCAGAAGAAAAGCCCTCCCGTTAGGAAAAGCAGGAGGTGGCTTCACGCAGTGGCTTGGCAGGCAGCCTGCTCTCGTGAGGAGGCAGCGGCCTGGCTGAAACAGGGGTCCTCAGCTCGCAGGAGCCCTACGTCCATTGCTAACAATCCCCGACAGGTGCAGACAAGAGGCCCAGAGCTGGGGGAGCACTTGCCTAAGGCTGCCCGGGTCACACGCAGGGCTGGAACCCACAGAAGTGGAGGCTGTGGAATCTGGCAGCCCTGGGCCCCTCTCCTGTAGGCTGGCCTGGGATGACTGGGATGACTGCTGAACTACCCCAGCCGCTCCTGCAGAACCCAGTCCACCACCCTCTGCCGCCCGCCGGTGAGACACACCATCCCCAGCCTGTGGGAGAGACGCTCGGGCGTGGGGACAGGCGCCCGAGCTTGTCCTCACCGGCCCCTCCCTGTGATGGTGGGGACAGGCTGCAGGAGCAAGGGGCCCGGGCCTCTCTCTCCTTCCTGCCTCACCCCTACCAGCCGCCAGCCCCCTCCACACTGCCCCAACCCTGCTCACTAAGCACCCCACCTCCGGGCCAGAGCACTTCCTAACCGCAGGGAGTCTGGCTGCTCCTCCGGGCCCAGCCAAGGAACCCAGGCCAGGAAAACCCCGTTGGCTCCTGCCCGCCCCTCCCAAATCCCTTCCCATCCCAGGTCACGGTGTTTTCCCGAGGACTTGCACGTGCCCAGGAAGCAGCCGGCAAGGCTTCTGGCCACGAGCCAAGCCCCCAGGCTGGGTGAGAACACCTGCCTGAGGCAGCCACGCCCGGCCCCCCGAAGCTCTTGCTGCAGGAGCACTGTGGACCTCTGCACAGAGACGACGGCTGCTGCTGCTGCAAGAGCAGCTTCCTCTCTGGGTGAGAGGACAGGTGAAGGGTCTGCAGGTACCGGATGCCCCTCTGAACCAGAGGAGCACACGTCGGCATCCGGGGATGGGAGGGGTGGCTCCGGCACTGGGGGGCCTGGCCCCTGCAGGTGTCTGTGCCTTTCTCATCCTGCTCAGTCAGGAGGTCCCCCCAGCCCCATACTTTGGCCTCCCCTGCTGCTTGGGTTTGGCCATCAGCGGGCTCCGGTGGGAGGCAGGAGGGAAGTTGGGGTGCTCATTCCTTGGGCACCTCCAAGCAAGGCTGGCACAAGCCGGCTGTGCCCCTGCCAGCCCCCACCACCCTCCCTCCTGCCAGGTCCCGGGCTCTATCCCTGACTGTCCCCTGGCTCCTGCTGCATCTCTGATGGGCACCCTTTGGCAGAACCACCTTGCTGGGACCATCCCCCCCCCAGGGGAGGCGATAGCCTGTCCAGGTCAGAGGAGGAAACTAAGGTTCGGCAGGGCTGGGTCCCTTACCCCAGTGGGCAGGGCCCTGACCCAGAGTCCACCAATGTCTCCACCCACAACAAGGGACCCTAGGGTCCCCGCCTCATTTGATAACTGGAATCCTTCCATCCCTTCCTCATGGTCTCCTGGGCTCCTCCCGCTGCCCCCTCCGCCTGGGAAGCCCCACACTCGCCACCCCACCTCCCTGGTCCACGCAGGTCCTCTAGGATGGAGGTCAAGTCCACCACCACCCCTCCCTTCGCAGCTGAGGGACCCTGGGAAAGGCCAGCACCAGCCTCCGGCCTCAGTTTCTTCATCCAGATGAAGAGAGGGACCACCAGCTCCCACCCCACACAGGGGTGTCTGGAGATCGAAATGAAAGGACACCAGCACAGTGGCCCCTGACCCCAGATGAGGAAACTGCACTCCGAGGAGCTGCGAGTCCCCTCTGAGGTCAGAGGTCAGTGCTAGCTGGGCCAAGCCCTCCAGCAACCCCACCAAAACATGCACGGCTACGGTTCTCCCCTGACAAGGCTCGGAGCGGCCAGGCCACTGCATGGAGGCTGCAGGGGTCAGAGCACCGCGCTGCCCCCACCCACCAGCCAGCTCTGAGTGCTCCCCACGCAGCCCTGAGCAGCCCTGGAGGGTGCCAAGCACCCAGGAGTTCTGTGGTGGGGGTGCTTGCGTTCCCAGCCCCCAGAGAGCCGCAGGAGCCCCTCGGGGTCGCCCGCCAGGAGCCCACCCTTACCCGCTCCCGCTCCAGGTGGCTGATGGCCTGGTGCTGCTTCTCTGCCAAGGCCACAAGCGCTGCGTAGCTGCCGATGCTGTTCAGATACCTGGCAGAGGAGATGTGCTGATTGGACTGACTGCTGACCTTGGGGCCTGCCCGTGGGTGTGGAAAACCGCAGTCCTGGCCAGCCCGAGCCATCCAGGTGGACCTGGCATGCCCGGTTCTCATGGCAGGGCCATCGGGAGGAGATGGCCGTGCGTGGGCAGGCGGGGGAGCCCCGGGGGATCCAGCGGCCCCAACCTAGACTGTCACTCTTCCCATCCCCTCATGACCACCTTGGGCCTGGAGAGAGGACGGGAGGACAGCGTATTTCCCATGCTGGCACCCCAGCCCAGCCAGAATGCCCTTTTGGGGAGGTGGGAGTCATCAGCCGGGCAGCACGACTGTAAACCGCCCCTCAGTCTTAACTGGATTGAGCTATTTGGAGACCAATATGGGAATAACAAGTAGCTGTAAAAAATGCGTCCTCGTTGACATGAATTCCACAAATTTACCTGAAGGAATTCATCTCTGGGGTGTTCACGACTCAGGACACAGAGTTGGAGACACCCCAGAGGTCCAGTTAGAGGGGCTGGCTGAAGGGGCTGTTGTCTCTGCGCTGGGTGTTGCAGTGCTCATGCAGGGACAGGAAGAGGGTTTCTTGACTTTTAAATGAAAACTCAAGTTGCAACGGCATGTCAGTTCAGTTCCATTCAGTCGCTCAGTTGTGTCTGACTCTTTGCAACCCCACGGACTGCAGCATGCGAGGCCTCCCTGTCCATCACCAACTCCCGGAGTTTGCTCAAACTCATGTTCATGGAGTCGGTGATGCCATTCAACCATCTCATCCTCTGTTGTCCCCTTCTCCTCCCGCCTTCAATCATTCCCAGCATTAGGGTCTTTTCCAGTGATTTGGTTCTTCGCATCAGGTGGCCAAAGCATTGGAGTTTCAGCTTCAGCATCAGTCCTCCCAGTGAATATTTGGGACTGATTTCCTTTAGGGTGGACTGGTCTATTCCAAATGCTGTTTAAATAGCTGTCTATCTCCCTTAACAAGACCTGCCAAGACAGCCTGGAAAATGGGCAGAGATGATCTCGCAGATGGGGGCTAGGGGAGGTTTCAAAGCCACTGTCTTCACCTTTTGGTACTTTTGGTTGCATCAAGCTTTCTCCAAAGGCCCATTACCCGAGGCAGCAGCACTTTAACCCTGGGGGCTACCGAGTGGGGGCGGGGTGGGGCGGGGCCGGCGCGGCGCGCATGCGCTCACCCTCGCTGATGCTCCAGCCAGGCCAGCTCGGCGCGCGTCTTCTCCTCCAGCGCTTTCTCGCGCAGGCGCAGCAGCGCGGCCTGGTGCCGCGCGCGCAGGCCCTCTTCCCGCAGGCTCTGCTCCAGCGTCTGGATCGTGAAGCGGGTGAAGGGTACCGTCCCCGCGCTCCGGGGCCTCGTCCGGCTCCCCTGCGGTGGGGCGGGCCGACCGGGGCATGTCGCCACCACTGAGTGTCTCCGAGTGGGAGCAGCACTCAATTCCCCGGGGAGGCCGCCGCCTCCAGAGAGCCTTCCTGGACTGGCCGCCCATTGTTCTCCATGTCGTGCCTGTCTTCCGCGGGACACGTTACTATCCTCCTCCCAACTGGTGGCTCCCGAAGAAGGCGGGGTGGGGTCCTTTTCGTGTTGGCCCTGCACTCAAGCTGGCCACCTGTTTGTGCTCTGGGTGGGTTAGGAAAGACTGGGGCCCCCTGCCTGACATGTGCAGCCAGCCCTGCCCCAAACCGATGTCACCTGCCACCCCAGCCGTGAGGAAGGGGCTTGAGCGGATGTAAGCTGGAAGGGTGGGTGGTACCCATGGCAGGGAGAGCCTCCCTTCGCACAGGACCTGCAGTGGATTCCCCCCTGTGCAGGCTGTAGGAGGGGTGGGTCTCAACACCTGATGTCCCCAGGGACAGAACTGGGTCCCCTGCCTCCTGCCAGTGCCTCCCCTGGGGCCCAGCTGTGATCCCCTTCCCCAGGGTTCTGTACCTGGAACCTGGGTTCCTCCCACAGCTTGGCAGGGGGCAGCTGGGAGGGGGACTGGGCTGGTCTCCCTTCCTGCACAGGCTCTGAGGACAAAAGACAGGCATGGCTGGTCATATAAGGTTCCAGGGGCCTTTTTTACAGGAAGTCTTCCCCAAGCGAGGGTGTCTGGACAACTTAATCTACCACCACCACCACCGCAGCGCAACCCTCCCCCAGACACACAGCCCCAGCCAAATCTTCCCGAGGCCCTGAAACGGAGCAGGACCGTATGGTTCTCCCCCCCACCCCAATCCCAGTTGTGTCCCTGACCTGCCTTTATCTAAAAAAGACTTTAATCAAAGAATAAATATAATCAGAGAAGAAAATACAGAAATTAGTCCTGATTTTTCATTGGAAGGACTGATACTGAAGCTGAAACTCCAATCCTTTGGCCACCTGATGTGAAAAACCAACTCATTGGAAAAAACCCTGATGCTGGGAAAGATTGAAGGCGGGAGAAGGGGACGACAGAGGATGAGATGGTTGGATGGCATCACCAACTCAACGGACATGAGTTTCACCAAGCTCCAGGAGTTGGTGATGGACAGGGAAGCCTGGCGTGCTGCAGTCCATGAGGTCACAAAGAGTTGGACACGACTGAGCGAGTGAACTGACCGACGTATACATACACACGTGTATGTATGGGTAGATACATAAATATATAAATTTTAAAAGTTTCTTGAATGTTTAAAAAAAAGTAAAATTCATGACTACCGTAGCCTAAAGTCCAGAAAAAAAGAAATGAGGGCTGTAAGGGCCTCCTCTTCTGGGTGAGCCGGTGGAATGTCACGTGAAGGTACACCACAGGTACCGTTGTAAATCCTAGGTCAACCACTGAAGCCAATCACAGCTCAGCAGCCAACAACAGAGAGAAAATCAAATGATTAAAAAAATACTTGTTTGACCCAAAAGAACGTAGGAAAAGAAAGGAAAAAAGGCCAGTTGAGACAAAAGAAAAGAGCAGGATGATAATAGATTCAAAACCTAACAACACTGGGACTTCCCTGGCAGTCCAGCGGTTAAGATTTTGCCTTCCAAAAAAAAAAAACTAAACAAAAAAGAGAAAGAAAACAACAAAAAAAGACTTTTCCTTCCAGTGCAGGGGAAGCAGTTTCAATCCCTGGTTGGGGATCCCACAGGCCTTTGTGACCAAAACTCCAAAAACAAAGGAGAAACAATATTGCAACAAATTCAATAAAGACTTAAAAAAAAAGACATTAAAAAAATCTTTACAAACTCTAACAATAATGATAATTCTGTTCAATGGAAATAGCTAAGCACTCCAGGTGAAAGGCAGAGATTGCTGGATTGTACAATAAGACAAAAGAGCAAGATACACCTACGGGCTGCCTCCAAGAAACACACTTGAAATACTAAAACACACATTCATTACAAGTGGGAGGATGGAGCGGACAGACCAGCTGGACTGTCTGATGCCAGCGGTGGGGAAGCAGGAGTGGCTGGACCAGACACCGCGTGCCGCGGAGCAGCGCGGGTCGCTGGGGACAGAGGGCTGTCCCGTGAAGGCAGAGTTTTAAAGGGGTGGGTCCACCAAGGGCACGTGGTAACCCTAAAAGGTGATGTTCTCAACACCAGGGTTTCTTTTCAAGAGCTCACAGAACATCCGCCAAGATAGACCCACATCTCTACATATTTGGGCTCAGGTCCATCTAGTCAAAGCTATGGTTTTTCCTGTGCTCATGTACAGATGTGAGAGTTGGACTATAACGAAAGCTGAGCGCCGAAGAATCGATGCTTTTGAACTGTGGTGTTGGAGAAGACTCTTCAGAGTCCCTTGAACTGCAAGGAGATCCAACCAGTCCATCCGAAAGGAAATCAGTCCTGGGTGTTCATTGGAAGGACTGATGCTGAAGCTGAAGCTCCAATCCTTTGGCCACCTGATGCTAAGAGCTGACTCATTTGAAAAGACCCTGATGCTAGGAAAGATTGAAGGTGGGAGGAGAAGGGGACGACAGAGGATGAGGTGGTTGGATGGCATCACTGACTCGATGGATGTGAGTTTGAGTAAACTCCAGAGGTTGGTGATGGACAGGGAGGCCTGGCATGCTGCGATTCATGGGGTTGCAAAGAGTCAGACACGACTGAGTGACTGAACTGAACTGAACTGACCATGAGGAAATTAAAACGCAAGTCCATCACAGGAGCAAACAAGTCCATCACATGCCACCAAGGAGCACGCTCAGTCTGCCGCCACCAGCCCAGCCACGGCTCAAACTCCGGGAGGCTGTGCTGGGCCGTCTCTGCAGCCTGCACACAGGGAACTCTGTTTGCCAACACAGGATCCAGTATCCAACTGGATATGCACGGGGCCATCACCTGAGAAGCCTCAAGGAATGACCGCTCAGAGGGACGGAGGTGGGCATGTTGGCAGATCTTGGAAGACTGTGGGCTTCCTTGTTCCCCAAGGGACAGAGATGGGCTGTATTCAGGATTTCAGTGGGAGGGTGGCACTCACCCTGAAGGTCTGCCCAGAGCCGGACAGACAGGGCTGGACGACCTGCCCACCACGCCTCCTCACTTGGCCATGCCCCATGCCGTCAGCTTGTTTCGCTAAGCATCTAAGCAAACGCTTTCTTGTTGTGGTCTGGGCTCACTGCCCCCCAGTTTGGGTGGGTGGGGGTGGTGTGTCTGATCACTGGCTCACTGGCTCCCTGCGAGCCCTAACAAGCAGGAGGCAGTGATGCCTGATGGTGCCTTGTGGCCTCAGTCAGTTCAGCTGAGTCCTCAGTCGTGTCCGACCCTTTGCGACCCCATGGACTGCAGCACGCCAGGCCTCCCTGCCCATCACCAACTCCTGGAGTTTACTCAAACTCACGTCCATCGAGTTGGCGATAGCATCCAACCATCTCATCCTCTGTCATCCCCTTCTCCTCCCACCTTCAATCTTTCCCAGCATCAGGGTCTTTTCCGATGAGTCGGTTCTTCGCATCAGATGGCCAAAGGATTGGAGCTTCAGCATCAGTCCTTCCAGTGAATATTCAGGACTACTTTCCTTTCGGATGGACTGGTTGGATCTCCTTGCAGTCCAAGGGACTCTCAAGAGTCTTCTCCAACATCATAGTTCCAAAGCATCAATTCTTCGGTGCTCAGCTATCTCTAGAGTCTAACTCTCACATCCATGCATGACTACAGGAACACTTTCAAACCCCAGTTCCACCTGCCCCGTGAGGCCGTGGGTGGGGGCGGGTCCCCCCCTCCCCGGCCCCTCTGTTGGGCACCTGACCCAGCCGCCCCCTCAGGGCCCACGCGGGGCACAAGCTGTGCTGTCTGGGTGGCTGGGGGGTCGGTTCTGAGACCACTCACCCGCGTGAGCTGGCGCATCTGTCCAACTCTTCTTTCCGTCCTGGGGACTTGGGGAGGGCGCGGCCACGTCTCGGCCCGGGAGTGGGTGTGAGCTGCCAGGTGAGAGAGCGCTGCAGACTGTGACCTATGCGGCCCGAGACCCCCGCCCGGCCCTCCCGTGTGCTGGGAGGGGGGCCACACCTGGGTCTGGCTGCCGCAGCACTCTGAGAAGTCCTCGGCTCCAGACCCACACACACCTGTGGCTGCTCCAGCTCCAAGGCTGCCCCTGGCCTGGCCTGGGTAGAGTGCTCCTCCCTCAGCTGCTTTGAGGACAGGAAGGAGGTGGGTGTTGTGGAGGGTGGACCAGGCGGGGTCCCAGGGAGGAGCCAAGGCCTACTCTGAGGGCAGCTGCACTCGGAGGCCCTCGGCCTGGACGGGACCCACGGCCCCCCTTCCCCGGGCTGACCTGACCCACGCTTCCCACCAGCCTTTCTCAGGCTGGGCTGGGCCACAGAGGGCGGGCCGTCTGGCTGACCTCCAGCCTGGGTCTGGACAGCAGCTCCCCCAGGGCCTTCTGCGTCTCCCAGGCCTCCAGCTCCCCCTGCCGCTGAAGGAGGGCCAGCGCCTGCCCCGGCTCCTGCCAGTCCAGCTGCAGGGACAAGAGGAGCAGCTTCAGGACTCCCTGGGGCCCCTGCCTGCTGCCCCCGCTCCCTGGCAAGGCCCCCGCCGCAGAGGGCAGGCGGTGTCACCTCCAAGGACTGGATTCTTACAGAGCGTCCCCCTGGGAGGACTGCTCCGTCCAGCCCACCACCCTGCTCCCCAGCCTGCAGCCTCCCTGCCTCAGCCTGGCCGGGGCCCTGGGCTTCCTTCCTGCTTCAGTCTCCCCTCCCTCCCTCTCAACTCTGGGGCCCCTGCCACTCAGCTTCGGGGTGAAAGCTGCTCCCGGTGGACCCCCAAACAGAAGCGGCCTAAAGGGGACACACCCTCAGGGACGCCAGGAAGCTCCGCGACTTCTGCCGGACATCGGACGGCGGGCCTGCAGAAACCATGAGAAGGGGTGGCTGGGCGGCCTCTCCTCGCCCGGCCTGGGCCTGCAGGACATGCGCTGGGAGAGGACCCCTTCCCTGCACACCCAGGGAGGGTGGGCAGGGGCCCCAGCCTGCAGGGCAAGGAGATAGGTTGCTGTCTTACCGTACCCTGCCCCCCCTCAGGAGGCTCTCCCTGCCTGACCCTTGGCCACCCTCCCCTGGGAGCAGGGACCCCAGGCTGCAAACACATGGCTGGGGCCAAGAACACAGGCTTTGCTGCAAGACAGGCCTTGGCTCATCACTCACCCGCCAGGTGCCCTGGAAAAAGCGCTAGTCCATGAGCGCCTCCACGGGGACACACTGTGGTGAGATGCTCTGATACCTAGTGGCTGCCCTAATGAGGGTTGCAGCCCTGTGGGTGTGCGGTGACCCAGGCCGAGAGGCACAGCCCTGCGGCCTCCCTGGGACTGTCCAGAGTGCAGGCTCGGAAACCTCAGGCTCCCGAGGCAGCCAAGGGCTTCTGGTTCCCGGTGGGGGACCCAGCGACCTAGCCTGGCCCTTCGGAGGCTGCCCGGAGTGGCGGGGGGGTGACTGTTGTCAGAGGCGGGGGCGGTGAGCGTCGCTTCCTCCAGCCCCACCCTCCATCTTTTCGGTGGGACCCCCGTGAGAGCTGGCAGAGGGGGGCACGGAGGATGGGGGCTCCCCACTGGGGAGAGGCCTCGGGCCTATGGATGGCAAGCCCTCCGGTGGCTCTTGGACGAGCTCCTGGGTCACCCCTGGTGACTGTGCAGAGAGGAGGATGGCGCCCTGCTTCCCAGAGCAGCTCAGCGTCCCACGTTAGAGAGGCCAAAGAGCTGTGAACGGCAGCCAGCCGGCTCCCAGGCACTTCCACGGCTGCTGAGGACACTGCAGCACGGAGCCCTGGGGAGGCACTGGGGGGATGCCTGGCATGCTCCCGCGTGCTCCCAGCTGCCTGACAGTTCCCTGGAGAAGGGGCCACTCCTCCCTTGCTTTTGCTTGTGGCCTGGAAAGAAGGTGCCCCGGTCCTCCACTGAGTTCCTGCAGATCCTCTGCCAGGGGCCTGGAAGCTTCAGAGAGCCAAGGCCCCCAGAGCTGCTGCTCCAAGAGGTGCAGACCTTTCAGGGCTATCCCTGGCCAGGCCAGCACCCCTGACAGGTCACCAGGGAGACCCTAGGCTGTGGGTCCCCAAGCTCTGAGCTGTGATCCGGGAGAAAGCAAGTGTTCCCCGAGACGGATGCGGCCCGGGCCCCTGGTCAGCTGCCCCTGCTGAGCAGAGGATGGTACCGGCCTCGCTTCCCAACTCCTGATGACCATCGGGGAGGGGCCCCAAGAATCCAGTACGACCTGCCACCCCAGAGCTCCTGACGGCCTTGTGGCTCCAACGGGACGATTAAACACATACGTGGCGACTGTTACTGTTGCCAACGGCAACGGGGATGATGAGGACCAGGTGAGCTCTCCCTGATCGCGCTGTGGCTGGGGGCCCACGGCCTCAAACCTAAACAAAGCCAACGGGCACCCCCCACCGGGCGAGAGGCTGCTGTGTCTGAGGGCCAGAGCCTCACTGTCCAGTGGCAAGCCGCCCTTGCTTCTCACGTTTAAACTCAGAGGAAACAAAAATGTAAGACTTCACTCTTCAGTAGCACTGGCCACGTCCCAGAGGCCCCCACAGCCACATTTGGCTGGTGGGCACCGGATCAGATGGCCCAGAATTTAGAACGTCTCTGTCACTGCAGAAAGTTCTGTTGGGCTGGTGCTGCAGCCAGTGGGAAAGGCTGGGCCCCAGTCCC
Source organism: Litocranius walleri (assembly GCA_006410535.1). NCBI lineage: Eukaryota > Metazoa > Chordata > Mammalia > Artiodactyla > Bovidae > Litocranius > Litocranius walleri. Next base: position 405,217 of record SJYG01000065.1, on the reverse strand, counting down.
CGCTCTGCTGTTCACTGTCAGGTGGTGAAGGTCATGCCTCTCTGAGCACTGGCTTCCTCTTCTGTGAACAGGGGCATGAGCTTGGGACCTGCCCGGAGGCAGGGTGACACCAGTGAGCTGCCATGTGTGACACAGACAGGCCCAGGGGGCCTCAGGGCCTTTAGGAAATCATTCATGCATTCAGCAAATATTCCCCAGGCACCTGGCCGGGCAGGAGCCGGGGCGGCAAGGAGAGCCAGACCCTCAGGCTCTCGTGGCCCACAGAGACAGAGGCACACACGCATTTCAGTCCCGCCAAGCACACTGAGAGGGGCGAGCAGGGCCCCCGACCCAGCCCAGGTGTCATCCGGGAGACTTCCTGGAGGAGGCGTCTGGTGGGAGAGCTCAGCGCCCGCACTCTGGGCTGTGCTCGCTGTTTGGTGGAAGGCTCCCGAGATCCTGCTTGGCTCCTGGCCTCCCAGCGGGGTGGCTTGCTGGCAGAGCTGGGAGAGGAGCGGGTTTTTCTGGAAGACCCGGCACTTGGCCTGGCACCTGGCCTGCTGGGGTTCAGCCGAGTGGGGGATGGGGGCCTGGCCCACAGCTCTGCCCACACAGACCTCAGAGGCTCCAGGAGGCCATCTTTGTGGGAGGGGGCAGGCTGGGGAGGAGCACTCTGCCTCAGCTCTGCTACTTGTGGGGCACAGCGGGCGAGCGGGGGCCCTCTAGTGGGCTGCAGCCGGGCACCCTCGTGCCAGGCCCCTCCTTGGGTGGTCTGTGGCCCAGCCCCTTGCCCACTGAGAGGCACCCCTAGGGAAGAGGTAATTCAGCACAAAGGAGCTGCTGATCTGTTTTCCTTTGCCCTCCCCTGGCCCCCCACCCAGGCTACCCACTCGAGGGGTGGCTCGTGGGAAAGCTCACACTGCCCCCATCCCTGACATGTGGTCCCTGAAGTGTGGTCCAGCATCCAGGCATGTCGTCCTGTCCACCAGCAGCGGACGGCCCTTCCCTTTGGGATGCTGAGAGGAGGATGCCTTTGTCTGCCCTCCCCATGGGATCCAGGTGGGTCTGCCCGTCCCCAGAGACACTGTACCACCTCCCTACCACCACCCCGGGCATGGCCTGCTTTGTGTGGGTAGACATAAGCACAGGGCACACGTGGGCTGTGCAGCCCGAGAGGACAGAGTGGGCTGGCGTTGCAGACCAGCAGGAGTGGAGGCCAAGGGCCCTGCTTTCCGTCTCGGCCCCTGAGTCCCAGTGTGACCCCGCTTCACAGACTGGGCACAGCTGACGGTCCCGAGGGGCCAGGGCTGCCCCAGTCAGAGGTGCCCCGCCCACCTCCCAGTTTCTGCTCGGCCAAGACGATGAAGAGGGCTGAACAGAGAGCTGGCATCTGAGCCCAAGTCCTGGTCCCAGCCCGTCCTGGGCACCCGGGCAGCTCATGCCCCTCACTGGGCCACACTTCCTGGAAACTGGTGCTGGAAGCGTCCACCCACTTCCGGGCAGACTCTCCCCCTGGGCGTTGGTTGCCCAGGATCTGACAGTTGCAGGTGGTCACCAGGCAGCCTGCTTGAGGGCAGGGCCTGGTGCCTGGTCCATGCCAGGCTTGGCAGATCCTCAGTGAGCTGGTGCTGAGTGAGCAGAGGGAGAGTGAGCCAAGAGACTAGCAGGCTCCCGGGCAGCTCCCTCCCCAGGCTGGGAGGGTCTCCCAGACCTTGGGGCTGTAGGAGGAGGTCGACTGCAGGATGGAGTGACACAGAGCCCTCCTTCTCAGAGGGCCCAGGACCCCCTTACACATACACACACGTATCTACACGCTCACACGTGCCCACCCCTGGTCCGCAGAGGGCTTTGTCCCCACCTCTTGCCCAGCCTGGCCTGAGGGCCCCTCTGTCTTCCAGGGAGGGGCAGGTGTCTCTTGGGGGCACCGCTGCGGGCAACCTCTTGGAAGCTGCTCATCCACGAGGGGTCCCCCACACCCCATGTTGTCCAGTGGCAGCTCTGAACCCAGGACGGTGGGACACCAGAGCGCAAGGCTGAACTTCCTCCCGTCCGCCTCTCCCTCAGGCACCAGGGGGGTCTGGGGGACTGCTAACTGACCCCTCAGGCCTTTCACAGGCCACCAGACCCCACAGGCCTCACCGCCCTCCTTGTGAGACAGGCAACTCTGCCCAGGCCCATAAGGAGGTGCAGGTTTTATTTGGGGCTGCTCCTGAGCAGGGCAGGGGTTAGGGTTCACTCTGAACGCACCTGCAAGAGCCCAATTCTCCTACAGATGTGAGCACGTCTTACTCTTATTTTGGAGAAAACCAACTGGAAAATGAGGATGAAATGGACGTGCGTCCCAGAACTCTCGGAGCAGTGCTTGGCCCCAGCCCCAGGCCAGAGCCCTCCAGCTGAGCCCCTCCCTGAGCCCCCACTGGGCAGAGCCCCCACAGGCCAGCTCACGCCCTACTCTGCACGCTGCCAGGACAAAGGTCTGAACCCGGGAGGGTACCCGGCGGGCGCCCCACCCCCAGGGCCCCAGCTATGCGCCAGCTCCAGGGTTCTGGGCAAGTCTCAGCTATAACCAGAAACAAAAACCCTCTGGCAGCAGGAGAGAAGGCAGAAGGCTGGGCCCCGGGAGCGGAGCTGTGGATGAAGCAAGCCTTCAACCCTCGTGAGGGCAAGGGTCAAGTCAGGACAGAGGCACGGCAGGAGCACAGAGCAAGTGGCCGGGCCCCGAAAGCCTCCAAAAGGCTTTAATACCGATGCGTGGGTATGCTCCAGGTAAGAAAGGGCCTCTCTACACCCAGAGCCTTGCCGAGCATCAGGCAGTGGAGGGGGTCCCCAGAGGACCTCCCTGGCCACCCGACCAGCCAGCCCAGGGCCTATCCACAGGCTCGCCCTTACCACAGCTCCGGAGGGTCCAGGGCGTGACCAAGCCTGCCCCTCTGGCCGAGCGCACCTCTTCCAGCCGCAGGGAGCCGCTGCAGGGGTCCAGCGTGGCCGGCACCCCGAGTGAGCTGGAGACACACAAACACCTGTGTGAGCAGCGAACACCCTCGAGACAGGAGACAGCTGGGGGGCCGGGGGAGGGCCAGGAGGCTGGGCTCCTGCAGGCCCTGCGCCCAGGGAGACCCAAGGGCCAAAGAGGGGCTGGGCCTGGGACCAGAGGCCCAGGGGGTAGCTGCACCCGCAGGATCCCCTGGCTTGGCAGGGCCTGATCTGTGAGCAGTGACTTGGGCCTCAGTGCTCGTTCCTGTGGGAGGACCAGCTCCCGGCAGGAGCGCCTGGCATCCACGGTCACTGTCCAGGGCTGGGGCCCACGTCAGAATGTCCTTTGCCCGAAAGCCCTCGCCTGTCCTCGGTCTGCTCGCTCAAAGTGCCTGCTCTGGGGTGACGGGCACGTCCTTCATCTCCGCCCCCTCGGCCATCGGCTCGGGGGCACTGTCCACCAGGCCCACGGGGGAGCGGGGCCCATGGCCAAGCTCTATCTCCATCACCGTCTTCTTGCGCCCTGCACTGCCGCCCTGGTCGGACAGGGACCTCAGCTGGCCAGGCGACCAAGAAGGCTGGAGTCAACTGGTCTGGTTGGAGTCAGAGACCTGCCCTGCATCGGGGCGAGCTGCCTGGCACGTCCGCCCATGGGAAGAGGAGGAAGGCCTTGGGCCCCTCCTGAGCGGGCAGCAGCCCAGGTGGGGCGGGAGAGCCGCTGAGCACAGGTGGGCGGCAGCTTCCCCGGGTTAGGGGCCTGTGGCCCAGACGCGTGTGCTGGGCTCAGACGAGTGGTGCTGACAGCCCGCCTCACTTCACATCTCATTAGCGTATGTGCCTCTCCCTCCTGCAACCCAGCAACCCAACTCAGGACCCCCTCGAGTGACTGAAGACTCGGCCACACCTGTGGGCCACGGAGACGTGCCCTCCAGCCCCGCCGGATCCACAGTCACAGGTGTTTGCTGAGCATCTGCCATGCTTAGCCCCTGACCTCGCAGAGGAAATGCATAAGAAGACTGTTCCACAAAGAGGCAGCAGCCTGGGACTGAGACAAGAGGTGCTACGAAGGTGAGGGGCTGGCCCAGGGCCTGATCCTGGGATGGCCCCAGGGGTGCTGGGGCAGGAGTCCTGACCGCGGGCTCTGACGGTCAGGGGAGGAGGGTTCCTAGAGGCAGTGGCGACTGGGGCTGCTCCAGGAATGTGTTGGCGTGGATGCATGGGGGGCAAGGTCGCTGCAGGGTCTTTTCCAGACTCTCTTGCTCCCTCCTTCCCAACCCAGAACCTGAGGGGCGCAGTAACCCCCACCTGGGATCAGCAAAGGGCAGGAAGGAGCTGCGTCCTCCAAGGCCATCAGTCCCCAAGCCAGTCGCCCTCTATTATCACATGTTGCAGAATTTCCCGCAGAGAGACAGACCATCCGCATTCAGGCTCTGTGGGCCCCCAGGTGTCTGTCTCCACGGAAACCACTCAGCTCTGCCTTTGTGGCAGGAAAGCAGCCATGCTTACTGTGTAAATGTGATGAGTGTGGCTGCGCGGCAATAAAACTTTATTTACAAAGACTGTTGGTGGGTCCTGGGGGTGGTGGCTTGCTGACTACAGGTCTAGATTTTTTTCTAGGGTAGTGGTTCTCACCAGAATTGCCTGATCACGGGGCCCACCCCCAGCATATCAGACTCAGGAGGGCTGGGATGGGAGGGAAGACACTGCATTTTCTAACGAGTTCCCGAGGAACAATTTGAGAACCACTGGCCAGGGACGGGGCGTAGTGGGAAAACCATGGGCTCTGGAGTCCAAGCCCTGGGTCTGAACCTCGGTTTGTCCTCCCCCTAAGCAGATCACTTCTCTTCCGCCAGCCTCAGCTTCCCCATCTGTAAAACAGGGATGAGCATACAGCCCTCAGGGTACTGAAAGCACTGTCTGAGGTTCAGGGAGGCCTGCGGGGTGACGGCGGGCACACAGCTGGGCCACACACTCTCCCATCCTTCCTTCCAGACGGGCTGGGGGTGGACTGGGCATCAGGGGCCCCAGCTCCGTCGGGAGTGGGGGGCAGAGCAGGAAGCCCTGATGTCCTCACCACCCAGTGCTGGTAGCAAGCTCCATCTCCACCCGGCCACTAAGCACCGCGGTCCCAGCAAGGAAAGCACTTGGTGGAGAAGACCCACCCCGACTCAGGAGCTGGCCTGAGAGGCAGGATGGGCCAGGCCCTGGGGCGCGGAGTGTGCCCTGCAGCCTAGTACTCACAGGGCACTGAGGGAGGTGCCCAGAGGCCCGGCCACAAAGCAACCCCTGGGGAGCAGTGAGTGGCTAGTTTAGAAGGCGGGGCCAGGCCAGGGGCCTTCGTGGGGGTCCTGATCCTGGGCTCCAAGGGCGCTGGGCCGTCCAGGGCATGGCTCTGAACGACTCCCACCTCTGCAGTCTCTCCGAGCCTGGGCAGGCTGCAGGAAGGGCAGGGAGGGTCACACCCTGCGCCTGGTGGGAAGGCCCTATGGCTTGGGGGGGGGCATGTGCCCAGGCTCCCTGGCTCTGAGACCTTGGATGAGCCCACAGGACTTTGCTGGCCATCCAGCAGTGGGGACGCACTGATGTCCACCTGGGAGCCTCCCATCCCCCCTCCCCTTCTCAAGGTCTAGACCGGGAGCAGGAAGGAAGGGCAGGGGCTGAAGGCGGCCAAGTCTGGCCCAATGCTGACCCCTACTGGTGGCAACAATTCCATTCCAGCTTCCCAGGTGGCGCTAGTGGTAATTAAAGAACCCGCCTGCCAACGCAGGAGACATAGGAGACCTGGGATGGATTGCTGGGTTGGGAAGACTCCCTGGAGGAGGACATGGCAGCCCACTCCAGTATTCTTGCCTGGAGAATCCCATAGACAGAGGAGCCTGGCGGGCTACAGCCCATGGGGTCGCAAAGAGTCAGACATGACTGAGCGCACACACAGAGTCACAACCTGAATGAGGCTGGGCGGGGGAGGGAAGG
>SJYG01000065.1:374371-398371 GCA_006410535.1 Litocranius walleri | reverse complement strand
GGGGAGGAGAGGGGAAGTGGGGAGAGGGAAAGGGAGGGGAGGTGGGGGGGGAGACAGCGCTGGGGGAATGGGGTGCTACGGGCAACCCCCACCTCCTAGGGAGGACGCAGGCTGGGGGTGGGGTGTGCTTTCAGCACAGGCCTGGGATCTGCGCTGACGCCTCCCACTGCCCTGTGCGAGGGCTCCCCCGCCCCACTTGGGCTCCTGGCTCTCTGACCACTGCCACAGTCTCCACCCTCCACTGTCCTCTCCGTTCACGAGCACTGCAGCCCCCAGGCGGCCCCCCTGAGGCCCCAACCTGGCACCGAGCCCAGGACACACTTGACGAGGAGGGTGGTGAGGATCCCCTCCCAGTGTCTCTGGCTGGCCCCCTGGGAACACCCCTGCCACTAGCCTGACCCCCTCTGGACCCCCCTCTCCCCTTTGGCTCTGAGCTGTGGAGCCTGAAGTCACAGAGGACCTGTGACAGCGCGAGGTGAGGGGGCATCCTGCCAAGGGCTGCCCTGGCAGGGTGGGGGAGGGGATGGCTGCCCCAGGACAGAGGGGGCGGGGCCGGGGTGTCTGAGACCCTCCTGGGGCAGCCCTGGGAAGGCGGCTGGTGGGGCTGGGGGCCAGGAGGGCACTGCTGGCTGGGGAGGAGGGCTGGACAGGGACCCACGGCTGCGGGAGCCACCAGGCAGTGGGGCTGAAGGAATGGTTCTTGGGGTGGGAGTGGGCAGTCTTTGCAGGAGGAGGTGGAACCACAGCCACTCAGTGAAGTCCAGGGGCTGACAAGGGCCCCAGGGCTGAGGGCACTGGGCACTGGCTGCCGGGGGGCGATGAGCTGCGGGACAGAGAGGCCAGGGGTGGGCGCAGCTTCACGGCTGGGGGGGCCTGGTGTGAGCCTGGGCCCAGCAGTGCGTCCCCAGGACGGTGACTGCTAAGGCGGCCTCGCAGGCCCAGGCGGGGCTGGCCGGGCGGAGAGCGGGGCTGCTGAGGGTCCCCGGTGCCCCTGCCCCAGGCGGGTCATCTGTCCATAACCACTGATGAAAAGGGACCTGTGTGAAGTGGCCCCAGAGAAGGTCAGGGCTGGAGACGGGCCTGTTCAGGGGCGTGTGGGCAGGCGGTCCTGAGGATCTAACACTGGCAAGAGACCTAGATGGAGGCCCCTGCCTCCACACACCCTGGACACGACCAGCCCACCAACCTACCTGCGCACGGGCGTTCAAGGGCAGCGCCCAGCCTTACCTCCCTGCGAAGGGGCTGAGGGCCTGGAAAGAAGCCACGTTTCTTGCCAGCCTCCCGTCCAGCTCGGAGCGTCCATTGTCCGTGAAACCTTTCGAGAGAGGAGCACCGGGACTTCACTTCCTACAGGCCGGCGGGGTGGGGAGGGGCTGCCGCTTTGCAGGGGGTGAGGTGGTTCCCCTCCCCCATCCTCACGGCAGGAGGCACAGGGTTCCTGTGCTCTTGCCCCTCGGCGGAGTTGAAGGCGGGGCGGGGAGGGGGCAGGATGTCAACCTCAGGACAGGGGCCCACTCCTCCCCCGGCAGAGACAGCAGGCACAGAGGGACAATGGCCGGGGTCTAGTCATCATCCCCCCTCGAGGGAAAGAGACCCAGGGGCAAGGAGAAAGTGCGGGTCCCCTGGCTGCCAGCAGGGCCTGGGGGTAGCCCTACCTATGGGCTCGCTGGCGTGGTGCGCCCTGGGGCTCGCACCCTGCGGCCGCTCCCAGCCAGGGCTCCAGCGCACCGTCTCCGTGTCTGGGAAGCCAGGGGTGGAGAGAAGCGGCCAGGCCCGCAGCCCTGCCCAGTCCCAGGGTGCCCCTTGGCCCACGTTGGGCACCAGGGCTCCAGGGCAGGCCGGCGTGCTGGAGCCGGAGGGTAGCGGCCCCGGGCCAGGCCCCACCAGCGCATCCATTGCCTCGGAGCGGCGCAGCTTCTCCGTCAGGACGTCGATCCGCTGCTTCAGGATGTTGGCCATGGTCTCCAGGGCCTGCAGCCGGGCCTGCTTGTACCGGAAGTGCAGGGGGCCCGGCATGCCCAGGCGCTCCGACTCTTCAGGGTCCAGGTAGACGCAGAGCCCCGGGCTCCGGCAGTGCATACTCAGGTCTTGGAACTTCAGGGGCCCCAGGGAGGAGCCGGCTGGCTTCAGCAAGGGCGCGCCCTCCCAGCCATCTTGGGGGTCCCCCACCTCCAGAGTCTTGGTGGGGCTCAAGGCTCTGTTCAAACACAGGCAGAAGCTGCAGAGAGAGAAGGGACAGGGGTCAGCCTGGGGGCGGCAGTCGTCTCCATGCTCGTGGGAGGCGCGCGTGTGCAGGGGCGCACGTGGAAGCAGCTTCCGGGCCAGGCCCAGTGTCTCCACTGCAGTCATTTGTGGCCGCGGTGATCACCAAGGAACGCGCGCACCTATTAGAAGGAGGAGACCGGTTGGCAATGATTTCTTGGATATGACCCCAGAAGCACTGTTAACAAAACAACAAATAGGCAACTTGGGCTACTTCAGAATTAAAAACATGTATGTGTCAAAAGACCCCATCAACAGAATGAAAACACAGCCTCCTCGACTTCCTACTTTTGCATTCCAATCTCCTTTGATGAAAAGGACATCGTTTTTAAGTGTTAGTTCTGGAAGGTCTTGTAGGTCTTCATAGAACTAGTCAACTTCAGCTTCTTCGATATGAGTGGTTGGGGCATAGACTTGGATTACCGTGCCGTCGAATGGTTTGCCTTGGAAACGATCCAAGATCTTTCTGTTGTTTCTGAGGTTGCCTCCAAGGACTGCATTTCAGACTCTCTTGTTGACTGTGAGGGCTGCTCCATTGCTCCTAGGAGACTCTTGCCCACAGTAGTAGACACAATGGTTATCTGAATTAAATTCTCCCATTCCTCTCCATGTTAGTTCACTGATGCCTAAGATTTTGATATTCACTCTTGCCATCTCCTGCTTGACCATGTCCAACTTACCTCGATTCGTGGACCTAACATTCCAGATTCCTATGCAATATTGTTCTTTACAGCATCAGACTTTTTACTTTCACCAACCAGACACATCCACAGCTGAGCGTTGTTTCTGCTTTGGCCCAGCCACTTCATTCTTTGTGGAGCTGTTAGTAATTGCCCTCTGCCCTTTCCCAGTAGCACACTGGATACCTTCTGACCCAGGGGAGCTCGTCTCCTGGTGTCCTATCTTTTTGCCTTTTCATACTGTCCATGGTGTTCTTGAGGCAAGAACACTGGAGTGGCTTGCCATTGCCTTCTCCAGTGGACCACGTTTTGTCAGACCTCTTCAGTATGACCTGTCCATCCGGGTGCCTCTGCACGGCATGGCTCACAGCTTCACTGAGATTTGCAAGCCTCTTCACCATGACAAGGCTGTGATCCATGAAGGGGATGTTATGCTTATTAAAAAAAGGACACAGTGAAGCAAGATGAAGGACCTAGAGCCGCCCCGCCCATGGAGATGGACGTCCCCCAGTGTCGTGTCCAGCCGGAGGCGCTATGCAGCAAGGACCCCTGCAGCCTGTCCGATGGGGGGCTGCCCGTGGGGCAGCAGGTGACACGGGCGCTCAGTGTGTGCACACTCACTTTGGGCCTGTGTCCTCATCTGGGTGTGACCAGACACCAACCCTGAGAAGTTGAAAAGAGACGCAGACCCCCGGCTGCCCTGTGGACCCCGAATCTGGGGATGTGGCCCAGGGACGTGCACTTTTAAGACGAATGAAGCAAAAAGGAGCCAGAGAGAGAAACTTCCAGGAGCCAGGGGTCAGGGGAGGGTATCCAATCCACTGAGGTAAGTGGCTGCAAAGAGGAGTGGATGCTGAGCTCCAAGGGGTTCAGCCTAAAGCCCCCTCCCAGAACCCTGGCTGCCAAAGGTGCACCCAGGATGCAGGTTCAGAGCAAGCCCAGGGCAGGCAGCTCCTGGTGGGACGGTGCCTTGCGGGGACCCCTGTCCTCAGCCCCTCTGGGTCCGCTCCTCCTCCCCGGCCACAAGTGGATGACGCTCCCGGAACCCGCCTGTGAGCTCCTTGTCACATTGCCCTCCCCTCATCACCAGGCCCTGGCCGGAAGCCCCCAGGGCACTGCCAACAGCCATTCTCCGCAGGGACGAGCACTGGGAAGGGCAGCCTCCGGGGAGCCTGGATGCTCAGTCCCCCAGAAAGGCGGCGGGAGGCCTCCCACCCTGCACTTCAAGATGCTGCCGGGGGAGGCGCCGCCTGTACAGCTGCCCCCAAGAAAGGAAAGGACACTGCAGCGAAAGCCAAAAGAACGTGATAGCAGGGGGGGTGGGCACAGGAAGGCGTGGGCGAGGACGAGGGCACATGGGTTTTCCTGCACTGCTGGTGGGGATGCAAAAAGGCGTGGTTGCAGCCAGTGCAGGCCAGCGGTGCCTCCATGAGTGAGGCACAGAGGTACCACGGGACCGGACAACTCTCCTCCTGGGTGCGCGCACAAGAGAGCTGAAAACACGTGCTCAGATGTTCAGTCAGAGCGGCCGAAAGGGTGAAACGGCCCACAAGTCCATGAGCTAACTCTGGGCATGCAGAATGTGGGGGGCATCCCAGTGGAATGTTGCTCAGCCATAAAAAGGAAGGGAGTCCTGACGCAGGCCGGAACACAGATGAACGAGGAAAACACGCTCAGAGGAGGGAGTCAGGCACAGAGGCCCTGAGAAGAGGCGAATCCAGCCAGCCAGAGCGGCCAGCACTGAGAGATCCGCCAACAGTGAATGCTGCAGAGGGAGTGGCGAGAAGGGAGCCCTCCTCCACCGTTGGTGGGAATGTGAATCGGTACAGCCACTACAGAGAGCATGGAGGTGCCTCAAAAACTAAAAACAGAGCTACCATGTGACCCTATGTCCTGGGTGTACGGTAGTCCTGGGCAATGCTAGTCCTGGGCATTTATCTGGAAAAAAATGAAAACGTGATCCAAAAGGATACACGCAACCCAGTGCTCACCGCAGCACAATTTACAGCAGCCAAGACATGGAAGCAACCTAGATGTCCATCAGCAGAGGCGTGGGTAAAGAGGATGTGGTGTGTGTACACGATGGAGTATCACGGCCATAAAACAATGAGATAATGCCACTTGCAGAAACATGGATGGACCTAGAGATTGTCACACTGAGCGAAAAGTAAGTCAGAGAAGGAGAAATGTCGTATGGCATCCCTTATATGAGGAATCTGAAAAAAAAGACTCGAAGGAACTTACTTACAAAACAGAGACTCACAGACTCAGAGAATGAACTGACAGTTGCCCAGAGGAAAGATGAGGGGAGGGGATAGTTACGGAGCTCGGGATGGACATGTACATGCTGCTGTATTTTAAGCGGATAACCAACAAGGACCTCCTGTATCGTACGTGGGGGAAAAAAAAAAAAGAACAGGTGAACCCATAAGGACGAACAGCAGACTGGGGATGCCTCAGGGCTCAGGGGAGGAGTAGGGGGGTGACTGCGAATGGGAACAGCATTTCCTTTCAGGTGATGAAATGTTTTGGGACTAGACAGAGGTGGTGGTTGGTTTCAAAATATTGTGAATGTGCTAAGGGCCCCTGAATAGTTCAGCTTATAAAGGTTAACTTTACGTGACAGCAATCTCACCTCAGTGGAAACCAACGCAGCCCTGATCACAGGCTCTGTGCAGCTCTGGACAGAGCGAGCCAACCCCTGCCCGGGAGAGCCCCCCAGGAAGTCCAGCCCCGGCCGCTCACACTCACCTGCCCGGGGCCTCCTGGTCCCCCAGCACCATACCGGAAGTCACTTTGCTCCATTGCAGCACCGGCGCTCCCGGCCCAGCGGCAGCTTCCAGATCCTAAAACAGAGAAGGATGCTGTCAGCCCTAGCCCAGCCACAAGACCCCAGACCCTGTCTCAACCTCGGAGCCGGCCCCGGCCTCCGCGGGAATCACAGGCTGGTCCCTTCCGGGGGGAGGGTGGGCAGAGACGGAGGCAATGGGGTCCCCGCAAAGCCCCATGGAGCCCAGGGGAGCTGGGTGTCCGAGCTGCCGCATACCCTGGACTGTGCCGTGTGCGGGACGAAGGTCACGATGCCGGGGGTCGTCTGGGAGACCACGGGTACAGCTCTGCCCAGCATGGCCTCCCTCTGCCTCCTGTGGGCGCCCTGGAGCCTCTGGTTTCTGAGCTTCAGCGAGTGCATGGCTGAGGCCTTCTCCTCGAGGGCCTGCCGCCGCCAAGCTGCAGTCTTCTGGCGCATGAAGTCACGCAGGGACTCGGAGCTGTGGAGGGGGCCCAGGGCCCCCCGGGGCTTGGGGCAAGGCTGAGGTGGCCGCCCCTCATTCTCCTTCTCAGGCGCGTTCCGAAGCACACCCTGGCTGGGCCCCAAGAGGGTCCACGGAGGACCCCCGCCCTGATACAGGGGCCTGGGCCCCTGTGTGAAGGAGGCGCTCCAGGGTCGCCAGGTGGGCTGGCTCGGCCTTTCCAGAGGGCTCCATGGCCTCGGGGCGGGGGCTGCCGGGTCTTCACAAGCAGTCCAGGCCCTCTGTGGACCCCAGGCCTGCCCGGCCGAGGCGCTCCAGGACCGCTGCAGGAAGGGGACCCACCTTTCGGGGGGGTTCCCGGGCCTCTGCAAAGAGAGATTTCGTCCTTGGAACACCTGGGTCTTTGGTGGGCAGGAGACCTGCCTGGCCGAGGCGCTCCAGGGCCGCTGGGGGAAGGAGTTCAGCCCTTCGGTGGAGCTCCTGAGTCTCTGGAAGGAGGTGTCACGTCCTGGGGCCGCCCAGGTCCTGTGTGGATAGGACTCCCACCCGGCCACAGGGCTCCTTCGCTGTGTGGCAGGGAGGCTCCCAGCCCTCTCAGAGGTGGGCAGCCTGTCCCTCGGGGCCCCAGGGCTCTTCCAGAAGGAGCCCCGGACGTCTGGGGGTTTCCAGGGGCCTGGCCGCCTCCTCCCTGCCAGGTCATGCAGCTCCAGCCCTCGGCTCATGTGGCGGGCCCGGGCCAGCTCCAGCCCGGCCTGGATTTGCTGGCGGAGGTCTCGAAGGATGGCCATAGCAGCCTGGACATTCACGGGTGGGTTGCGGGAAGCGAGGGTGGGCACACTGGCTGAGGGCATCTGCGGGTCACTGTGGACGGGGGCTGGACTTGGCATCCGAGGGTGGACAGGGGAGCTCTCGGTGGTTCCAACCTTCTTGCTGTGATCTGCAAAGACAGGCAGTCGCGGGGTTGCCAGGAGGAGCAGAGCACCCCTAGAGACCACCCCCCTTGGCTCTGTTCTCAACATCCACTCGCAGAAGCCCTCTGGGGGCAGATGCCACATCTGGGTGACTCATGGCCGTGCCCAGGAGTCTGGCACAGAGCCACCCGCTCTGAACATGTGGAAAATTGAGTGTGTGTGTGTGTGTGTTGGGGGTGGGGGGTGACAGACGTCTCCTGGGAGCCACTGGGGCTGCAGGCCTGCGTTCTCTAAGTCAGGACAGCCTGGTGGTCGTGCCCTGCCTTCCAGGAGCAGAAATTTGCTTCTCAGGGACAGAAACCCTCTTTTTGGTTTCTTTAAACGCAGCGACTCCCCAAAGCCCCTGTCTGCTGGTGGGTTTGGCGGGCGTCTGACAGGTCTCTAGGGGAATGGGTGCCACGCCCACACCCCGGTGCCATTGCACCTGGGCATCTCTCCCCACCCCCCACCCGCAAGATGACACATGGAGCAGAGCAGAGTCCAGGCGGAAGCACAAGGCACCTAACTCTGCGACAGGGGCCTGGTCTCTCGAGGAGACCTTGCTCTGAGCCTGGAAAGGGCAGGTGGAGAGCTTGCCCAGAGCTTGTCCTTTCCTCCAGGCCCGAACACCAACCAACTCAGAATCTTAAAGAGAAAACACATACAGCCAGGTGCCCGGGGCCCTCTGCGTGCCAACCCAAGGGGAGGGCTGGCAGCTCCTCGCAGAGCCAGGAGACCAGGTCACACACTCCCGGAGGGGACAGGGTGAAAACCCTTGGGTCCAGGCCACTCTGGCGCTGGGCCATACCCCAGCCATTAGCCAGCATCCTGGGCAAAGTTGAGTCTCAGGATGACCTGGACATGTGACCTGATTTCTCTGGCCCTCGGGAGTAATAAAATGTACTCCCTTTGGATTTCTCTGTAAAAACACTATACGCAGGCCCTCGAGCACTGCACGCACTCTGTAAAGGCTGGTCAGTAGCAAAGACAATCGCTAGCACACCCAGAGCTCAAGAGGGGACGGGGGGCGGCACTGTCGATAATCACTTGCCCTCAACCAGAGGAAACTAATTTGTTTTTAAACTGGTGAGAGCAGGGATCAGGGTAGGAATCAAGGAAGCTGTTGCCAAGAAAAGGGGAAATAGAAGGCTGAATTTCTCTTTTCTTTCCTGAGAACAAAGAAGATAGAGAGAAGAGTGAGCAGGCATGGTCACTCCTCGTTCTTAACTGTTCCTAGCCTGTAGTCGGTAACTAAGGTTGCTTTTCTGCCTCTAACTCTGAAGGAGCTCATTCTGAACCTGCTGTCCTTACTGTCAAGTCCCTCAGTCGTGTCCAACTCTGTGACGCCATGGACTGCAGCCCGCCAGGCTCCTCTGTCCACGAGATTCCCCAGGCAAAAGTACTGGAGGGAGTTGCCATTCCCTTCTCCAGGGGATCTTCCTGACCCAGGGATCGAACCCAGGTTCCTCGCACGGAAGGCAGAGTCTTTCCAAGCCGTACTATCCTTTAACTCTGTGCTGATCACCTCCTGTTCCTGGTGCTTCCCTTTACAGCACTCTTTTGCAGATCACCTCTTGGAGGTCTCTTTTTGCATTACAGGAAGGAGGTCATAGTACAACACGTGAAAGACGAAGGACCCAGCTGCTGGACTGCCTGACACCAGCCTGTGCCTCGTTTGAAACAATGCAAGAGGAACAAGAAGAGCACAGGATGCTCCCGGCTCTGTTCTGTAGCACCGACTCCTGATGGTGAGCCCTCCTCTATGCGATCCCCAGATTCCTCTTGGAAGTGGGGCACAATTCTCACAGTTCTCGAGGCACAGACCTGCTGTGTTCTCCACCTCCTCCCGCTGAGGATTAAAGCCACCCTTCCCTTTCCTCTAAACAAACTGGCTCTGTCTGTTTTTATTTGGCTTTGTTGGGCAGAGAAAGCTCAAGATTTTGGCGGCAGCAAAGCCACCCAGGGCAGCAGGATGAGGGATCCAGACAGTGTGTGGTAGCAAACAGCCGCCACGTTCCAAACATAAACACTTTCTTTAATAAATGCCATCACGTCATAAATATCATTTATCACGGTTTTACTTCATAATCCCAAATCACCCTCACCAAATGCCATTAGCAGCCCCACCATCATTACAAACCCAACCACAAGGGCCCTGGCAGAGGCAGAGGCAGGAAGCAGTGGCCGACCTTGAGCACTCACACACACACACGCATGCACACGTGCACACGCGCGTGTGCGCACACACGCATGCACACGTGCACACGCGCGTTGAGGGCTGGCAGCTCCTCGCAGAGCCAGGAGACCAGGTCACACACTCCCGGAGGGGACAGGGTGAAAACCCTTGGGTCCAGGCCACTCTGGCGCTGGGCCATACCCCAGCCATTAGCCAGCATCCTGGGCAAAGTTGAGTCTCAGGATGACCTGGACATGTGACCTGATTTCTCTGGCCCTCGGGAGTAATAAAATGTACTCCCTTTGGATTTCTCTGTAAAAACACTATACGCAGGCCCTCGAGCACTGCACGCACTCTGTAAAGGCTGGTCAGTAGCAAAGACAATCGCTAGCACACCCAGAGCTCAAGAGGGGACGGGGGGCGGCACTGTCGATAATCACTTGCCCTCAACCAGAGGAAACTAATTTGTTTTTAAACTGGTGAGAGCAGGGATCAGGGTAGGAATCAAGGAAGCTGTTGCCAAGAAAAGGGGAAATAGAAGGCTGAATTTCTCTTTTCTTTCCTGAGAACAAAGAAGATAGAGAGAAGAGTGAGCAGGCATGGTCACTCCTCGTTCTTAACTGTTCCTAGCCTGTAGTCGGTAACTAAGGTTGCTTTTCTGCCTCTAACTCTGAAGGAGCTCATTCTGAACCTGCTGTCCTTACTGTCAAGTCCCTCAGTCGTGTCCAACTCTGTGACGCCATGGACTGCAGCCCGCCAGGCTCCTCTGTCCACGAGATTCCCCAGGCAAAAGTACTGGAGGGAGTTGCCATTCCCTTCTCCAGGGGATCTTCCTGACCCAGGGATCGAACCCAGGTTCCTCGCACGGAAGGCAGAGTCTTTCCAAGCCGTACTATCCTTTAACTCTGTGCTGATCACCTCCTGTTCCTGGTGCTTCCCTTTACAGCACTCTTTTGCAGATCACCTCTTGGAGGTCTCTTTTTGCATTACAGGAAGGAGGTCATAGTACAACACGTGAAAGACGAAGGACCCAGCTGCTGGACTGCCTGACACCAGCCTGTGCCTCGTTTGAAACAATGCAAGAGGAACAAGAAGAGCACAGGATGCTCCCGGCTCTGTTCTGTAGCACCGACTCCTGATGGTGAGCCCTCCTCTATGCGATCCCCAGATTCCTCTTGGAAGTGGGGCACAATTCTCACAGTTCTCGAGGCACAGACCTGCTGTGTTCTCCACCTCCTCCCGCTGAGGATTAAAGCCACCCTTCCCTTTCCTCTAAACAAACTGGCTCTGTCTGTTTTTATTTGGCTTTGTTGGGCAGAGAAAGCTCAAGATTTTGGCGGCAGCAAAGCCACCCAGGGCAGCAGGATGAGGGATCCAGACAGTGTGTGGTAGCAAACAGCCGCCACGTTCCAAACATAAACACTTTCTTTAATAAATGCCATCACGTCATAAATATCATTTATCACGGTTTTACTTCATAATCCCAAATCACCCTCACCAAATGCCATTAGCAGCCCCACCATCATTACAAACCCAACCACAAGGGCCCTGGCAGAGGCAGAGGCAGGAAGCAGTGGCCGACCTTGAGCACTCACACACACACACGCATGCACACGTGCACACGCGCGTGTGCGCACACACGCATGCACACGTGCACACGCGCGTGTGCGCACACATGCACACGCATACGTGCACACACACGCACGTGTGCGGGCACGTGCGCGCGCACACACACACACACACACAGCAGGAAGCCAGCCCAGGTAGCACCCCAGGGAAACAAAACTACCCAGACCAAGACTTGTCCTGAGGGTATTTCTGCCTGAAGACCGGGCCTCACAGCAGAGATCACCCACCTAGCACACCCTGCTCCCTGGACTCGGCGCCCTCCCCAGCCCAGACTGAGGCTTGGGTCACAGGCCTGAGGAAGGAGTTCCGTGAAAGGAAAGGGCAACTCAGAGCCACGCCCCCAGAGGGCACGCCTTCCAGAGGCCAAGCCCCAGGAGGGAGCGAGGCCTTGACCAAGCCCTCTGCAAAGCCTCGCCCCTGGGAGTCCTCCAAGACACGCCCCCTCTGTGACTACGCCCTCTGCTCCAGGCTCCTTGGGTAGCGGAGGAGGAGAGCGCGGTGTCCGGAGTCTCAGGAAAGTGAAAATGTTAGTTTCTCAGCCCTGTCTGACTCTCAGCGACCCCATGGACTGTAGCCCGCCAGGCTCCTCTGTCCACGGGATTCTCCAGGCCAGAATACTGGGTTGGGAAGTCATTCCCTTCTCCAGGGGATCTTCCCGACCAGGGATCGGGACCACCTGCCTTGGCAGGTGGGTTCTTTACCAACTTCACCACTTGGGAAGCCCCTGTCCAACCAGTGAAAAAGTGAAAGTCGCTCACTGTGTCCGACTCTGTGATCCCATCCTTGGGATTCTCCAGGCCAGAATACTGGAGTGGGTACCCTATGTCTTCTCCAGGGGATCTTCCTGACCCAGGGATCGAACCCAGGTCTCCTGCATTGAGGGCAGATTCTTTACCAGCTGAGCCACAAGACATGGCTCCTCTGTTCTCCGCTCCTCCGTTCTCCAGCCACAGGCCTTGAGCAAGTGACCACTTCCCTGTACCTCAGTTTCCCCATCTATACGCATCTCTCCACAAGGATGAAAAAGTGAAGCAGTCACCCCCCCTGCAGGAGTTTCCCAGAAAGGCCAGGCTTCCGCTGACCAGGGCTGAGCCCGGGACTGCCCACCTGCCCGCCACGCTTGACCTAGGAGGGGGACCTGGGGGTGGGCTCCCCAGCGAGGATTCTGCACCCTGAATCCCAAAGCTGCTTCACTGCACGAAAAAGGCCACACTCGCTGGGTGAGGCCCTGAGCAGGGACCACGCTGGGTGAGGAGGGGGCCGCAGGCCCCGACATCACTGGCTTCCCCGTTAGCCGGCCAGAGGGGTCCAGGTCAATAAATGGGCCCTGGTGGGCGCGTTTTTCCTTCCGCAGAGCAGTTTAATGGCAATTAATTTTTTTACGAGAGGGTTTTTAATCTGTGGAAATGGATGAAGTCCCCAAGTGCCCTGTCAAAGTTCCAGGGCCAACCTAATCTATGATAAAAAATGCAAAGTGAGGTGCTATAATCTGAAATTAAATATCAGGCTTCATTTTCCCTCAGCCCGGATGGATGAATATTTTATAACTATTGTGATTTAATTTTTTGTTAACTACAGCAAATTTCTAATTCATCCAATTCCCAAGTCCTGTGGCTCTGACCTCTGAACCCAAACTCATCTCTTCTTAGCCCAGCTGTGACTTCGTCTCTGACAGAGACTAATGGTCAGCTCCGTCAGGGTGACGCAGCGGCTACGGTGATGGATGCCGCCCGTGGCACGCCCTTTTGACCCAGTGTCAGGCAGAAGGCAGGTCATTTTTCAAAGGCGCCATTAAAATAAAACGAGTCCCGCCGTCCAGGAGCAGGGAATGTGCGGGAAATTGGTACATTTTGTGCCTGTTCATGGCCTGTCTCTGGGCGTCCCGCACTCTTTCCAGTGGAGGCTTTGCCAGCGTACCCCCACAGTGCCCTGGGCCCACCTCCATTGAGGCAAAGAGGAGGACAGTCACTCAGTCCGCTGGAACTGTGGGTTTGCCCAAGGGCAGAGGAGGCAGGTATCTGAAGATGTGGGCAGACCTCACGGTGGCACTCCCCTCCAGGACTGCGATATCGTGCCCGGGGGGAAACTGAGGCACAGAGATGCTGAAAAACAGCTCCAACACCAGCAAGATCGGGGTCCTCACAGAGCAGACCTCAGCCTCTGAGGTCTCTCCCCACCTGGTGGGGGGCTCTCAATTGGTATCCCCAAGTCTGTGGTGTGGTGGTCCCAGAGCCCAGTCCCTGAGGATGGGCCTGCAGAAGGCCTCCAGGTGCAGGTCCAAGTGTGCACAGATGAGCTCTGTCAGGTGGGGAGCACAGGGCTGGAGCCAACCCTGGTTGGCCTGTGTGACCCCGGGCAGGCTGGCGAACCTCTCTGAGCCTCAGTTTCATTTACAAAATGGGAGCGAGCCTATCTGCCTCCGAGGACAGCTGTGAGGAGTTACACAAGCCGCTGTTGCCTGCGTGCTTGGCACACACGGGCAGAGGGAGCCCAGCCCTGAGCGTGTCACCCCATCCCACCCAGGCTGTTCTGAAGGAAGGCCCAGAAGAAGGCTGCCCACTCTGCTCCCCACAGCCCACATCCAGCTCATTCACCCCACAAGCTCCACGAACCGGCCAGGCTGGGCAGCTGGGTCTTCGCTGGACACAACCTCATGACCCACCCTCGGGAAGATGCCCGAGTTAGGAATTTCTCTGCAACCAAGCAGCCCAGCACCACCATGACCCCTGCACAGAACTTTCAGGCAGCTGACGCATCCTCCCCGAGGGGGCGTGGGAAGTGGGCACTGCCCGGCCTTTCCTCCCACTAGGCACGCCAGGGGAAGCCGGCCTCCCGGGCTCCCTGCCTGGTGTCTACATTCCAAGCCAGGTGACAAGGAGACTCATCCCTCAGTCACGCTTCCTGCCATTGACGGCTGCAAAACGGCCACGGCTTGTCCGGCGACGCCGAGTCACGAGAAAGTAAGCACGTCCATCAACCAGCACCTCGCCTGCCCCTCGCTTCATGCCTGCCTTTCTAAGGCACAGCCAGTGCAGCACCTGCCATCTGGGCTCCAGAAACAAGCCATGTGCCCGCCTCCTGAGCCTGGACCATAAGGTCCTGTCCCTAAGCCCTGCCAGGCCCCGCCTGGGCAACCCTACCTGTGTCTTTGGCGGCTCTCCTAGGGGCAGGCGGCTTGGGGGCCTTCTCTGTTTTGCAAGAACTACTTTTCATCCTTTTGGTTTTTTCCTGTGCAACTTCACCGAGAGGAGAAGAGGGAAGCAAGGGAGAGAAGGTTGAGTAGCAACATAGCACATGGGTCAGTCTGCTCTCCAGCCCCTGACTGTCCCTGCAGGCCGCCCCCTGCCCCACAGGGGAAATCCTCTGCGGGGCTGGGCTTGCCTCGCCCTCTCTCACAACCCTGACTGTGCACCAATCCCCAGAACCCCTGAGCACAGCCCCTGGCGCGAGCTGGCCCACAGCACTTGTGTTTGTTGAGTGAATAAATGGCTGGATAGGCCCACAAGCACGGCCGCGGCAAGCAGCCAGCTGGATGGCCACTGGCTCATCAGGGAGAGGCTGCTGCCATTCGGTCGCTCAGTGTCTGCCTCTTTGCGACCCCACGGACTGCAGCACGCCAGGCCTCTCTGTCCTCCACTGCCCCCTGGAGTGTGCTCAGATTCGTGTCCATTGAGTCAGTGATGCTATCTAATCATCTCAGTCTCTGCTGCCTCCTTCTCCTCCTGCCCTCAGCATCAGGGTTTTTTCCAGTGAGTCAACTCTTTGCATCAGGTGGCCAAAATATTGGCTTCAGCTTCAGCATCAGTCCTTCCAGTGAATATTCAAGGTTGATTTCCTTTAGGATTGATTGGTTTGATCTCCTCACAGTCCAAGAGACTCTTGAGACTCTTTTCCAGCAACATAATTCGAAAGCATCAATTCTTCGGCACTCAGCCTTCTTTAAGCGCCAACTCTCACATCTGTGCACGACTATTGGAAAAACCATAGCTTTGACTATACGGACCTTTGTTGGAAAAGTGATGTCTCTGCTCTTTAATACGCTGTCTAGGTTGGTCATAAACAAACCTTCCAAAGAGCAAGTGTCTTTTAATTTCATGACTGCAGTCACCACCTGCAGTGATTTTAGAGCCCAAGAAAATAAAGTCAGCCACTGTTTCCACTGTTTACCCATCTATTTGCCATGAAGTGATGGGATCAGAAGCCATGATCTTAGTTTCCTGAATGTTCAGGAAAAGCAGTGTGCACCAGCCCCAGAGAGGCCTTGGCATGGCAGGGCTGCCCCAACTGGATGGGCAGGGACAGGAGAACAAAGTCCCGCAGCAGGCACTGGGGCAAGCTGCCCAAAGGCCAGTGTTCGGCCTGGCCCCTCTCTGTTTGGCCTCATTCATCTCTGTCCCCTGCTGGGTGGGGGTGGCATCTGGGAAACACCAAATGGCCACCCAGCTGGTGAGCTGTGAGAGCCAGGCCTGGCCCAGCGTGTCCTCAGGAGGCCCGGGGAGCACGCAAAGAGAAGAGTCAGGCCCCAGGCACTCCCAGGCCTCTGCAGAGCAGCGGGGTCCTGGCCTTGGCCTGTCCCTCCGGCCTCAGCAGGAGCAGCCTCAAGCCCCAGGTTCACATGAAAGGACAAACCCCCGGAGGATTTCACTTGTATGAAGTCCCAGAGGGGTAAAACCCCTGGAAACAAAGTAACTTTGTACATAAACATAGTAAAAATGGTAAACTCTGTGTGCGTGTGTCCCACTCTTAAGACCCCATGGACTGTAGCCCGCCAGGCTCCTCTGTCCATGGGATTTCCCAGGCAAGAGTACTTCAGTGGGGTGCCATTTCCTACTCCAGGGGGGTCTTCCCGATCTAATGATCAAATCTGCATCTCTAAATTTTATGTGTATTTTGCCACAATTTAAAAAAAAAAGACCAGGCCTTGATCCATGCCCTGCTTCCAGAGGATTCTAAAACGAGGAGGGGCTGGTGACCGACGCCACTGAGCACTGAGCTCCCGGAGAGACCATGGCCGGGTCATGATTTTAGCCGAGAGGCCCCAGCAGCCTCCGTGTGAGGGATGGGGCCAGTGACCTGTGGGACAAGCCAAGGCCATTGAGGTCCTCTGTCCCCAAGGGGAGAGACCAGGGCGTTCACGTGAGCCACCACCACTTCCGGGGAGCCGCCAGGGTCCACCATCAGGTCAGAGCTGGGCCAGAGACAGGCTCTGCCTCTTGGCTTCACACGGCCGGCGCCCCTCACTCTACCTGGGGCTGCACTTGGCTCGCACCTCTGGCTGGGCAGACCGGAAGCAAGTCAGTGGCTGCCAGCCAGAGGATGTAGACTCAAGTGTCGACCAACCTTCATCCCATCCTACCCGCCACAGCGCCACCAGGGTAGGTGACGGACCCCTGAGGGCCTGACTCTTGAAAACCCTGGCCAGAGACCCCTGAAGCCTCGGGCCTCCACGGCAGTCTGACCTCAGCTCCTGAGCCCTCTCCCCACCCCTTTCTGGGTCTCCAGAATCCTGCTGGACTATAGAGACGGCCCCTCCACCCGGTGCCCACTCCATAGACTGAGCAAGCAGTCAGGGCCCAGGCCTGCCGAGGTCTCCCTGCCCAAAGCCTTCCAACTGTCCTACGACGGCGATGCCCAGGTTCCTCAGCCCTGGGAGCGGCTCCAGTGCCCCCCAACTCAGACTCACCCCTCCTGCCTGCTGAGTGGGCCAGGGTCTACTGGTCCCTGGGGCCCTGGACCCTTCCTCCCCATCTGGAAGTCTGCCAGCCCAGTGTCGACCCTTCAGCTTCTCCCAGGCTGGGCAAGGTCACCTGTGGGGCAGGCCGGCAATGCCTTCTGCCTGCAGAACGGGCCAGCAAGCCCAGGAGCTGATGGGAGCTGAACGGCCTCAAGCCCAGACTATGGCCGGCCTGTGGCCGTGCTGTGCGGAGCAGCTCAGCCAGCGGATGTCCTTGCCCAGGGCCCCTGTGCTTTGAGCCCCAGCCTGCCCTGCAGAGCCCATCTGGATTCTTTCCCTGGTGACTAGAAAGCGGGCTCCAGAGAATGGCGGGCTGAGAGCAAATCCCTGCTTGGCCCCTTCACAGCTGGGGTCCTCTCTGACCCTCAGTATCCTCCTCGGTGAGTCGGGAAGTAACAGAGCCAATCCCACTGAGTGAGACAGAGGCTGCCTGGAGACTGCTGGCTCCATAACCAAGCTGCCCACACCTGATCTGAGTGTCCAAGCGGGTGGGGGTGCGGGGATGGCTGGCCACAGGGCCACTCACCCGAGACCTGCTGCTGGGGGGTCCTGGAGGCCTCACGCCCCTGGCCAGGGGTCGCCTTCTCTTCAACTCCACTTTCAGGCCCACTCAGGATGCCTGAAGTGAAAGTGAGAGTGAGTCACTCATTCGCATCTGACTCTTTGCGGCCCCGTGGACTACAGAGTCCGTGTCCAAGGCCTTGGCTTCCCTGGTGGCTTAGCTGGTAGAGAACCCGCCTGCAGTGTGAAAGACTCGGGTTCAGTCCCCGGGTTGGAAAGATCCCCTGGAGGAGGACATGGCCGCCCACTCCAGAATTGTTGCCTGGAGAGGTTCATGGACAGAGGAACCTGGAGGGCTGCAGTCTGTGGGGTCGCAAAGAGTCAGACAC
This sequence comes from Litocranius walleri, assembly GCA_006410535.1. Taxonomy (NCBI): domain Eukaryota; kingdom Metazoa; phylum Chordata; class Mammalia; order Artiodactyla; family Bovidae; genus Litocranius; species Litocranius walleri. The sequence continues at coordinate 380,799 of SJYG01000065.1, read as the reverse complement.
GACTGAGCGACTAAGCATAGCACAGACAGGATGACTGCGCCTGGTGCAGCAGGACAAGGGGCATCGTGAGGACGGGAAGCCCCTGAGGAAATGTCCTCCTTCGGCCGCCACTCAAAACCCCTGGTTTGAGGGCGCAGTCTCCCCTCGGGGGCTTCCGCAGGTCTTCCTCCCATCCACGCCCCTCGCACATCCTCCAGCCTCCCCGTACCTGCCCTTGCACCCACCCTCCCTATTGTTTCCACCAGGCGATCTCCATGTCCTGGATGAGTCAATGCTTCCTCGTGCTTAAGCCCAGCTCGCACGCAGCCCCGGGAGGGCTCTATCTCCACTCAGCTTCCCAGGCTCCAAGACCCTCCAGGGTGGCGGCCCAATCTCATCGCTTCCTCCCCTCTCCCTGCCTGTCCCTCTCTGGGGAGGGCTGCCCCGCTGACCTGGGTAGGCCGCAGCTGGTGGGGGGTTTGACGGCTTCCGGGCCTTCCTCCGGCGCGCCGGTGTGGGGGCTTTGTAAATGTGTGAGGCGCTGGAAGGTGTCGAGGTGCCCAGCGAGGCGCAGCTTGCCTGCCACTGGGCCTGGGCCCGGATCTTGTCCCTCAGCTGCTCCAGCCGGGGGTTGCTTTCTCTCGGCTGCCGCGGTGGCCTTGGCACCTGGGGGGCCCTCTCGGTCCATGTCCTGCGGGGAGCGGTGCATGACTCATGGCCCCCCGAGGAGCCAGAGAGGCGGCCCGACGACACGGAGCTGTCCCCATCCTTGGCCTCCTCGTCAGTCAGCCACGTGGGGATGCTGCAGGCCTGCCTCCGGCAGCCAGGCTCCTCAGTGCAGTCAGACCAGGCCGCAGGGGGCGGCCCCCGCAGGGCGCCTGCCTGCCGGCAGGGCTCGGGCCACCTCACGGCTGCCATGGCATCATCTTCGGCCGCCAGTGGGCAGAGCCTGTCTTCCCTTGGGGGAGAGAGGCAGAAACAACCTGTCAGGCGCAGGGGCGTGGAGGTGCTGAGCAACACGTCTCCATGCCCCCCGGCCCTCACACTGTCTCCAGGACCTTCCCGCCTCGTTCTCCCGTCTCAGATGGAGAAAGGGATGAAAGGTGAAAGTGAACTGGCTCAGTTGTGTCCGACTCTCTGCGACCCTATGGACTGTAGCCACCAGGCTCCTCCATCTATGGGATTTTCCAGGCAAGAGTACTGGAGTGGGGTGCCATTGCCTTCTCCAGGAGATCTTCCCAACCCTGGGATCGAACCCAGGTCTCCCGCTGTGGGCAGATGCTTTACTATCTAAGCTACCAGGGGTTAGGTCCCTGGAGAAAAGGATGAGGGTCCAATAAAACACAGCCCCCTCAGTGCGTGGCAGTGCAGCGATGCTCTGACGTGGATCCAAACCACACCCCTTTCAGGCGGGCACCACCATCAGCCCAATTTACAGACTCAGGGTGACGGCACACCGAAGCATCCTGGCCCTTGACCCCACTCCCCACACCACCTCGGCTGCCCTCCCTGACGGCACGTCAGCACCCGCGAGCTGGACGCGCAGCTAAGTCGGCACGAGCGTGGCCCGGGCCTGGCGCTGGCCCTCCGGAACGCCCGCCCCCGGCCCCGAGGGAGACGGGGCGCTGCCCCTGGCTCTCTCTGCAGTGGGGCTGGATCACGTCCCCCCGGCAGGCGGCAGCACCACCACGACCGAGGCCGACATGGCAGCGGGGCCGGGAGCGAAGGCGGAGCGGGTCAGCCTCCGTCACCGCCTGCCCTGGGCCCAGATGTTGCCTTCACTGGGCAGCCCTGGGCCCACAGCCTCATGCTCAGCCGCCTGGCATCCTCCCCAGCTCAAGGTGAGCTGGCCGCTGCCTGGCTCCTGGCGCTGGCCCATCCCGGTCCGCTGGCCCATGCTGGAAACAGTCATGGAAACAGGGTGGGCACAGTGGGCTGCCAGGCCCTGGACTGGCAAAAGCCTGGGGTGGGAGGGCTTCCCACTGCACTGACCCTTGTCAGTGAGAATTCCAGGTGACCTCATGACAGCATAATAACCCCATGTCACGCAGCAATAGAGTGCCGGGCCTGGAGCTCTTGCTGGGCCCCCAGGCAGCACGCCCACCCCAGTCCTCCTAGGGCGCCGGGGCCAGCGGCTGCCGTACGTGGTGAGCTGGCCTGGGCTGGGGTCAGGCTCGGCCTGGGCCAGAGTGGGGCCGATGTGAGGCTCTAGGGCCTGGGGTGGGCAGGGGCAGGCATGGGCTCAGCCGCATGCTGGTGTCGGGCTCAAGGGTCAGCTCAGGGTTGGGGTCAGCCTGAGGGTCTGGGCACAGGAGAGGAGCCAGCCCGGGGCACGTCGCCAGCAGCTGGACGAGGGGCTGAGAGCTCCAGCCCTGATATTTCGGCTTCTGGGAACTGCTCCGGGGAAGCGGGCCTGGCATCCTGCTCTCCAGCACAGGCTCAGCACACCCCTTTGAGCACAGAAATGGTCGCTGTGGAGGCCTGAGCGTCCCCACCTGGCCACCTCCAGCGGGCTTCCCGTCACCTGCTCGACGAGCCCGGCGGGGCTGCACGGTGGGGAGGACGTGGGCTCTGCGGTCCGCTGGCCCTGGGCTCGGCATGGTCCCCCAGGAGGAGAGCTGGTTCATTCCAGCTCCGCCTCCGCCAGCAGGGTAACCTTGGGCAACCAGGGACCCCACCCCCGCCCTGGGTATTGTGAGCTCTGGTGAGTTCACCCCTGCAGTAGAGCCCTGCAGACTGGCCAGCACTCACCAGCGGTCCGTCTGGGAACAGCTGTGGGGCTACGGTATCAGCGCCAGCAATAGCCCTGAAGGCACTCCTTCCAGAATGGCCCCTAAGAAAGTTGGAGGGGTCTGCATCAAAAGACCCCCAGACTCCCTAATTCCAGGCAGGCATGGCGAATGGAGAGCCGTCCTAGAGGTTCCCTCTAAGGGACCTCCCCGCCCTGGGGAGCCAGGGACGCCTGGAGGCGCTGCCCTCCGGGCAGGACGCAGCACGGGGCTACAGCCCCAGCTTGCGCCGCCAGTCAGAACAGGAGTGGCCCGGGACAGACCCTGCCTGGTGCCCCACTCTTCCCCGACTCAACCTCCCCTGCCGTTGGCACCGGGTTGGGGCAGGTACAGAGCTGCCTAGACCCCAGATCTAGCCTCTGGCCCTGGGGTCCTCAAGCACACTGGCAGCCCAGAAAGACAGCATCTCTCTACAGTCAGGTTCCCCAGCCGGCAGCCCTGTGGGGTCAGCTCTGCCCTGTGCCCCTGGCCTGGAGTCCCACCCTGCCCAGGCTGGCCTGCTCCACTGGGGAAGTCACCTGGTGAAGCTGAAATAGATGCAGGATGTTTGCGAGTGGCTGGGCCCCGGGACACTGAACTGGGTCCACACAGGACAGCAGGCCCTTCCAGGGGGGCTGCAGGCCGCGCCGTGTCGTGGCACAGTGCCCGACACGCAGGAGGGACAGCAGGTCTTAGGACGCGGCTGCAGGTTCAGGTGGTGGGGGGACACCATCAGGAATGGCCGTGGTGTCCCCCACACAGCCCTCGGAGCATGGACAGCTGAGAGGACCCCCAGACAGCTCCCTCCTCATTCCCAAAGAGCCCCCTCCCCCCAGCAAATCCCCCTGCGACCTTGGTGAGAATGAAAGCCCTTCCCGGCCCCCCTTCGCTCTGGCCGCAGGATCACACACCCGAGCAGAGGCCTGACCCCAGGCCTCTGAACGGCTTCCCTCCACCAGGCCCTCAGGCTTCCCCATCAGTTGGGGTCCTTGGGGCGGCAGGCGTCCTCCCAGTGTCCTCCGGACTCCCAGCCCCCTCCAGAGGGCAGAGAGAAAGGGTCACTCTGAGGGGAAGTGGCAGGAGCCCTAACACGAGACGTTTCTCCTAACAGATGAGCCTGGTGACCCTTTGTTCCCAGCAGGGACTGTCAGCGGAGACCGACTTCTCCAGGAAGAAGCTGGGCCATAAACACGGCGGGGCAGTCACCTCACACCCTCCGTGTGCGTGCTACACGCGTGTGCATGCTCAGTCGCGTCCGACTGTGCGACCCCACGGGCTGCAGCCTGCCAGGCTCCCCCGACCCTGTGATTCTCCAGGCAGGAACACTGGAGTGGGCTGCCACTTCCTTCCCCAGGGGAGCCTTCTCCACCCAGGGAGCGAGCCTCCTGCACCTCCTGCTTCGCAGGCAGTCTCCCTTTACCTCGAGCCACCGGGGCTACTGGTGATAGAAGCGAAATCCTGGACATGCATGCGGGGCGCACTTGGAATCAAGCCCAGTGGCCTCTGCCCCCCTGTGAGCTCTGACAAGCCCCGAGTGGGCTCCCTCTCCTGCTGCCCACCCAGCCGTGGAGCCCCTTCCAGACGCAGCCGCTCACCCGGGGAGTCAGGCCGCTCCCTGCCCAGGGCCCCCTGCTCTTGCCACCCCTGCACGCCACACTGTCCATTCCCACGGGGGCGGCCCCCAGGCTCTGCTCCAGGCGGCAGCTGCATGGCCGTGAGAGGCAGTGTTGGGTCCCCCCGGGGTCACGTTTTGCGTGGCTCCAAGAAGGCCGCTGGGCAGAGGTGGTGGGAGGGGTGGACAGCCGCCCTCCTCCCCGCAGGCGTGCCTGCAGCATCTCAGCTGAGCCCCTCCAGCGGGTGTGGGGCCCACAGCCCATCCTACTGAACACTCCCCGGCCTGCTGGCCTGATGGACACCTCTGTCCGCACTCGGGCCAGCCCAGGCCCCCTGCCATGCCTGACCCCCCGCAGCCAGGCCAGAAAGCGGTGCCCCGCCCAAGCAGCTGGTTCTGTCCCTCGCTGCCACCAGGGGCTGTCCCTGGCTGGGGTCATCACCCCCGCAGCCCGCTGTAGCATGAGAAGCGGCCCCGCCGGCTGGCAGAGGACGGGCAGGCGCTGTCTCCTGGAAGCCGGCCTGGCTCTGCTCTAAACAGCCGCACTGTTTACTGTCCCCGCCGCGTCCCCAGGACCGCTGGCCCGAGCAGGCCCAAGCAGGCCTGAGCAGGCTGTGGCCCGCGGCCCACCACGCCCACAGCCCCCGGGGTCCCAGGCAGAGACCACAGAGGATGCGCAGCGGCAGCTGTGGACCTGGCCTTGCACGTCGCCACGGCACCCGACGGCCGCCTGCCAGCCCAGCCCTGGGGACGAGGGCCCGAGAGGCTCCACAGGAGCAGGCTGGGGGGCTGAGGGCCGAGGGGCCAAGAGGCTGCAGGGGGCCAGCCCGGGCCCACCGGGAAGGGACCTGCAGACAGACAGCCTGCCCGGAGGCCCAGAGACACTCGTGTCCCCTCGGGCAACCGCCATACGCACGGACACACAGCACACACACAGACACACAGTACACACACAGACACACACACCACAGACACACAACACACACACCTCACATACAGGCAACACACACACATCTCACACAGACACACACACACACCACACACCACACACACCTCACATACAGGCAATACACACAGCCACACAACACACAACACACACACAGACACACACCACACACACCTCACACACAGACACACACACACCATAGACACACAACACACACACCTCACATACAGGCAGCACACACAGACACACAGTACACACCACACACACCTCACACAGACACACAGCACACACCACACACACCTCACATACAGGGAACACACACAGCCACACAGCACACACATCTCACACACAGACACAGACACACCACAGACACACAACACACACCACATACACCTCACATACAGGCAACACACAGACACACAGCACACACCACACACACCTCACACAGACACACAGCACACAGCACACACCACACACACCTCACATACAGGCAACACACACAGCCACACAACACACAACACACACACAGACACACACCACACACACCTCACACACAGACACACACACACCACAGACACACAACACACACACCTCACAAACAGACAACACACACAGCCACACAGCACATACCACATACACCTCACACACAGACACACGCCACACATCACACACATGGACACACAATACATACACCTCACACACAGACACATAACACACACCTCATACACAGACACACACCACACACACCTCATACATGGACACACACCACAGACACACACCACACACACCTCATACATGGACACACACCACAGACACACAACACACACACCTCACACACAGACACACACCACACATCACACACATGAACACACATACCACAGACACACACCTCACACACGGACACACACACCACAGACACACAACACACCTCACATCACATACATAGACATACAATACACACACCTCACACACAGACACATAACACACACCTCATACACAAACACACAACACACACACCTCACACGAACACACATGCACACACCACACACCACACACACCTCACACAGACACACACCACACACCACACACATCTTACACAGACACACACCACACACCACACACA
>SJYG01000065.1:354315-372603 GCA_006410535.1 Litocranius walleri | reverse complement strand
ACACACACCTCACACACGGACACACACACCACAGACACACAACACACCTCACATCACATACATAGACATACAATACACACACCTCACACACAGACACATAACACACACCTCATACACAAACACACAACACACACACCTCACACGAACACACATGCACACACCACACACCACACACACCTCACACAGACACACACCACACACCACACACATCTTACACAGACACACACCACACACCACACACATCTCACACACAGACACACACCACACACCACACACATGGACACATAATACACACACCTCACACACAGACACACAACACACACCTCACATACAGGCAACACACACAGACACACAGCACACACCACACACTCCTCACACAGACACACACTACACATCACACACATGGACACACAATACACACACCTCACACACAGACACATAACACACATCTCACACACAGACACACACACACCACAGACACACACCACACACCCCTCACATACAGACAACACACACAGACACACACCACACACCACATACACCTCACACACAGACACACACCACACATCACACACATGGACACATAATATACACACCTCACACAGACACATAACACACACCTCACACACAGACACACAGCACACATCACACACATGAACACACAATACACACACCTCACACACAGACACACATATCACAGACACACACCACACACCACATACACCTCACATACAGGCAACACACAGACACACAGCACACACATCTCACACACACACACCACAGACACACACATCTAACACACAAACACACACACACCACAGACACACAACACATACAGACACACACCACACACCACACACATCTCACACCACACACATGGACACACAATACACACATCTCACAGACAGACACACACACCACAGACACACACCACACACACCTCACATACAGACAACACACACAGACACACAGTCACACACCACACATACTTCACACAGACACACAACACATACACACCTCACATACAGACAACACACACAGATACTCAGCCACACACCACACACACCTCACATCACACACATGGACACACAATAAACACACCTAATACACAGACACATACCACACACATCTCACACACAGACACACACATACCACAGACCCACAACACACACACCTCACCCACACAGCACATACCACACACACCTCAAACAGACACACACTACACATCACACACACATGGACACACAATACACACATCACAGACACAACACACACACTTCACATACAGACAACACACACAGACACACAGCACACACATCTCACACACACACACATACCACAGATACACACATCTCACACACAAACACACACACACCACAGACACACAACACACACAGACACACAGCACACACCACACACCCTCACACAGACACACACCACACATCACACACATGGACACACAATACACACACCTCACACACACACAACACCCACACCTCACATACAGACACACACACCACAGACACACAGCCACACACCACACATACCTCACATGGACACACAACACATACACAGCTCACATACAGACAACACACACAGAGACTCAGCCACACACCACACACACCTCACACACAGACACAGACCACACACACCTCACACACAGACACACACACCACAGACACACAACACACACCTCATATACAGACAACACACACAGACACACACCACACACACCTCACATACAGACATACACACCACAGACACACAACACACACACCTCACATATAGACATCACACACAGACACACAACACACACATCTCACACAGACACACAACACACACTCAATACACACACCTTACATACAGACACACAGTGCACACACACGGACACACAACACACACACCTCACATCCAGACATCACACACAGACACACAACACACACACCTCACACAGACACACAACACACACACAATACACACACCTTACATACAGACACACAACGCACACACACAGACACACAACACACACACCTCACATACAGATACCAGCACACAGAAAGACAGACACACAACACACACACCTCACATAGACACACACCACACACACACCTCACGTATAGACACAAAGCACACACACTACACACCACACACCTCACACACAGAAACACAATGCACAGCACACACAGACACACAATATACACACCTCACATACAGACACATCATACAGCTCACACACAGATAAACAGCACACACCATACACCACACATGGACACACCACACACACACCAAACACAGACATAAAAGGGACACAGACACATACAAGCAACATAACACACACACAGACAACACACTCTACATACATAGACACACCACACAACCTCACACACACAACAGACACACCCTACATGGCACACACATGACCTGCACAGGCCCAGTGTGCCCCCAGGTGAGCTGGCGCTGTCACCTTGCCCACAGCCACACAGCCCGGAGGCCTGCCCTGGGCACCACCTCCCTCCCAGACCAGGAGCACCAGCGATGCCAGACAGGAGGCTGCGGGCGCGACATGCCAGCCTGGCTCGGCCTCCGCGGGGGCCGCAGAACGCAGACCCCTCCTGGAGGCAGGCAGAGGAGGGAGGCTGGTTTGCACTGGGCCCAGCCCAGGGAGAAGGGCCTGGGGAGGCTGGGCGGGGCTCAGGCAGAACCCCCAAGGACTCACCTGCTGGAAGGCTGGGAGGGCACCGGGCAGCGGCCGTGGCCCGGAGGCAGGCAGCAAGTGGAGCACGGGGACGAGGGCTCCCCGGCCTCTGGGCCCTCGGGAGGCTGGGCGCCAGGCTGGGAGGGAAGCCGCCCTGATGTTGCCAGAGAAACCCTGGCGTCCATCTGATACTGGGACTCCTCCTCCAGGCGCAGAGCCTGGGGACCCACCCGTGCCAGGCGCCAGGGGCCTCACCTGGGCCAGCGCCCCGCCTGGGCAGAGGCAGGCAGGCCTGCAGGACAGCCTCCCCACGGCCCGGAACTGCCCGAGCCCCGCCTCCATGGCTTCGGGCCCATCCAGCCCGCTGTCTCCCTTCACCCCAGAGCCCCCACCCCCGACGCAGAGCTCTAGGAGCAGAGGCCCTGGAGGTGGACGGGCGCCCTCCCTTCCGANAACACACACACCTCACATATAGACATCACACACAGACACACAACACACACATCTCACACAGACACACAACACACACTCAATACACACACCTTACATACAGACACACAGTGCACACACACGGACACACAACACACACACCTCACATCCAGACATCACACACAGACACACAACACACACACCTCACACAGACACACAACACACACACAATACACACACCTTACATACAGACACACAACGCACACACACAGACACACAACACACACACCTCACATACAGATACCAGCACACAGAAAGACAGACACACAACACACACACCTCACATAGACACACACCACACACACACCTCACGTATAGACACAAAGCACACACACTACACACCACACACCTCACACACAGAAACACAATGCACAGCACACACAGACACACAATATACACACCTCACATACAGACACATCATACAGCTCACACACAGATAAACAGCACACACCATACACCACACATGGACACACCACACACACACCAAACACAGACATAAAAGGGACACAGACACATACAAGCAACATAACACACACACAGACAACACACTCTACATACATAGACACACCACACAACCTCACACACACAACAGACACACCCTACATGGCACACACATGACCTGCACAGGCCCAGTGTGCCCCCAGGTGAGCTGGCGCTGTCACCTTGCCCACAGCCACACAGCCCGGAGGCCTGCCCTGGGCACCACCTCCCTCCCAGACCAGGAGCACCAGCGATGCCAGACAGGAGGCTGCGGGCGCGACATGCCAGCCTGGCTCGGCCTCCGCGGGGGCCGCAGAACGCAGACCCCTCCTGGAGGCAGGCAGAGGAGGGAGGCTGGTTTGCACTGGGCCCAGCCCAGGGAGAAGGGCCTGGGGAGGCTGGGCGGGGCTCAGGCAGAACCCCCAAGGACTCACCTGCTGGAAGGCTGGGAGGGCACCGGGCAGCGGCCGTGGCCCGGAGGCAGGCAGCAAGTGGAGCACGGGGACGAGGGCTCCCCGGCCTCTGGGCCCTCGGGAGGCTGGGCGCCAGGCTGGGAGGGAAGCCGCCCTGATGTTGCCAGAGAAACCCTGGCGTCCATCTGATACTGGGACTCCTCCTCCAGGCGCAGAGCCTGGGGACCCACCCGTGCCAGGCGCCAGGGGCCTCACCTGGGCCAGCGCCCCGCCTGGGCAGAGGCAGGCAGGCCTGCAGGACAGCCTCCCCACGGCCCGGAACTGCCCGAGCCCCGCCTCCATGGCTTCGGGCCCATCCAGCCCGCTGTCTCCCTTCACCCCAGAGCCCCCACCCCCGACGCAGAGCTCTAGGAGCAGAGGCCCTGGAGGTGGACGGGCGCCCTCCCTTCCGACCCAGGACACCAGGTGTGGGTCCCCGGGCAGCTCACGCCTCCAGCCTGGAGACCAGGGGGCCAGGGGTGGGGGCGTGGGGGGAGGGGAGGTCCCAACACACCACAGTCACTGCCCTCAAAGCCCCTCACGGCCTTGGGGTCACCATGGCAGCCCCACTGGAATGGTGGGAGGTGGTGGGGGTTGTTGGGTACCTGTACCAGATGGATCCACGTGCAGATGGGTCTTGGGGTCTGGGTAGCTGGTCTGGGATCTGACGCTTTCCTGTGGCCCTTATGCTGGTGTTCCAACTAGGGGTGCTGGTGAGTGGAGGGGGAGGTGTGTCCGTCCCCCTTTCCCTACCCTGTCCAGCTCCAGTTGAGGGCCTGTAGGGACAGGATGGTGCCCAAGGTCCTGGGGGCTGCCGGGTGAACGTCACCGTCTCCCTGCTGACAGCTTGGCTGGCTATGGGGCAGTGCCAGCAGGTGGCGCCCTCTCCCGTCCTTGTGGGGGTTCGAGGGTTGGTCCCACAGGGCTTTGCTGTTCCTGCCACACCCCACCCCCACAGATATGTTTCTCCCCACCCAGAAAACTCTAGAAAACAGTCTTTTGCCAAGAAAGCCTCTTGGTGTTCAGGAAATTTGGATTTAGGGGACAGGAACTTGCAGCAGTCTGCCTGTTATATACTCAGGGGCATCTGTGCCCCCTTGCTGCCCCTAGAGGTGGTATATGGGAGCCGCAGCCGCTCAGCCCCTGGGGAGAGCTGGACACCGAGGAAGACCAGCTCAGACTGGAGCTGGACCCTCCAGGAAAGACCACCCTGGAGGTGGCGGTGTCCTGGGCCACAGGGTCCAAAGGGGCTGACCTTGTGGTTGGCGGGCGTGGAGGGAGAGCCCCACAGCCGTGCCTGGGCCTCCTCGGGCCCCAGGAGCCCAGCTCCAGAAGACGGATGGGCTCAGTGTTGTCCACTCAGGTGAGCTCTGTCCATCAGTGTCAGGGAGGCAAGGAGAAGCCGCCTGGCCCGAGGGGCTGGAGCCTATGGGGAGCCAAAGTTCCTCCTTCAGGGTTTCTGGAACATTCCCCCGATCTCAAGTTAAGCAAACGAGTCCCCAACACTACTTGGGGGGATTGTTGGGGGGAAAACCGCTGTCCAGACTCTGCCTCCAGGCTTCTGGCACCGCCTGGAGCTGCCCAGGCCAGTCGCTGCCCTGAGCGGCCATGTTAGCCTGCGCAGAGCACCTCCCCCTGGGGTTCTGAGATGCAGACCTCAGATCACCACCGCTGAAAATAAATCACTTTTTTTCCCTTATTGAAAGGAAATGCTCCGGTTCCTATGCTGAGACAAGTCTCCCAGCCACCAGGCCACCTCTTCAGTGCACAGATTCCAGGCCTGAAAACCGGCTCAGGGCCAAAAGCCCTGCCAACGACTGTGGCTTTTTTTTTTAAATCAGGGCAGTCACCCTGGGCCTCTCAGTCATCTGTCTTCATAGGCTCTGACCTGTGAGCGTCCTTCCCCAGAGGCACCCACAGTGAGTGTGGTGGGCAGGGGGATGGCAGACACTGTTAGGACGTCAGGACACAGGGTCAGGTCACCACTGATGCCCTCAGTGCCCGCTCAGGCCATTACCAGGGTGCTGCCCGAGGCCCGGCTGACAGCGGGTTTGCGGGTCACAGATGCCCGTGATCGGCCCCCTCCCCAGCCTGTGGATGTAGAGCTGGACACCCCCACACTGGGTCCATGTACCGTGGGCTAGGAGCTATTGCTGTGACTGCAGTCGGAAGGTCAAGGGTATGAAAAGTCTCCCCTCTGTGGTCCAGAGAGTGAAACAAAGCCAGCGTTGCCTCCCGGTGCCCTCCTGGAGGGTTTGAAGGATGCAGGCTGGTCCCCGTACCTCCATTTCATTCACTAGTCCAGTCCCTGCTGAAATGCAGTGGACCCAGGATGCTGACCACAGTCTCCGGGGCAAGGTGGCATGGCCCCAGGGACACAGGGCCCCGCGGTGTGGGGCGGCCTCCGGCCCCATCAGAGGCGGACGGCGCTGTCTACGTGGGAGGCACACAGTGCCCACTGAAGGCCTGCCCAGGGCTGTCTGTCTCCTCTTCTCTGAGCCACACGCATCACAGCCACCTGTCCCCTTGGGGGCGCGATGCTGCTGGGCTGGCCCATCAGACCCCAGGTGACATGCACACCCTAGAGGTGGGCCTCGGGCAGAAGCGGATACGACAGCCAGGACTTGGGAAGACCACAAGACTGCTGCACCATGAACGTCCCAGAGGTCCAGAGAAGGGTGGAGTTCCCGGGCGTGCCTTCCAAACGCAGGCCCAGTGGTTACATCTTACACCTCCTGCCGCCAGCCTCTCAGCTTCTGGAGAAAGCGGGGCGCTCCTCCAGGGATGCACTCTGGGCCTTTCCCAGATGGCGCAAAGGCTGCGGGCCTGGAGGGCGGTCCGGAACGGGAAAGGGGCCCCAGCTGGCGGGCTGGTGTTGCCCGAGTCCACAATGGGCAATGCTTGTAGGGGGGGACACAGCCAGGAGGAGAGCCATGGCCCAACCTGGGGCTCAGCACGCTGGCATGACACTGGAGGAGGGGCTCCACCAGCCTGGGCCCGAAGGTCTGCGTCCTCCCCAGGGCCCCGGGTGCTGTGTCTGGATAAGGAAGGAACTGAGGTTAAATGAGGTCATGGGGAAGCAGCGCCTGGTGGATCCAGCGTCCTTACAAGAGGAGACCCAGGGCTCCCACTCTTGCCTCGCCCCCATGCTGGGGTCCAGCCCCGGTGGATCCAGGGTAATTCGAAGGGGAGACAGAGTAGGCGTCCTAGGAAAACACTGAATTACAGATACATAGAGAGATTAGAAACGGATAGTGTAGTAGGAAAATTAGTGGAGAAAAAGAGGCTGAATAACTTGGTTTACGTGGAATACCAATCACCACCTACGTAGGCCACAGGCATCTTTCCGTTCTCACAAAGGAGAGGAGGCACTGAGGCCTCCCCGGTCCGATCTTAGAAGCCCAGGCAGAGTTAGCAGGCTTGGTGAGTACCCACATTTCAGATGGGAATTCAGCCAGGAAAATGGGGAGCAAGAAAGAAACAACACGGGGGAATCAGTCTTTCTAGAAACTGATCCGACTTATTTATTTTTCAGGTTGGCTTATATATTTTTTGTTATACATAGGGATGAATACAGAGTCACGCGGGGGTCAGCAGACCTGACCCTTGTCACAATCAGGTGCTTCATATAAAATTATACAAAGGTCTTAGGGGTTTTACATCATCTTCTGGCCATGAGGCCTGCTGACATTTTATGGCTGTTTCTGATAACGGTCAGTCATCCAGAACACTTATTTTTTCCAGGGGTGATTTTTTCTTAAATCAGGCGCCACCCTCCAAATAAAGTTGCATTCCTGTAGGGTGAGGGTGTAGTGAGTTACAACTAAGAAAGGAATTTACTTAGCCCAAGGTTTAACACGATTAATCTTAAAGGTTAGTACTTATTTCTCCTATATGCTAGTCATATTCATTATTGTTATGCCCAAAGTCCATGTCCCCAAAACTGAGAGAAATAAGACGTCCACGGCAATGCAAAAGCATAAAGGGGTTTATTGCTAGCTCGAGCTAGGGCTCCCCTGGTACCGACGCAGCGGCTATAGGGAGGAAGCCCCGAGTCTTGGGCTGCACTGCTTTTACAGGGAATTTAATCAGGTAAAAGGGTACAAGAGGGGGTGTTCAGGCAGGAGGACAACTGATTGGCCACTTTAGGGGGCATTTAAGTTGACAGATAACTGGTTGGTTACTTCCATCCATAGGATTTGTGTGTAGAGTCTTGATTGGTTTTTAATTCCAAGGTAAATCACAAGCTCCTGAACGTTAAGTCAGAAGGTTTAGCCTAGTGACCGATTGGCTCGTGTATAGTGGGGCTAGGTTAGGTAATCTGAGGGTTGACTGGCTATGGGTAGTGGGCTTAGTTTGGGTAACATCCAAAGTTCTTTTGCCCGGGACCTTGCAGGATGGAATTCTTTAACAAGATGGAGTAGCTCAGGCCCTTCATGCTAGGGTGAGTGGGACCCTGCTAGGGGGTAGTCTCCTGGAATCATGACCCAGGTTTACAAGAATTCTAAACCTAGGCCTGGTGCAACCTGTCGAGCCTGCCATGGCTCCGGTCTGGTTCCCCAACAAACATAAGGGCAAAGAATATGGAAATTTAGCAGCAAATATTGGCTCAACAAATGTAAACCCTTCACCAATGTTCCCCTTAAGATCTATTTAGTCTTAAGATAGTGATAAAGTTAAACATTTTTACGTAGCAAGGACACAGTGATTTATAACAAAGTACAGTGATCTATAACAAAAGAGAAAATTCATTAACTCAAAAAGTCTAGTATTGCTAACATCAAAAACTACTATATTTCCTTTTCTATATTCCAAATACGTTGATTAATATATTCCCAGGTGCCTAAGGATATGGAGGCCTGGTGGCAATCATTGACTCAACAATGAGAAAAGCCCTATGCTAATTAAGACTTTCAAAATACTCCAAACTCTCTGTGCTGTTTATGGTTGAGAGGTTGTCACACAATCTAGTCTGTCACCAGAGAGGTTTGACCTGAGACCCCCTTGTCACACCCAGGACAGGGAATTAGCAGTAATTATTGGCACAACAAATGAAAAAACCCTTCACCAATATAATTTCTAATCACCCCACTATACTATACTAATAATTTTCTAACTTCTCAAAAAAGTCTGTATTTAGAAAGTTTTAAAGCATCTTGTGCCTCTCACGGTTGGGAGGCTGTAAACAATCACATGTGGCCGGACGAACCTGATCAGGCAGGCCAGAGGACCTTCAGAGGAGTTTGTAAGTTGAAACACTCTTGTCATGCCCAGAAATTTTTATTAACTGGAGCTGCAAGTTAACTCCTTCTCCGAGAGAAATGGTGATGGGGGAGAGCCCCCTGTAAAGTCAGAGGTGTAGGTGAGAGCAGAAAGCGGACTCTGGTTTTGGGGGTAGATGCTCGGGAGCAGGGGGTTTCCTGAGGCTTGATCCTGCCTTTGTGTATGCCGAAGCCTCCTTCCTCATACCTTTGCCACTGGCGGAGTTCCTCATGCTGGCTCCCGGCACCCCCATGTGCACGCCCAGAGGAAAGGTCACATGAGGACGCAGCCAGAGGGTCCTCACCGCGAGCCAAATCTGCCTGGGCCTCGATCTTAGACTCAGTGATGTTTCATTACACAGCTCGAGCTGACTGAGAGACACGCTTACTGGGCCCTGACACAGATGCCAGGCCAGGCTCCAAGCCCTCAGGAGCTGGGCTCAGTGAGCCCACCCAGGCAGGCCCAAGAGGGCTTTTTTCTTTCAACATTTATTTTGGTTTTTGGCTGTGCTCAGCCTTTATTGCTGCACAGGTTTTCTCTTGTAGCAGCGAGCAGGCCCAGTCCTTTAGCCACCTGATGCGAGAGCCGACTCACTGGAAAAGACCCTGATGTCGGGAAAGATTGCAGGTGGGAGGAGAAGGGGATGGCAGAGGGGGAGATGGTGGGGTGGCATCACCGACTCGATGGACTCAGTGAGTCTGAGCAAGCTGGGGAGATGGTGAAGGACTGCATGCCGCAGCCCATGGGGTCACCCAGAGGTGAACACCACTGAGCGACTGAACAGCGATGGGCTTCTCAGTGCGGCGGGCCCCCTGTTGCTGAGCACGAGCCTTCAGTGGCTGCAGGGCCCAGGCTCCGCGGCCCAGGCCCAGTGGTGGTGGCACACGGGCTTAGTTGATCTGCCAACCACCGGACCACTCTCAACCCCTGGACCACCCGGTAAGCCCACAGGGGGGCTTTCTGACAGCTCACAGCAGCTCCTTGCCCTAATTCTTAGCTCTGACCAGCCCTGCAGAGAGAGAGAGCTGGGCCCTGGGGAGAGAGGCCCCAGCCCCCGCCTCTCCTTTCTTCCTGCAGCTTGCCCACCTAGCTGCCCTGGGCCTGATGCGGTTCTCTGGGGAAAGCTCTTGTCCTGAGAGGTTTGTGGTCTGAAGGAAGGAGGGCCGTGCTGACCGCGGGGAGGGGGGTGGGTGGCAGGACCATGCTCTGTTCCCGCCGGGGGCTCCTAGGGCCTCACGCAGCAGCCACTGGCTCTGCTCCAGGGATGGCTGCCTGCATACACGTGAGCCTGAAGCCCTGGATTCCTTAGGGCCACAGATATGGAGGCCTCACCCTCAGGGCAACTTGAAAACCATGCGTGGCCGCAAGGCTCGGCGTCCCTGAGGTCCTTCCCTCTCCTCGCCACCCCGGGGGTCCTGACCAGATGACCCGGATATCAGCAACAGGACCCGCTGTCCTTGTCCCAGGGCCCCCACGATGAATGAACACGTGAGAAAGGTTCCTAGTGCCCTCCCTGCTTACTGCTTAACCCTGGGCTGAGGGCGCACGGGGTTAGGAGAGGAGCAGAAAGCCAGGATGCAGGGTTTCCATGACAACCACGAGCTGCCTGGGCTGGAGCCCAGAAGAGGCTCTGTGGCGGGTGGGGAACGGCAAGGGTGTGGTTCCACTCTCCTGCTTTCCGTCTGTCTCATCACTGTGGGGACAGACGGACGGACGTTGCTCCCTCAAGGACTCCACTGAGAGCAGCATCTCCTCCGGCCACTGCACGCCTGCCTCAGGCCTCACTCACCTCCTGGGTGGCCGGGGACGGGCGAGGGCTGATCAGCACCTCTTGAGAACACCCGTGAAGAGCTCCCAGAGCCCAGGGTGTCCCGAGCAGCTGGCCGCCGCCCCGCTCTGTCCAGAGTTCTGTGCCCCAGGGCCGGGTGCCCTGCCTGTTCCTCACCCCACCCTCCCACCCTCCCTGGGAAGCCACCACATGTCCCCTCAGTGCCCCGGTTCTCCCTTGTTGTGGCTCTGGCCCAGATCTGGGGTGGCACGCTCCCCCTCCAGCTGGCCTGGCAGCCCAGACCAGTGCCAGAGTGACGGTGTCTGAGGGTGGGGAAGGGTGGGGGCTGGGCCTTGCCTCCTCCACACCTGGTGGTGGGCAGGGTCTTCAGGCAGGTGGATGAAGGGGCTCTTGAGAGGTGAGCGGGTATCATGGGAACCAGGCATCCTCCAGCCTCTGTGACCACACTCTTGGCATGGCATGTGGCACACAGGTGATGAGCACCAGTGCTCAGGGGCGAAGGTCAGGGAAATGAGAACATGGGCAGGGCTGCTGAAGGGTGAGGGCCCTGCTGCAGGCCCAAGGCTCAGAGGCCTTTCTCCAGCTCCAGCTGCTTTTCCATGCTCCCGGCCAGCAGGCCAGCTCCTGTCCCGCAGCCCGGTGGCCCCAGGGCACCTGGGCTTGCTGCCAAACGGAGCGTCTGTCCCAGTCGTTGTTCAGTCGCTCAGTCGTGTCTGACTCTGTGACCTCATGGACCGCAGCCCGCCAGGCCTCCCTGTCCATCACCAGCGCCCGGAGCTTACTCAGACTCGTGTCCATTGAGTCGAGGATGCCATCCGACCATCTCACCCTCTGTCGCCTCCTTCTCCTCCTGCCCTCAATCTTTCCCAGCTTCAGGGTCTTTTCCATTGAGTCAGCTCTTCACGTCAGGTGGCCAGAATATTGGAGTTTCAACATCAGTCCTTCCAATGAATATTCAGGGTTGATTGTCTTTAGGATGGACTGGTTTGATCTCCGTGCTGTCCAAGGGACTCTCAAGAGTCTTCTCCAACACCACAGTTCAAAAGCGTTAATTCTTCAGTGCTCAGCCTTTTTTAATGTGTCACATCCATACACTACTAGAAAAACCACCAGTTCAGTTCAATTCAGTTCAGTCGCTCAGTCGTGTCCGACTCTTTGTGACCCCATGAATCCTAGTTTTGACTATATGGACCTTTGTTAGCAAAGTGATGTCTCTGTTTTTTAATACACTGTCTAGGTTTGTCATAGCTTTCCTTCCAAGGAGAAAACATCTTTTAATTTCATGGCGGCAGTCACCGTCCACAGTGGTTTTAGAGCCTAAAAAATAAAGTCTGTCACTGTTTCCATTTTTTTCCCCATCTATTTGCCATAAAGTGATGGGACCAGATGCCATGATCTTAGTTTTTTGAATGTTGAATTTTAAGCCAACATTTTCCCTCTCCTCTTTCATTTTCATCAGGAGGCTCTTTAGTTCCTCTTTGCTTTTTGCCATTAGAGTGGTATCATCTGCATATATGATGTTATTGATATTTCTCCCAGCAATCTTGATTTCAGCTTGTGCTTCATCTAGCCCGGCATTTCACATGATGTACTCTGCCTATAAGTCAAATAAGCAGAGTGACAATACACAGCCTTGTTGTACCCCTTTCCCAACTTGGAACCAGTCTGTTGTTCCATGTCTGGCTTTGGCTGTTGCTTCTTGACCTGCATACAGGTTTCTCAGGAGGCAGGTAAGGTGGTTTGGTATTCCCATCTCTTGAAGAAATTTTTTGTTTTTTTTTTAAGGATTTGCTGTCCCAGAGGGGCCGGCAAACTCTCGGCCCATGGCCCCCATGTACAAGACTCTGGTCTGCCGTGCTCCAGGGCTATGCCAAGGGCTTGGCAGCAAGACCTCATTCACCGGGCTCCCATCTGAGGGAGAAGAGAGAGGCCCAGAGGAGGGCTGGGGCCCAGCTTGTGAGCAGCCCTGCCGCGTCCCCAGCCCCGCGTTGCCCTGCGCTGTAGCTGGGCGGGGTCCCAGCACAGAGAGGCCTCTTCTTGATCAGTGACCATCTGCGCGTCAGCCCCGTGCCGGGAACTGCAGTGATTGTGGCCGGTCCCTGCCCACCTGGAGCACACAGGTGCGCTGCCCGGCCTCCTGTCTGCAGGTGAGGCTCTGGTTACACGGCAGTGACACGGCCACAAGGTGAATGTCACTCAGCCTCCACCTCTGACTGTGTCTGTGGTGTCCCCATGATGCTCACAATATGCTGTTAATTGAGAGCAGAAAACTACAGAACTAATGTTACATGAGCCACGTGTGGGCGAGCCTTATAAGTGCGGCTCTGAGATGCGGGTGCAGTGGGGCAAAGGGGGGCCCCGAAGAGACGCCCACCTACAGTGGCAAGCGTGGCCTCGTTTGGGAGAAAGGGTCCTTGCAGGTGAGACTGAGATCCTAAATCCCACGCACGCCCTTTCAGGAGGGAAGGCAGAGAGCACAGACACAGGGGCAAGCGGGGCGACGCGTGAAGATGGAGGCAGCGAGGCGAGGGACTCAGCCACAAGCCAAGGGACACCTAGGGCTCCAGGAGCTGGAAGCGGCAGGGGGGATCCCTGCTGGACCCTCCACACAGAGCAGGACCTCACCAGCACCTAAATCCTTCCGGCTTCCAGAGCTGAGAGAACAATTTCTGCCGCCTGAAGCCACCCAGCTGCGGTAGTCTGCCGCTGCAGTCCTGGGAGACTACACAGAGGCCACGCCCCGTAAGGTCGTGTTTACCCAGCGCTGACTGCGCCTCTGTCACTGTCCCAGTGTGGGAGGTAAGGACCAGAGAGATGGGCCCGGGTCCAAAGTGAACCCAGGCATCCGGGCTGTTAAACTGTGCCTGGCCTGGCTTCCTCTCCCCAGAGGGTCTGGGGCCACCACCCACCGTCACGCAGCTGGAATGAGGAGATGCCGGTGGGCACAGAACCCCCCCCGGAGAGAAGAAACCCACTGCACTTTCTGTTCACCCAGGGGCTTCAGAGCATTTATTTGAAGCAGCGGATTTGACTGCCTGATTCTGTTTCGTTTATGAGGATGTGGGTGGGCTTCCCTGGTGGCTCCGATGGTAAAGAATCTGCCTGCAGTGTGGGAGACCCAGGCTTGATCCCTGGGTTTGGAAGATTCTCAGGAGAAGGGAATGGCAACCCACTCCAGTATTCTTGCCTAGAGAATTCCATGGACAGAGGGGTTGCAAAGTCAGAGGTGACTGAACAACTAACACACTTAGGCTGATGATAAAAGACCCCCCTTCCACCCCACACCCAAGGCCTGAGGGCCTGGAGCACCCGAGGAACCTGGGGCCCAAATACACTCCTGTCTCTCTGTCTCCGTCTCTTTCCCTGACTCTCCCTCTGTTTCTCTCTGTCTCTGATTCTCCCTCTCTTTCTGTCCCTCCGTCTCTCTCTAGCACTCACAGTGTCTGCCAGGCCTGGGGGCACAGACTGGCGGGGGGCAGGAGTTTCGGTCCCATCAGCCAAGGGTGAGCCCGCTGTGGACAGGTGAGCACGGGCCTGCCCCGTGGGCACCTGCCTCCTCCCCAGAAGGCCCGGGGACACAAACCCAGTGACAGAGCTGCCAGCCAGTGGCCCAGGAATGCCGTGTGGCCGGGTGTCACTGGATGACGCGGTGGCGTGCAGCTCCGAGCACACCTCCAGCTATTTCCTGGGCGTGTCATCTCCCCGTGAGGCACTCAGGACCTTGGGGTGGGCAGATCGTTTCCTTCCGGGCTTCTTGCAAAAACCCACTGCCCACCCAGAGCTCCCACTCCAGGGACATCGAGGCCTCAAGGAGAGGAAGTGGCGGTGGGTGGGGTCTTGAGGGCCTCGGGGCAACGGGTGGCACGTACCTCAGAGCTGCGCAGTACAGCGAGTTCTTTCTCAGGGTTATGAGATTATCAGGAATGATGGTAAAATGTGTGCTCTTCTTGCCTAAGCACACGTGTGCACGCACGTGTGTGCACGCATCTGTGAGTTTGGGTCTCTCCCCTCTCCCCATCCACCTTTTGCCTCGGGTCCCAGATTGGGCACCTCTGCTGGTGGCACCTGGGGGTGACCCCGGCCCCCCTGGGCCCTGCAGGAGCAGTCTAGTGGGGAAGGGGTGCAGGGGGAGGGTGGGAGGAATCAGGGTCTGGGAGTTGTCCCGCCGGCCACCAGGTCATCCTCAGCTTGCCCCCTGCCCCAGCAAACACCTGGGGTGGGGTGGGGCCGTGTCTCAGAGGTCGCATGTCCTGCCTGAGCCTCGGAGCTAGTTCTTTGTGCAAGGATGGCCCTGGGCAGCCTGACCACCTTCTCCCAGCCTGGTCCTCACCTGGGGCCCATGTTAGCCTTGAGTGCCTGCCTCTCTCCAGAGGCCAAAGGCCTCTCCACCTCGAAAGGCTCAGCCAGACCCCTGCAACTGTCCAGTGCCACCTCCCTGCTGGCCTGTCTGGGGGACAGGCCCAGGAAGGGGTCAGTTAGGGAACCAGGCTTGACCTCAGCTCCCCCGAAGCCCAGCCCAGTGACCTAGGGCATCACTGTCCGGTGTGCTCACCAAGGGGAAGGGCGTGCTGATGAAGCGGATGCCAGGGAGGGCTGGGTGTCGGCGGCAGGCACGCGGTAGTTGCCCCCCGGCGGAGGTGGCCCTGCTGGCAGCCACCAGCAGCAGGGTTGGTACTCTGAGTGCGGCGGGAGGGGGGCGCGGCTCGAGGGAGGTGGTGCCTCTGGGGACAAGGTCCAGCATCGCTTCCTCCGCCACCCACGGCATCCTCTTGCTGCCTGTTAACTGGGGCTGGAAGGAGGATCCAGGTGGGAAACTGTTTTTCTTCCCAACACTCCTTCGGGAATGGATGGAGGGAGTGTGCTCATGGCCTCCCATTGGAACACTCTGCCAGGGCGGGCACACCAAGCGTCACAGGGGAGAATTTACACGACAGGACATGCAAAGCGCAGGTGTGTGCGGGTAGTAGGTCTCTGCCCCCCAACCCCCTGGGAGGCCTGGGGGAGGGAGGAGCACCCCGAGGGTGAGCGGAACGGATGGGAGGGTGGTGAGCCAGGTCCACTGCCCCCAGGACCCCCTCCTCCCCCAGACCTGCCTCCCGGCAGCCCCTTGCTCTCCGTGGAGCTGAGGCACACTTAGTTTCATACCTGGGTGGCCACATGCTGCTTGTCCACACCCCACCCTCCTTCCTGGGTCCTCTCCATGGGAGTCAGTCAGGTCTCTGGGTGGGAGAAGACACACCTCCATGCCGTGTGGCAAGGACTGCCTGCAGGGGCCTAGTGGGAAGCACGGTCCCAGCGGTAGGCACCCTGACCTCTGACTGCCTGCCTGGCACCATGACCATCACTATCTGGACTCCCCGTCCTTCCCGACCCCAGCGGCACAGGGCTGCTGAACCCTGAGGCCAAAAGGGAGACTCAAGACAGGGGAAGCAACTTGGGCTAGGCACCCAGCAGGGTTGGGGTGCGCAGGGCCTGACTCAGGCCAGCTTGAGCCTGGCCCGTTGCCCAGAACCCCCAAGGCGGTCCTAGCTCCCCTGGGGAAGCTCTGATAGAAGACCCTTCCAGCCCAGGGACTCCAGCTCCCCACCGGTCTCCCCACTCCCAGGAAGGAAGAGAAAAGACGCCTACACCCCTAACCCTCCGCACGGACCGCCCCCTTTTTGCCACTCATGGCATATCACCACAAGGGCGGCCTTGCTGACACAGGGCACTGGGCTGCGCACCCTGGGGACTGGAGGGAGCCCACAGCAGTGACCTGGGGATGCTGAGCCAAGACCTGTCACAGGCGGGAGGCCCACAGTAGCCCCCGTCCTCTGATGCCAGCCCAGGGGTGCCTCCAAGGAAGCAGGGCCTAGGGCTGCCCTCAGCACCCCACACTCCGT
Source organism: Litocranius walleri (assembly GCA_006410535.1). Classification (NCBI taxonomy): domain Eukaryota; kingdom Metazoa; phylum Chordata; class Mammalia; order Artiodactyla; family Bovidae; genus Litocranius; species Litocranius walleri. Next base: position 355,554 of record SJYG01000065.1, on the reverse strand, counting down.
AGGGGCCAGCTGGGGGCCGTGGCTAGGCCTGAGAACAAGGCCCTGCCTGGTTCCTGTGGTCCCCGAGGGAGGGTGTGTGGGCTGAGCCGCCGGCCGCTGCGCTCTGGGCACAGATGGTTCTCATCCTCGCTGCCTCTTCCGCAGGAAAAACAGACCAGCTCGGGGCCAAGAGCCCTTTTTTAATCTCATGTTTACGCTGCCTTTGCCTGAAGCCAGGGTCCTGTGGGCTGCACTCTGTCGAGGGTCCTGGCTGAGGTGGAGGGTCTGGCTGGGGCGGCCTGGCTGGCTGGCATCTTCCTGACCTTAGGGCAGTGCTCCGGGAAGGGGCCAGCGTGCCCCCAGGGGAAAGCTGCCCATTTGCTGTCCCCAGACTCGTCCCTGTCCCGGTGGGTCACAGCAACTTTTCCAGGATTGGAGTTCTCTGGCTGCACCAGGAGGGCGGAGATTGAGAAGGGTCCAGGACAGAACCTGTGGGACCAACCCCCAGAGCAGTCAGAACCCAGGCGGTGGAGGCGAGGCCACGTCACCCCTCAGGGGCCCCAGGAATCCCCAGGAGAGGAGGCGGCCAGGGGTTGAGACGCTGGACTCAGGCGGGTGGGCACAGCCCGGCCACTGCACTTGCAGCCTTCCACAGTTTTCAGACAGCTGAGAAGACCAAGGTTGGGTGAGGGGAGGCTGCCCACCAAGGTCTCAGAAGTGAGAAATGCAGTGGTGGGCAGGCTTGCAGAATCTTCGCCTTCCCAGGCTAGCCGACCCCCAGCACACACAGACACACACACACACACAGCCGACCCCCCAACACACACACACACACACACACACACACACACACACACACACTCAGGCCCTGCCTGAAGCTGCTCCACCCTCCCACGTGCCTCAATTCACGTGGGGGATGGCCTTGCCAAAGTGGGCGAAGGGGCACCCCCCGCGGGCCTGCACCCACTGCCCATTTGGAGAAGTGGCCGAAGCACCTTGGGGCTGGCCCAGAGAAAAGGCAGAGGACCACGGAAGGGAGGAGGGGTCACCTGCCAAACAAAGGCGGGAGGGCCTTCAACCAGGTGGAGGAAGGGGCCTCCCAGGCCCCAGAAGCCCCCTGAGCGAGGCTGACGCCCAGCCCCTCCCCCGCACTCACCGTGGCGGGGGGCGTGGGGGCTCACCCTCCGGGCTGGGCCGGTGCCAGAGGAACCCCCGAAGGCTCCGCCCCGCCCCCGCCCGCGGGGGCCCCCACCCCCGGCG
>SJYG01000065.1:273566-336611 GCA_006410535.1 Litocranius walleri | reverse complement strand
GGGGAGGGGAGGGGCAGGGGGAGGGGCGGCCCCGCGCTCCTCTCGCACTGCGGGGGTGTGGGGCGAGCTGGACAGGCAATCAGCCGTCCTCTCCCGTCCAGCTCACGGAGTCCCCACCTGTGGCTCTCGAGTTTCCGAGGCGTCTGGCCCCCGGGCCCTCGTGGCTGGGCTCCCCGGGTGCGTGCCTGCCCCGGCCTCTGAAGCTCCCTGGCCCGTCTGGCTGCGGTGTCGGGTCTCCGGGGTTCTGGGCTGTAACACTGGCGGGTTTGTGACATGGCCAGTCTGGAAGCCGGGGGCACGCGTCGCCCTCTGCAATGGAAGGGAGGCAGCAGGCATTCTGGGCCCCCCGCTGCCCTCGTTCTGGGGGTGCTGTGGCCGGCAGGGGTGGGGAGCCGTGTGGCCCCCTCCCCTCGCTCCCCACCCATCCCAACCCGTGCTTGCTGACGTCTGCCCTGCAGGCGAGGTCTCCCGAGGCTGGCAGCTCTGTCCAGGACCCCCTGGCACGCTAGGCCCTACAAGACCACCCTCTGGGAACCCCACGGCAGGTGGGGGCAGGGCCGGGCCCAGCATCTGGAAGGACTCCCCCGGGGGCGCAGCCCAGCGGCCGGCTGCTCTCCTGGTGTTTTCCTTCTCCGGGCGGGCAGAGGAGAGGGGGCCGCGGGGTGGGGCGGGAACAAGGCGGCCTCTGTCCTCCCCGCGCCTGCTCCTCTGCTCTGCCCGGGTCCAGACCCTTCCCCGCCAGGGCCCCCGGAAGTCTCCTCCCCACAGGCCGCCAGCTCCCAGCCGCCAGCAGACACTTCTGCTGGCTGAGGCCGTCCTCCTGGGAGGACAGCAGCAGGGCCCAGGCCTGCGGAGGCAGATCAGGGGGCCCGGGGCTGCCACTGCTGGAGGCAGGCCAGCACCCTGAGTCTAGGCAGCCCCGGAGGAGACCCTGGGTCCGGTGAGCCTGGGTGGGGGCGGGGGCCGCAGCAGGGCTGTCTGCAGGAGTGGCATCGTGTGTTCATCTACTCATTCACCGGTTCACTCCGGGGCACGCTGAACGCCAGCGGTGGTCTGGCCCGGTTTCCGGAAAGCTGGGAGACCGTCTTCTGGGAGCTGTCTTGAGCACGGCGAGTGTTGGGCGGGGACAGCTGCAAACCCAGAGCTTGGTAGTGGGGGGTGTGACCAGCCCTGGTGGAGGGGCGTCCTCACAGGAAGAGGGAGACCCTGGCCCGGGTCGGAGGACCGGCCACAGCCCTTTTGGTGGGCGTGGCCTTGTGACACCCTTGAGGCCTGTGGTGGTGCCGGGCCTGGTGGTCACTGGCCGGCTGGGCCCAGGCCTCAGGGCCTCTCCTCCCAGCCTTGGTGAAGACGGTGTACAGCTGCAGGCCCCAGAGCCAGCCGGGCTCAGGCCGCGTGACCCTCACGGCCCTCGCTGCCCCCACTCCAGCAAAGAGGTCCCAGAGCCGGTCTGGGTGGGCAGGGCCCCTCCTTGCCGCTGGTGCCCCGGGTTAGGGTCTGTCCTCCCCAGGTGCCCGGTGTGCCCACCCCTGCTCATCCCAGTAGGGCGCCTGGGGGACAGGGCGCGCTGGACAGTTTCCTGCAGCCCCGGTGCCATGGTTGGTGTGCAGGACGAGAGAGTCAGTCCGAGCCCTGGGGGGCTGCCCACCCACCCCCTGTGCGGGATGCTCATCCGCCCCGCCGCCCTCGCTTGTGCCTGCCACAGTCCCCTCACCCTCTGGGCCCTGCTCATGGTGCCCTGGCCCCAGAGCCCCAGGAGGCCCTGGACACCACGCCCAGCCATTTCTGGAGGCGAGGCTGTACGTTGGCATCACACCTAAGTGACTACTTAGGCTGTGGGCTCCGGCCCTGGCTCACCAGGTTACCTCGCTGAGCCACCATGTCCATGTCTGAGAAGCGGGCTGGCTGGTTATCCCGGGAAGGTGGCGGGTGGGGACAAGGGCACGACTCACGCCCTGGGAGGGCTGAAGACCAGCCCTCTGTCCGTCAGTGGTCAGGAAGTGGCCTGCAGCCCACGCAGGCTCCCGCGATGGACAGACTGGGGCTGTGGGCCACGGGCGCCTGCCTGTCCTCGTGTCTATTTCCTCTCCGGCTCCTCAGCCTGGCCTCCAGGGCTCTCCAGGTGAGCCTGCCCTGTCACCCGCCCCACACAGGGGCTCTGTGGCTTTCTCCAGGCTGTTGCCTTGTCTTGAGCCCCCATGTCCACGGTCCTGGAGGGTGGCTGGGACCTTCTTTGCCAGGGATGGCCCGGAGGGGACAGCGCGTGAAGCTGCACATGGCCTCACACAGTAGGCGCTCAGTAAATGCTGGCTACTCGCTCCATTCTAAAGTACCTACTACGTGCTGGGTCCTTTCCGAATCTGAGGGCTGCAGCGGCGATAAAAAGCGACCCATGCAGAAAGCCAGTCATGTAACAGGCGCTGTGGGGGCTGGCTAGGGGTGGGCTGGGCCGGGGCGGGTTCTGTGGGGGCTGGCTAGGATGGGCTGGGCTGGGGCTGGTGCTGTGGGGGCTGTCTAGGATGGGCTGGGCCGGGGTAGCTGTAAATACAACAGTAGATGAGCCACGCAGAGGCCGCTGTCACGGCCAGCTCGTGCCTCGTAAGGAAGCCCACAGATGGGGCGGCCTGTCAGTGGACACTTACTTCTCAAGGTTCTGGGGGTTGGGTGTCCAGCAGTGGGGTGCCCACGTGGTGGGGTTCTGTGGGGGGCCTTGTCCTGCAGCACAGACGGGGTAGGGGTGGAGCTGAGTGTGGAGGGCCTGTGCCCCCCGGGGCCTCTCTGTCTGCTGTGAGCCTCAGTCACCCTCACTACCTCCCAGGCCCTGCCGCCTGGACCATTGCCTAGGAGTCTGGGGCTTCAGCATATGAAATCTGGGGGACCCAAACCTTCAGTCTGTACACGAAATTTGAGTGAAGACGTGAAGGAGGGCAGGGAGGGTGCCCGGAGCTCGGGGAGGAACTGTAGCCTGGGTGAGGGAACAGCCGTGCAAAGGCCCAGGGGCGAGGGAAGGGGGGTCTCGTGGACCTTGTATGAGTCCCACCCACGAGCTGGGAGATCCAACCCAGAACTCTGGGGCTTCTCTCGGGCCCTGGCATGGAGGAGGGACCTCGGGGCAGGGCTGGGAGGGCGGTTCCGGGCGGACTCCGAAGGTGGAGCCGCCAGGAGCGAGGAGTGGACGCAAGGACGGAGCCAGGGTCCCTGGGCTGGGCAGCTGAAAGACTTGCGAGTTGGAACAAGGCATGTTGAGATGCCCGGTAGGGACAGAAATGAGGGCGAGGGGCTCAGACTGGGTGGCGGTGGGCAGTCCTCGGGAAGTTTTCCAGGCCTGACCCCTGGGTGGGCAGGGCAGGAAGCCAGCCAGCAGTGCCTGAATGCCCCCAGTCAGGGCCGGCTCAGCCCTAGGACCGTTGGAAGTGCCGGGTTCAGAATGCGCCGAGCAGACAGAGGGAGCATTTAGCCCGGCCCAGCCGGAGGGCCTTCCGCCCGCCATCCGCATGGGCCATGGGGGGGCCTGCCCCAGAGCCGGGCGTGGCTCAGAGGGGCTGTTGGTGGTGGGGGCCGAGGCGGGACGGGAGCAGCCGCTCGGGGCTGGGGCCCGGGTCCAGGATGGGGAAGCCACATGGGGCCTCGAGGGGGTCCAGTGAGGGCAGCTGAGAGGGCATCCGCCGGCTGGGGTGAGTAGGCGCCGTGGGACGGGGGTCCCTCTGGCTCTGTTCACTCCGTGTGGGCGTGGTGGACAGCGGGCGTCCCCTCTTTCTGCTCCCCCTCCTTCAGCCGTGGGCCGAGGCTGTGCCCCTCTGGCTCGGGGCTTGGCTGAGGCTCACCGGCCAGCAGCTGTTTTCCATGGGGGCAACAGCAGACATGGCCTGACCAAGGGGGCTGGGCACGGGGCTGGGGGCTGGCAGCTGGCCTGGTCCTAGGCCTGCGGACACCTTGGCAAGGCTGGTCGGGCTGTGGCGGCCACTCCCTCCCCAGCTCTGGGACGGTGGCCACAGATGCCTCTCCAAGGACCCCGGCATCACCAGCCCGGCCGGCATGTTCCTTGGCCTTTGGGAGTTAGGGGGTGGGGGTGGCTTCTTCCACCCCTGGGGGGCAGGGCGGGGAGGAGGGCACAGCAGTCCAGCCACCGCCTCCAGCTGCTTCGGGACGCCGGCCGCATCCTCGTGAGGCTCCAGACGTTCGTTTGTTCAGTCTGGACTGGTCTGGAAGACTGGCCGCCAGAGTCGGCTCCCCTCTGGTTACCGTGTCTCCCACGGTGGGTGCAAGCGCAGGAGACAGGCCTAGGCTTGGGGTCGGGGGTGCCAGGCTGGGGGCTCCCGCCCTGGCCCCGTGGCCGTGAGCTGTGGCGTGCACGCCTGGCCGCAATGAGGGGTTGGATGGTGCTGCCTCTGAGTCCAGCTCCCCGCGCCTCGCCACGGGTGTCCGCAGGGCAGCTAAGCTTCACAGGGAGCCGAGTGCTGTGGGGGTCGGAGGGCAGCCCACCACGTCCGTGACTGAGGCTCCGTGGGCATCTGAGACGGCTCCCCTGCACTGGGGGCGGGCAACATGCTGGCCTGCCTGTCTGACCGTGGAGTGGGAGGAGGGCGCCCAGCTCCACAGGGTGTTGACAGGTCCAAGGCCAGAGACAGGACCCCCAGAGTGTCCACCAACACCCGATGCCTTGCTTGCCCCTCGCCCTGCACTTCCTGGGCTCGTCCGGCCCGGCCCTCAGAGGCGAGCTTGCTTGGCCCCCCGGGAGGACCTGGGCTGTCCACCGTGTGGGCAGGGTGCAGGACGCGGGAGCCGCAGAGCAGAGGCTGAGGCCCGCAGCCGTGCAGACGCAGGAGGGGCGTCCCAGGGGAGGGAACAGTGGACACAGGCCGGTAGGGAAGAGCTAGGCCCAGAACTCGGTGGGAAGCTGGAGCGCTGGGTTGGGGGCCAGCAAACCAGACTCCGCCTGGCCCCTGTACGGTCAGCGCCCTCTGGACACCTGGGTACTTGTCCAGGTCCGGCACAGAGATCGTGTGGACATTGCGCTGGCCCCCACGTGGGTCAAGAGGTGGGAGCTGTTGGTCCCTGGGCCCCGGGCCGGCTGACCTCAAAGCCTGGGCCTGGTGCCAGCTGATTGGGCTTGCTCTCTTGCAGGAGCCAGACCCAAGAGGACGCAGAGGCTGAGTGCGGAGACCTGGGACCTGTTGAGACTACCCCTGGAGCGGGTGAGTGGGCTCAGGCAGCTGGCCAGGGTGCGTGGAGACCTGTGGCAGCTGAGGGACAGGGTGTGACCAGCCTGTGTGTGTGTGTGTGTTGAGCTTATAAACGCCTGCTGGGACTCCTTTCTGCATCCAGCCCTTGCCAAGGGAGGCCGATGTGCCCTCTGTGGCTCAGGACCCTGCACAGGCCCCACCTCTTCCCAGAGAGGCCCCTGGAGGCCCCATGGCTTCCATGGGTTCCCTTCATCTCCCCCTCGGTCCTGCCAGCAAGGCTCGACCCACCCAGGGTCAAGCCATGGTCCCTAAACGTGGCAGAACTCCACGGCCTGGCCGGCCCCCGCCCCTGTCTGCTCACAGGTAGAACAGTGGGCCCCGGCGCTCTGGACCCCCAGGGGAGGGTGCTGTGTGGCCCGGGAGCCGTGGCCTGCCCTCTCGGAGCCTCTGCTTCACACAGTGGGCTGGATGCTGGTCTCCATTGCGGACAAGGCTCGGCCCCCCACGGTCACCCAGCATTCAGCCCGGGAAGGTGGGCGTTTGGGGGGAGTCTGAGCTCCTGCAGCACTGCCCTGCCTCTCCCTGCCCCCGGCCGCCCGGGCCCCTCGTGTTCTCTTCCCTTGGGCACCCGAGTGCCTCCGCTGGGGTCGGCGATCCTCTGCGCCCCACGCTGAGGAGCGCTGGTTCGAACCGCTGGCCATGTCCAGCCTTCCCCCCTCCAGGAGCAAAATGGAGACAGCCACCACGCGGGGGACTGGCGGGGGCCCGGTAGGGACTTGCTCCCTCTCCCCGTGAGGAGCAGGAAGTACCAGGAAGGACCCGACGCGGCTGAGAGGAGGCCGAGGGAGGGTGGCCACTCCCCGCTGGACAGCGCGGACGTCCGGGTGCAGCTGCCTCGCATGGTAGGTGACCCCTCCCCTGGCGCTGACGGAGCCTCTGCGGGGGCTCCACCGCCTACCTTGACCCGCCCGCCGGGAGGCCGGGCCCGGGTCTCTCCAGGGCCTGAGGAGGTCGTGGGTCTTTGCTGACCCCTGGCTCCTGGTGGACATAGGTCCTGCTGAAAGGCCAGGGCACTCAGTGCGGTGTTGACTCACTGGCCGGATGGAAGCCTCACTACAGGGCCCACAGGCAGCCCAGGAGGGGTCTGCAGGACAGCTTGGGGTGCCGCTCAGGTCCTCGGGCCCGGTCAGCAGCCCTGTCCTGGGGACACAGCGTGCAGAGATGGGTGCACAGGGGCTGGGTGGACTGATGGACAGGGACAGACGGGTGATGTGGGAGGCAGACAGACGGGGGCGCGGGGGGAGGGGCGGGCTTCTTGCTGCCGGGCGGGCATCCCACTGTGCCTGGGCGCCTGGTCGGCCTCTCCAGGCCCTCGGGGTCTGGTCAAGGTGCAGGAGGCACAGAGTGGCACATGCCCCGAAGCGTGCGGGTTCAGAGGTCAGCCTGGAGCCCTCCCCCCACACAGAACCCCTAGGTCCAAATCTCTGAGAATTAGTCTAAAAATAGTTCTTTCAGGGGTTTAGTCAGCACCTCCCAGCCTCCGCAGGCCGTGGGTGCTGTGTTGGGTATTCTTAGAGGCTTTGCACCCATCTTCCCACATGCCTGGGGCGGCCTCCACTGACCCTACCTCACCCCGGCCCCACTGGATGGCTGGCCGATGGCCACAGTCTATGTCCGTGGAGTGGCATGAGGGAAGGGTGCGGGGCCGGGGAAGGTGCTGGGACCCCTGCTTGGGGCTCCGTCAGGCCCCAGGTGAGAGGCCTGCTTGCTGCTGACGCTGCCTGTGGGAAAGGGGCTGGCTCTGGCCCTCCCCTCGGCCCCTGGGGCAAGGACGTTGTCCCCAGCTCAGCAGCGACTTCGGGTCTGACTAGGTGTGGCTGCGTGTGGTCTGAGAGGCCTGAGTATTTGTCCTGGGGCAGGGGTTTGGGAGCAGGGCCGTGTCAGCCCTGAAGGGCGAGGGCATTTTGGAGTAGCCCACCCGGAGTGGGGTGGGCAGGACAAGACCCAGTAGGGGAGCCACGGTGGGCTCTGGAGCAGGAAGGCCTGGCCTGTGCCCATTGCCCCACCGCCTGGCTTCACCCAGGACTGTACGTGCCAGCTGATGGTTGTCCGGGCTGTGAGACGGGGGCTGAGTTGGGGGGCAGAGCCTGCACCCCAGCTGCTTAGCAGCACCCCTGCCCCCGCAGCAGGAAGTGCAGAAACTAGTCTGACTCTCTCGAACCCTTCAGCCACACCCACCTCCCTACACAAAGGCAGTTTTGGAAGGCGTCCCCAAGAGGCGCCTGAGCCAAAGCCATATACCCCACCCTCCCATGTGGGGGCCCCAGAGCCTTGGGCCCCAAAGGCAGGACCTGAGGAGGCGAGCACAGGCCGCCCAGTCACAGCCTGGCCGACCTGCCTGTCCACTCGTCCAGCCGCTCCGCGCACCTGCAGTCCGGGGACCCCTTCTGCCAGACAGGTGGCCGCCGAGGGGCAGGGGGTCACAAGTGCCTGTTCACCGCAGCCCTGGAGGGGACCCGAGCCCCCGGGAGGGAAGGAGATGGCCTGAGGGCTTCCAGTGGGGAATGGTGGGCTGGGGTTCTGAGCCAGGGTCGGCCCCTGACACCCCCCGGCGGGGCCTTGTAGAGAAGGTGGGGCTGCAGGCCCAGGCAGTGCCCTTGAAGAAAGATCCCATGACACAAAGTTCAGAGCTTGGCTTCTTGGGCTGGAGCCCCAGACCCCGATAGGCTGAGCCTCGTGTCCAGCAGGCACCCGAAAATAGGCAGCCTTGGAGGGCCAGTCCCCGCAGCAGCTCTGAGCCCTCAGTGGAGGGGTCTGGACAGAGGGGCCCAGGAGGGCGCTCTGCTGTGCCCATCCTGTCCCCGCCTCTCCTGCGGGGTTCACGGCTGCCTCCCCAAGAGGCCTTGGGTGGTCGACCCCAGGCCAGGCGGACACTGACCCCAGAGTCCTCCAAGAGCAGAAAGGGATGCCCCCCAGGGTAGCAGGAGGCCCAGGAGGCTGCTCTGGCTGAGTCTTAGTCTGAGACCGGGCAGAGGTTGAGGGGTCTGCTGCGTGGGGAGGCGACTGTGCAGGGCCCCCCCGAGGCCCAGGACAGGGAAGGGCCCACCCTCTGTCTCTTCCCCGTGCTGGGCCGGCTTAGGCAGGAAGCAGGGTCTGCTGTCCGCGGGAAGGTGCTCCCGACAAGTCCCACCCCCACCCCGCTGCAGTGACCGCCCAAGGCCCCAAGCTCAGGAAGATCCATCTCTGATCTCTGAGTGTTTACGGAGAGTGTGTGCATGCGTGTGTGTGCACGCGCGTGCGGCCCATCTCTGAGTGTTTACGGAGAGAGTGTGTGTGTGTGTGCATGCGCGTGCGCGCCCCATCTCTGAGTTTTTATGGAGAGAGAGTGAGTCTGTGTCTGTGTGTGCGTGCAGCGGGGGTGGGCGGGGACGGGGAGGTGCCCTCGCCCTGGGGCCTATTTAAGCATCAGGCTGACAGGGCCTGGTGGGTCTGGGCAGTGTGTGGCGCTGGGTTCTGCAGGCAGGGCTGCCCAGCAGGGACCCTGGCTTCCTGCCCAGGCTCCACGTGGTCCCGCGCCCCAGTCCACCTGGCTGCCACTGGAGCGGCTGTGGGTCCATGTGAGTGTGGGGTCCCCAGCGCGGTGGAGGCTCATGGCCTACAGGAACTCAACCCAGGTGGCCAAGCGTTCCCCACCTGGGGGCCGGGGTGGGTGGATGGTCAGCCAGTGCAGTTCCCCGGGGGGCTGGCACCGTGGGGCAAGTCCAGGGCCTTCGGCCCCCGCCCTCTGTCCAGGGCAGCTGGCCCAGCTGGAGGGGGCCATCCAGGCTGGGGGTGGGGAGGGTTTGCGCCGCCAGGGCTGCTCCTTCCTCCCAGGGAGAAGGTGGGCTGACGCTTTTGCAGGAGGGGGCTGGAGTGAAGCTCAAGCAGGCTTGACTCCTGGATAGAAAGACCGAGTTGGGCTAAGGAGAGCGTGGGGGGGCGCCCGGGTCTCCAGGTGCGTCCTGCTGGGCTGCAAGGCTCTGTCCCGAGGGAAGAGCATGGGCCTCCCCCTCTGCCTGTGGCCTCAGTTCAGCAGTGCCCAGCACGAGAGGCACCTGCCCTTCTTAAGTGCTCCTGGGCTCCGGGGGAGGACAGCTGCCAGGCCCCGGGCTGGTCCCGGGTTCTGGGCCGAGGTGGCTCTGGCGTGGCGCCTGGGGAGCCCGGCTTGGGATGGTGCTGTGGAACAGCCGGGAGGGGCCCCCTCTCAGCCCAGCCCTGGCCGAAATGGAGGGGCCTTCAGCAACCTGCCCCCTCCAGGTGCCTCCCTGGAGTCTGAGCTTCAGCCTGTGGGAGGCTGGAGGAGCGTTGAGGGCACACGTGTCCAGTGATGTGGACCCCTCGGGTCACCCCTCTCCTGGGAGGGCCCTGGCATCGTTCACTCGGGAGACCCCAGCTGGGGCCAGAGGCCGGGCTGGGGGCTGGGAGCACCAGCTGTCCTCTGCAGTGGGGCGGGGCTATGCTCAACCCTCACCCATCAGCCCGGGGGCCCCCCCCCCGGCCTGCAAGCAGAGCCCTGTGCAGAGCCCTCTCCAGTTCACGTTTGGACCCCAGCCCCTAGCTGCTCTGTGCAGGTCCCCCAGGCCCTGACGGGGTGAAGCCAGTCCCCCAGCCAGGGCCCCTCTGGGCTGGTCAGTGTGAGCTGTCCCTTCCCTCCAGGTTCCGCCTCGTCCCACCCCCTAGCCCAGAACCGTGGCCCCGGCCCTCCCGACCTCACCAGGGGGCCTTCTCACCCCAGCGTTGGCACTCGCCAGTGCACACTGATGCCCACCGCGGGCATCTCCCCTAGGACTCCAGCCTGGCATCCTGGCTCTTGCCCTGCCCCAGCAACCCAGAGCAGACCCCGGGCCGCTGCACATACCCCCTGGCCGGTGCTCGGAGGAGGGGGCTCAGGGATGATGGCACCACGCCTCTAGCCTGACCTCAGCCCCAGCCCAGGGTCCTGGCCCCCATGTGAGCTGTCCTCTGGGCCTGCCCACCGATCAGGGATTTTATAAACGGGTCTAGAGTGGGGTTGGGGTGGAACACACACGCCCTCAGCTCCCCCAGGTCGGGTTCCTTGCCTTTGGGGCTGGCACCTCCTGGGTCACTGGCAGGGCCCTGGCACCTGGAGTGTGTGGAGAGGCCCTGAAGGCTCTCTGCCTGCCAAGGGGTCTGGTTCTCACCCACTTGCTCATCTGTTCGTTTAGTGAACAGTGGTGAACGCCAGGCTGGGTGCCAGGGCCCCAGAAGCACACAGGCCCAGGTGGCTCTTGCTGTAGGGGACGGACATGAGTGCCCGGGGGCCCGGGGCACAGGGAGGCTGCTGGCAGGTGGCGGTGACTGCCAGTGCGGGGAGGCACGCCAGTGTCATGTCTGGGGAGGCCGAGGAGGGGAGCAGTGGTGGAGAACGGTGCTGGGGCCGCGGGGCGGGCAAGAGAGGAGGGTCCGGACCTTGCTCCGAGCCGAGCAGCCCCCCGCCTGTGTCCGGGGGTCCACACGGGACAGCAGGGCCACCCTGTGGCTGGCCTGGAGCCAGCGCTGACTGCCCGCCGGGCCCGCAGAGCGTCCCCCGGGCCCCGTCCTCCGACGAGGAGTGCTTCTTCGACCTGCTGAGCAAGTTCCAGAGCAGCCGCATGGACGACCAGCGCTGCCCCCTGGAGGACGGCCCGCCCGCGGCCGCGGAAGCCACGGCCACCCCCACCCTGGAGGGGAGGGCCGGTGAGTCGGCCCCCACCCTGCTGCGGGCTCTGAGGGCGGGGCAGGCCAGCTGCACAGTGCCCCCTGTCACCGGGAGCCCCAGGCTGCAATCCTTGGAAACCTGTCATCCTCCCGTCCCCCAGGACGCCAGGGGGTCGCCGGGTCGTGTAGGGAGTGGGCGTGGGAGGCCGGGCTCTCTGCGTTCCCCCCTCCCCAAGGGGGCCCCGGCAGAGCTGACTGAGAGCAGCCGGGGTCTGGGGTCAGCAGAGGCGCTCTTGGGGGCCACTGGGCAGGGTCCCTGCCTCCCTGGCCTGACCTTTGGCACCCTGCAGCCCAGCCCTCGTTGACGGCCTCCCCGCAGACCGAGGAGTTCTTTGACCTCATCGCCAGCTCCCAGAGCCGCCGGCTGGATGACCAGCGTGCCAGTGTGGGCAGCCTGCCCGGCCTGCGCATCACCCCCAACAACCTGGGCCACCTGCGAGGTGATGGGGACCCCCAGGAGCCAGGGGACGAGTTCTTCAGCATGCTCATCAAGTGCCAGGTGGGCCTGCAGCCCGCGGCCTCCCCCGCCCCGTCTGCGCCCCTGCTGGGGTCAGCCCAGGCCCCTCCCGGCTGCGACCCTGGTCCCTCTGTCTCACGGTGTTTGGGGGGAGCAGCCCTCCCTGGCTGGTTCAGCCAGTGTTACCAGGTGCCCATGAGTGCTCAGCCCTGTGGGCCCTTCCTGGGCCCCCTGAGAAGGTCACTTCAGGCCAGCCCGCCCTCGAGCTCAGGAGGCGAGCTGGAGGGAATCACTGGGGCCCTGGGGTCGTGGCCTGGGGTACCCCACCAGCCGTCCACCTCTGTATGGAGAAACTGAGGGCCAGGCTGTACCTCGGAGTGTGGAGGACACGAGGGGTCTGGCCACCCACGGGTCCAGGCAGGGGTTTGGGAACCCTCGGGGAAGTGGATGGGGAGAGGGCAGCCCCAGCGCCCATCCACCCCCACCCATGCAGGAAGCTGGGAAGTTTCCAGATGTGACATTCAATTCCACAGAGGAGAGGACAGCGCCGCCCTGGGCGAGTCCGTGGAGCCTCCAAATCAGCCCTTTCCGAGAACCCCCGAGCCCCCCGCCCACACGCACGCGCGCTCCGGGGACTGCACCGGCTCCCAGCCCTTCTGCGCCAGGCCCTGCAGAGAAGCCCTGCTGCCCCCTGGGCCTCCTGACTCCACGGGACCCTGGGGAGCTCCGTGCTGCCCTACCCTGTCCCTGCGGCTCGAGAACACCCCAGGCCTGGGGGCCTCAGGAGCAAACCTGGGAGGCTGCCTGCACAGCCCCGTGTCCGGCCTGGCCACACCCCGCGGCTCCCTGCAAGGGCCGTTCCGGGGTCCCAGCTCCCAGGTCTGCCTCCGGAGCTGATGCCCAGGGAGGCCCAAGGTGGCCCGAGTGGCTCTCAGGCTTGAGGGGGCACTGCCACCGGATGGTGGCCCCCGCTCAGAGCGGTCCCTGAGGTGCCTGAGCCCTGGGCCGGGGCCCCAAAGGCTGGGGATGGGAGGCGCCAACCTGCGTGTCTGTATCTGCCCAGTCCTCCAGAATCGACGACCAGCGCTGCCCGCCCCCTGACGTGCCGCCCCGTGGCCCCACCATGCCCGACGAGGACTTCTTCAGCCTCATCCAGAGGGTCCAGGCCAAGCGGATGGATGAGCAGCGGGTGGACCTCGCCGGGAGCCCGGAGCAGGAGGTGGGCGGGCCCCCAGAGCCCCGGCAGCAGTGCCAACCTGGTGCCAGCTAAGGCGCCCGCAGCCAGGCCTGCCCCCACCCCCCAGTCCTGGACGGGGCGGGGGTGGGGCGTGCTCACCAACATCCAGGATGCTCACGGCCCCCTCCCCACCAAGAAGCCTCCCTAGGCCGTGGCTGAGGGCAGGCTCTGAGCCATGCGGCCCCGCCCACTGCGCCGGACTCCGGGTACCCAGCCCCCTCTGTGCCCCCTCCCAGGGCAGCAGGCTCGGGCCGGGGCTTGCTCCTGTCCTGCGCCCGCCCCGCGCGGTACATGGCTTCCCGCAGCCCCGCCCTCGCCTTGCCCTGCCCCAGGCTGGGCTTCAGCATGTCGGCTCCAAAGCCCAGGTACTGTTTGGATCCTCCACTCTCTCCCTGACCCCTCTGCCCGGCCAAATGTGAAGCCCCGCTGCCCACTCCCCCAACCCCCAGAGGCGTCTCTGAAGCCTCCTCTCTGGGGCCACCAGTGACGGGCATTTCTGTTCTCTGGAAGCTGGCCCCGGTGTGCTGAGTACAGGCATGCTCACCCCAATTCAGCCTCACCCCTGGGGAGGGACCCCCTCCCTGGCCCTGTCCCCTGCTTCCTGTCGGGGCTGGAGGAAGACACAGGCAGACTCGGAAAGCCTGCAGCCTGAGAGGGCAATGCCCCCCAGCGCGGGCCCCGGGCCCCAGCAGGCATGTTGTCATGAGCCCACGGGGCCGGGAGGCCTGCCACCTTCCTCAACTCCAAGCCCCGGAGCCCAGGAACTGAGCCGGCCTGGTTCTGGGCATACCAGCTGGCAAAGGTCCACCCCACTGGCCATCTGCAGGGCGGGTGGAGCAGCCAGCCCCCACCCCACCCCACGGGGCAAACGACATCACCCCCTTCTGCGGGGTGAGCCGCCCTAGGGGTCGGGCAGAAGACAGGCCCCCTGGGAGACTGCCACCATCACGGGCGCGAGGTGGCCTCTCCTCTTGGGTGGCACCCTACCCACCCCCAGGGTCCTGCTTGGCGAGTGCAAGGAGGCCCCTGCACCCCTGCCCCTCCGTGCAGCCTGGGGAACCCAGGGGGCCTCCAGTGAGGTGGGCAGTGGGTGTGGGGCTGGAGGGCGGGGCTCAACCGCCCTCGCGCCTGCGCGGAGGTGCGTATTTATTGCTCACACATGTGTTTGCCATGTTGTCAATGGGTCCTTTCCAGCCTAAGAGGTACATTTGTTCTTGTTTTTCCTGAAAAAATAAAAGTCTGCCAAGTGGATGTCATCTGTGTTGGGATGAGAGCTGGTGAGGGTCTTTGTCCTCCTGGGGGCCCAGTGGTGGCCTCACCTGGGTCAGCCAACTGGCCCACCCGGGCTACCCCTCCTCCCACCCACCCCTGCCAAGGGTTCTGTTCCTGTTGTGCCCATCACTGAGGGGCCAGGGCTCAGGGGGTGAAGCAGCAGCCCCAGGGACACACGGCTGGTGAGGACGCTGGGGTTGGAGCCCAGGTGTCTCTGGCCTCTCCTGGGCTGAGTCAGCCTGGGCCCTGCCTGGAAGGCTTCATTCCAGGAGGCCACTTTGACCGGACGGTCTGGCGGGTCCACACGGTGAAGCCTGGGGCTTCTGTACCACCGGGGGACGGGGAGGTCTTGGGGACACAGTGCGGCAGGCAGTCGAGGTGTGTGCTGCACCCTCGGCCTTGACCCAGTGCCCTGCTGGGAGCCCCACCGCCTCCCCACTTGCAGGAAGGGGTGCTGACCAAGGGCAGATGGAAACGGGAGCCTGCCTGGCTCCCTGCCTGCATCTCTGGGCCTAAGCCTTGGCCACAGACGTGGTGTTCTGGAGCTTTCAGCACCCAGGCCTCAGGCCAGGTTGACTGGAGCCCACTCCCCCGGCTGAGACCTTGGTCCACTCAGGGACCCTGCTTGGGAGACAAACGTGTGGGCTCCTCTGGCGTTCGGAGGGAGAATGTGTTCCCAGAGCCAGGGCAGGGGTCTACTAGGCCAAAGCCGAGGGCCCACCAGTGGGGTTGAGCAGGAGGCTGGGAGCAACAGGAGACTTCTGCCCTGAGGAGCCCTCTGGGACAGGCAGAGCTGCCTGGAACGCAGGGGACCCCTGCCCCGGTGGCCCTGAGGGCACTCCAGCGATGGGGTCCCCCGGGACAGGGGAGCCTGAGGGGTCTCAGGCTGCGTCCAGGAGGCCTCGTGGGAGTGGAGCTCACCAGACCCCCGGGCACTGGAGCCCAGCACTCAGAGGGGCACCGGCAGGGCCCTGGCACAGCGTCCATCCCTCTGGCTGCATCCGAAGCCGTGGGTGCCAGGACTACAGGAGGCAGGAGCTGGGATAGGACGGTCCTGCACTCCAGCCTCTCCCCACGGCATGGCTACAGCAGCAGGCCCGCCTGGCCAGCCGCTTCGTGCAGTAGCAGCAGCAGCAGCAGAGTGCACCAGCAGGAGGGGCCCCAGAGCAGGGCCCCCCACCACCAGGTGGCGCCAGCCTGGTGCAGCCACTCGTGCCCACCTGCATGGTGGGCAGATGGGCAGGTGGGCCCGGTCAGACTGCCCACTCACCAGAGCACTACAGCCGTGGACGCCAGCAGCACAGTGCCCAGCCGAGCCTCGGGGGCGCCAGCCAGCCCGCCAGGTGCTGCGGCTCCACCTTGACCGCTCCCAGGCAGGGGCTGGCCGCTCCTCCCCCAGGCTCCAGCAGCCCACAGAGCTGCGGCCCACCTGCCTAGCACCCGATGGCCACCTCGGAGCAAGGGGGATCAGCAGAACCGACGCCACGACCCCCACCGCGGCGGCCAGCCCGGCAAAGCGGCCTGGGAAGGCGCCACTGAGGAAACCAGCCTGGGGACGGGGGAGCGGTCACGAGAGGCCTCTCCCCTCGGCTCAGTGACCCGCTGCTCCCTGGCCCCCAATGCTGGCCACAGCAGGCCAGACAGCGAGGGCGCACCCACAGCGGGTGGGGAGGCTGGGGATGGCTAGAAGGAACTGGACTGGAGGGGAAAGTGTGGGCAGAGCCTGCAGGGTGGGGTCAGAACGCTCTGATGGAGGAGAAAAGGCAGGGAGAAGGGAGAGGCCCTCATGGGGAAAAGCAAGCTCTCCCCAACTCCCAGAGAATTCTCAGCACCCGGGAAGCCTGGCACTCGGCCGGCAGGAACACAGGGGCACTGTGTCTCAGCGGCTCCCAGCCAAGTCAGGATGCTAAAGGCTCTGGGCAGTCGTGCGGGAAGGTTGTCTGATGGCCTGGAAGCCAGCATTCCCAAGCCAGCTGTCCTCAGAGGCTTTCTACGTCCAGACCACACCTGGAGGATTACAGGACCAAGAGGTTGGCCCAGACACTCGACTCCCTAGTGTGACGCCTTGGGGCTTCCCTGGTGGCTCAGCTGGTAAAGAATGGGCCTTCAAGACGAGAAACCTAACTGAGGCTTCGGAGAGGGTCCTGGCCTGGGTGAGGGAGGGAAGAGAGCCAGGCGCCTTGCGAAGGGACAGCAGGGAGGCAGTGGCCAGACTGGTGGGGCCAGTGACCAGGGACAAGGCCGCTCGGAGCCACGGATCTCACAGGCAACCCAGGGTTGGGGGGCTGCCGGGGTCAGTCAGGAGGCAGGGGGAGGAAAAGGGCAGGGGCCTTTTCTGGGGTTTCCAGGGGCAAGCAGGGTGAGACAGGACCAGCATGCTTGCCCCGCCAGTGCGGAGATTTTCAGCAGCTCTGGGCACGGGGGCCACCCCGAGTTGTCCAGAGCCTGCCCTGGGTGCACTCGCCCTATTGCCCCCAGGACCTGCCCTGTCCTCCAGGCTCAGACCAACGAGCTCAGGTTGGAAGGCAGACAGGAAAGGATATGGCGAGTAAACGTGTCCAAACCGCCCAGGGAAGGAAGGTCTGTGCTGGAGGCACTCGAGGGGTCTGCTCTGCGCTCTCACAGTCCAGTCGGCTCCCTGGGCATCCCCAGATCAGCCCCCAACCCTCCACGGGCGGCGAAGTCCTGCCCCCACGCTGCTGCTCCAAGGCCAGAGGTCCCTCAGGGCCTTCGTGGAGAAGCAGGGCTGGGGGCTGGCTCAGCCTCCAGGACTGATTCTGCAAATGTCACAGGAGGCTCTGGGCGGGATAATAGGGGGTTGTTCGCCACGGGAAGGACGGGGCGGGTAATCAAGGCAGAGCACGGGCTGCCAGCTCCCAGAGAACAATGCCCAGGCCCGTGCCCATGGGGGCGGCTGTCAGGAGCTCGGATCCTGCAAGACTGTGGCTGGTGATTAATGCTGAAGGTCACACAGCCCAGAACACTTCTGGAAATAAACACGCCTTCATAAACACAGGAACATCCTGAGAAGGCAGTCAAGCTAGGCTGGGAGACAAATTGCACAGCCTGGGGGCGGAGGGACATGCACATGGCAGCCCCAGCCCCCATACCGCGTGCCACTGCGGATGCCCGGTTCGTCTGTGGCCACGGTGAGCAGCCGTTGGCTGACTTTGGCTGGTGGCCAAGGGTCAAGGCCGAGGTTGGCACCAGCTCACAGGTGCATCCAGGTGGCACAGAAGAACGTGTGGGGCCTCCTTGTGCGTGGCCAGAGGGGCAGGACCCATGGTGGGGCTTCCGCCCCTCAGCAAGAACAGCGGCTGACTGGCCATCAAAGTTGGGGCCTGACATTTGGGGCAAGGCTGAGCCACCCTGCGCCTGAGTCCCGTCTTTCCATCTGTAACTCCTGACAAGGTGGCACTGTGAGCATCTTCACCAGAAGATAGGAAGACAGAGGCTCAGAGAGGCAAAGTGACCTGCCCAAGGCCACACAGCCACAGCCCTGTGTGGGGGAGGGGAAGGGCTCAGACTGCAACATCCAGCCCCTCCCCACTCAGATGCGGCCTCTAGCCCCAGAAGGCCCCAGCACACAGCCTGGAGGGCATGCTTGTGACTCACTCTGACTCCAGAGGCAGGGATGACAGGAGAGCCCCAAGTCCCAGCATCTGCAGTGAAGTCTGTTTATTGATAGAAAACAGGCACATCCAGAGCGGCCCAGGGCTGGAGCACCCTTCTCCAAGGCAGAAGACGGGTCAGCTAGCGTCTGTCTTGCAGGGCTGGGTGGGATCCTGGTCCTCAGCCCCTTCCGCAGCAGTGGTGGATTTGGGGACCCCTGCAGCCTCTAAAAGGAGCTCCAGGGCCCCCTCGCCAGCCACTCGGCATACCTTCTCCCCTCTGGCTGCCAGGATTTCTTCAATATTCCTGAGAAAGAGGGAGGTGCTGTGACGCTTCTTGGCCGTTTTGCGTCTTGGACCCTCAAGGGCACCCCAGGCCAAGCTCAAGTGTGTGGGTCCTGCACTGGTGTGGCACCAGGGCCACCCGGTCAAGAGCCCCCCCTGAACACCATCCCTCACTGTGCGCTGCCCCTCACCGAACACCCCCCCATCCCGCAATGAACACTGCCTCCACGAGGGGGCGCGGGTGATGCTGTAGGACCAGAGCCCCCAACCACACTAGCTCACACCCGCCCCATTTGGTGCGGCCAGCCAGCCTCAGAGAGGACAGAAAGGTGCATGCTAGGACCCCGGCCCCATAGCAGATACTTAGGAAGGAGCGCCTTGTAGGGTGAAGGAAGGTACCACAAAGCAAAAGGTAAGCTGTCAACCTAGTCTGATCCCTCCTATTGTGGGGGGGGAGGTGGCTGACATGTCACCAGGTCCTGCTGCCTCTGAGGCTAGTACTGAGAGCAGAGGTCAGGCAGTGAAGCAGGGCCAAGGTGGGGTGGCCTAGGGCAGAAGATCGCATACTTGGGGCATACTTCCACCAAAAAGTTATCATGGTTCATCTGAATATCAAGTTCAATGATGCATTTCTTGACAAGGAAGCTGGGTTACAGAGATAAGTTTCTGTAATCTTCATTAGAAGGGCGGTGCCCCAGGGACGGTGGGTGGGGCCGCAGACTCAGGACGGAGCAGGCTAGCCCTGGGATACAGGCCTCTGTCCTCAGCCCTGCCCAGGCAGGCCTCACCTCTTCCCATCCAGGTCCGAGAACCAGCCCAGGTTGTCGGCGATGATGTGGTGGTTCTGGCAGCCGGGGCAGGTCACAATGACCACACCCTGGTGATAAGCGAGCTTGGAGATGCGCTTCGAGGACCTGGTCCCACACACCTTGGGGAGACTCCAAAGTGAGGCCTTCCATACGGCCTCGCCCCTCCCAGAACTGATAGCCCCACCCCTTCCGGAAGGCCCCGCCCCAGCTCAGCCCCACCTCCGGAAGGACCTGTCACCCCGTGATAGCCCCACCCCTTCCGGAAGGCCCCGCCCCAGCTCAGCCCCACCTCCGGAAGGACCTGTCACCCCGTGATAGCCCCACCCCTTCCGGAAGGCCCCGCCCCAGCTCAGCCCCACCTCCGGAAGGACCTGTCACCCCGTGATAGCCCCACCCCTTCCGGAAGGCCCCGCCCCAGCTCAGCCCCACCTCCGGAAGGACCTGTCACCCCGTGATAGCCCCACCCCTTCCGGAAGGCCCCGCCCCAGCTCAGCCCCACCTCCGGAAGGACCTGTCACCCCGTGATAGCCCCACCCCTTCCGGAAGGCCCCGCCCCAGCTCAGCCCCACCTCCGGAAGGACCTGTCACCCCGTGATAGCCCCACCCCTTCCGGAAGGCCCCGCCCCAGCTCAGCCCCACCTCCGGAAGGACCTGTCACCCCGTGATAGCCCCACCCCTTCCGGAAGGCCCCGCCCCAGCTCAGCCCCACCTCCGGAAGGACCTGTCACCCCGTGATAGCCCCACCCCTTCCGGAAGGCCCCGCCCCAGCTCAGCCCCACCTCCGGAAGGACCTGTCACCCCGTGATAGCCCCACCCCTTCCGGAAGGCCCCGCCCCAGCTCAGCCCCACCTCCGGAAGGACCTGTCACCCCGTGATAGCCCCACCCCTTCCGGAAGGCCCCGCCCCAGCTCAGCCCCACCTCCGGAAGGACCTGTCACCCCGTGATAGCCCCACCCCTTCCGGAAGGCCCCGCCCCAGCTCAGCCCCACCTCCGGAAGGACCTGTCACCCCGTGATAGCCCCACCCCTTCCGGAAGGCCCCGCCCCAGCTCAGCCCCACCTCCGGGGGGATCCGCCCCCACTGGTAGCCCCACCTCTTCGCGGTCCCCGCCCTCTCCCGGATGGATCCACCCCCGAACGATAGCCCCACCCCTTCAGGGAGGTCCCGCCCCCTGTGGATGGCCCCACCCTCCCTCGCAGTTCCGCAGCACCGTCGCGCGCCAGATGCGGGCCCGGGCCCCTCCCACCCGGCACCGCCGCCGCCACGGGCCCACCTTGCAGGTGTAGACAAGCTGGTAGTCCGCCGGCCCGGGTCCCGGCTCGGAGCTCAAGCGCCGCCAGCCCCACCCCCTGGCCCGCCTTGTCCCCGCGGCCTGCAGGCGGACCCGGAGACCACATAGCCACCTCGGGCCGGGCCCGCGGGGCCGCGCGCGGCTCAACAGCATCGGCACGTGGCTCAGCGCCGCCCGCAGCATGCCGCCCTCCGGCCGCCCCGCCCCGCTGCCATCTTGGAGGCGGGCAGCAGCGGAAGCGACCCCCTCCGGCTTCCGGCGCCGGTGGGCGGGCAGTGCTCTGCTGCCCGCTGGCGGCCGGCGGTGGGCTCTGCTGCCCCTGGGAGACCGGCGGCGCGTGCTGGACCGAGACCACTGGAGGCGGCGACGTCCGGCCCGCAGTAGTTTATTGACAAAGTTGCACTTTAAGGTCGCGGCACGTGTGCGCGTCACACAGAGCCCACCCGTGCTTGCCGACGAAGAGGCGGCCTGGGGGGCGCGCCGCTCCCGCGACGGGGAGGGCTGGACGGGTGGGCCGGCTAGGCGCCCTCGGTGTCGGTGTTGTCGCTGCCCGTGGTGTTCTCTCCGTCCGCCTCCCCCTGCCGCGCGCCGAGCTGCATCTTGCGGAGGGCCCGCTTCCTGCGGGAGACCCAGACAGCGCCGGCGGGCGCGGGCTCGCACGAGGCCCCCCCCACCCCCGCCCGCAGCCCCACCCACCGCCCGCTCGGCCCACCTGCGGTAGTTCTCGAAGCTCTCCTTGAGGCGCCGCCGGCCCTTCTCCTTCTCTGGGGGCTCCTGGCCGTTCAGTCCTGCGTCCTGGAGGAGGGGCGAGGCTCGGACACCGGCCGGCGCCCCTGTGGGCCCCACCCCGGCCCTGGGGCTGCGCACTGGGGACCAGGTCGGCGGGGTGCGCTGTCCCTTTTCAGATGACACGATGGGCCCGGGGACCCAGGCCAGGGTTCCTTCCACTACAGTGTCTGGGGTGACCCCTTTTGTTGTCAGGCTCAGTGCAGTGGACAGGGAGGCCGAGTTCCACTCACTTAACACTGAGCCCTGTCCAGAAGACTGGAATGCTCCCTGCCCCCTGCCCCGCTTTGTCCACAAATGGAGGAGCTTCAGCTTCACTTCACTTTCCAAACACCCACACCCCAGGAACCCTTGGGCAGAGTCTGGGATCAGTCCCTGGACATCCAGGTGGAGGAATCACTCTCCAGTGTCCAGGCTGAGAACCTCCCCAGGGGCCTCCCAGGGACCACAGGCAGCCTTACTTCTGGGGTCAGTGATAGCTGTTCCTCCTGCAGAGCCACAGACGGCTGCTCCGGGCTCTCCCTGATGGCCAGGCTGCCTGGAAGGGAGAGTGCCTGTCCGTCCTGCCCAGCTGCCAGGATCACGCTGGCTGGTACCTCTTACCTCCTCAACCTGGGCCAGCCCTGTGCCACCTCCCGGGTCATCACTTGGACCTGCCAGGTTTCCCGTTGTGTAGACATGGGGACTCACGTTCACTTCTCACCCCCGAGCAGATGGCTCAGGTGCCCTGGGAGCAGGGGCTGAGGTTCTAGGGCTCCCTCCATATCTGGAAGGGCCCAAGGCTCAGGACCCTCAGAAAAAATGCTCTGATGAGCTGGCTCTCCAGAACTGTCCACAGTGGGGGGCGAGTATGGATCCCAGGTCTCAGGGACGTGGTGGTGGGAGCAGCCAGGCCCAGGTCTTCCCCTGAAGCTCACACCTTTCCCTCCTCCCTGGCCTCTGACCCAGCTTGCCCCACCTCCTGCAAGGGGCCATGCCAGCCCCGGGTTGGGGCTCCCAGGCTGGCTGGCCAGCGGCCTTCACTGCCCACTCGTGGCCTGTGGGTCCTTCTTGCCCGTCCCCATGTGGGGGCTCGGTGGCTTCAAGCTTGCGTCTTTGGGCGGCAGTGGAGGGGCAAAGTCCTCACTTCTCCATTTGCTGCCTCTTCCTCTTTCGGTGGCCCCCCAGCAGCTGGGGTCTGACGCTGAGGAAGTCTGTCTGGCTTCACACGCTACCTCTGCGGTAGCGCCCCGCCTTGATAGCCCCACCCCTTCCGGAAGGCCCCGCCCCAGCTCAGCCCCACCTCCGGAAGGACCTGTCACCCCGTGATAGCCCCACCCCTTCCGGAAGGCCCCGCCCCAGCTCAGCCCCACCTCCGGGGGGATCCGCCCCCACTGGTAGCCCCACCTCTTCGCGGTCCCCGCCCTCTCCCGGATGGATCCACCCCCGAACGATAGCCCCACCCCTTCAGGGAGGTCCCGCCCCCTGTGGATGGCCCCACCCTCCCTCGCAGTTCCGCAGCACCGTCGCGCGCCAGATGCGGGCCCGGGCCCCTCCCACCCGGCACCGCCGCCGCCACGGGCCCACCTTGCAGGTGTAGACAAGCTGGTAGTCCGCCGGCCCGGGTCCCGGCTCGGAGCTCAAGCGCCGCCAGCCCCACCCCCTGGCCCGCCTTGTCCCCGCGGCCTGCAGGCGGACCCGGAGACCACATAGCCACCTCGGGCCGGGCCCGCGGGGCCGCGCGCGGCTCAACAGCATCGGCACGTGGCTCAGCGCCGCCCGCAGCATGCCGCCCTCCGGCCGCCCCGCCCCGCTGCCATCTTGGAGGCGGGCAGCAGCGGAAGCGACCCCCTCCGGCTTCCGGCGCCGGTGGGCGGGCAGTGCTCTGCTGCCCGCTGGCGGCCGGCGGTGGGCTCTGCTGCCCCTGGGAGACCGGCGGCGCGTGCTGGACCGAGACCACTGGAGGCGGCGACGTCCGGCCCGCAGTAGTTTATTGACAAAGTTGCACTTTAAGGTCGCGGCACGTGTGCGCGTCACACAGAGCCCACCCGTGCTTGCCGACGAAGAGGCGGCCTGGGGGGCGCGCCGCTCCCGCGACGGGGAGGGCTGGACGGGTGGGCCGGCTAGGCGCCCTCGGTGTCGGTGTTGTCGCTGCCCGTGGTGTTCTCTCCGTCCGCCTCCCCCTGCCGCGCGCCGAGCTGCATCTTGCGGAGGGCCCGCTTCCTGCGGGAGACCCAGACAGCGCCGGCGGGCGCGGGCTCGCACGAGGCCCCCCCCACCCCCGCCCGCAGCCCCACCCACCGCCCGCTCGGCCCACCTGCGGTAGTTCTCGAAGCTCTCCTTGAGGCGCCGCCGGCCCTTCTCCTTCTCTGGGGGCTCCTGGCCGTTCAGTCCTGCGTCCTGGAGGAGGGGCGAGGCTCGGACACCGGCCGGCGCCCCTGTGGGCCCCACCCCGGCCCTGGGGCTGCGCACTGGGGACCAGGTCGGCGGGGTGCGCTGTCCCTTTTCAGATGACACGATGGGCCCGGGGACCCAGGCCAGGGTTCCTTCCACTACAGTGTCTGGGGTGACCCCTTTTGTTGTCAGGCTCAGTGCAGTGGACAGGGAGGCCGAGTTCCACTCACTTAACACTGAGCCCTGTCCAGAAGACTGGAATGCTCCCTGCCCCCTGCCCCGCTTTGTCCACAAATGGAGGAGCTTCAGCTTCACTTCACTTTCCAAACACCCACACCCCAGGAACCCTTGGGCAGAGTCTGGGATCAGTCCCTGGACATCCAGGTGGAGGAATCACTCTCCAGTGTCCAGGCTGAGAACCTCCCCAGGGGCCTCCCAGGGACCACAGGCAGCCTTACTTCTGGGGTCAGTGATAGCTGTTCCTCCTGCAGAGCCACAGACGGCTGCTCCGGGCTCTCCCTGATGGCCAGGCTGCCTGGAAGGGAGAGTGCCTGTCCGTCCTGCCCAGCTGCCAGGATCACGCTGGCTGGTACCTCTTACCTCCTCAACCTGGGCCAGCCCTGTGCCACCTCCCGGGTCATCACTTGGACCTGCCAGGTTTCCCGTTGTGTAGACATGGGGACTCACGTTCACTTCTCACCCCCGAGCAGATGGCTCAGGTGCCCTGGGAGCAGGGGCTGAGGTTCTAGGGCTCCCTCCATATCTGGAAGGGCCCAAGGCTCAGGACCCTCAGAAAAAATGCTCTGATGAGCTGGCTCTCCAGAACTGTCCACAGTGGGGGGCGAGTATGGATCCCAGGTCTCAGGGACGTGGTGGTGGGAGCAGCCAGGCCCAGGTCTTCCCCTGAAGCTCACACCTTTCCCTCCTCCCTGGCCTCTGACCCAGCTTGCCCCACCTCCTGCAAGGGGCCATGCCAGCCCCGGGTTGGGGCTCCCAGGCTGGCTGGCCAGCGGCCTTCACTGCCCACTCGTGGCCTGTGGGTCCTTCTTGCCCGTCCCCATGTGGGGGCTCGGTGGCTTCAAGCTTGCGTCTTTGGGCGGCAGTGGAGGGGCAAAGTCCTCACTTCTCCATTTGCTGCCTCTTCCTCTTTCGGTGGCCCCCCAGCAGCTGGGGTCTGACGCTGAGGAAGTCTGTCTGGCTTCACACGCTACCTCTGCGGTAGCGCCCCGCCCCCCCCGCCCCTCCCCCTCCCAAATTCCCATCTGACACCCGGCTTTGGAGCCAGCCCCTTATCATCCCCTCGGGGTCACCCCACGCCCTGTGTCCAGGCAGGCAGAGTGATCCTACCTCCGCCACCTGAAGCCCCCAGTGTGGTCACCCGGAGCTGTACCCCCTTCCCTGTCTGTTCCCACTTCTTGGCAGGCCGCACCTGGGCAGCGACCACCGCCCCGCCCCCTGCTCCGGAGGGCGGGTGCCCCTCCTCTCAGCAGTCCCGGGCCCAAGTGGAAGCTGACAGCCTGGGCCCCAGGCTCAAATGGGGCTCCTGTCCGCTTTCTGGGGGTTGCTCATCCTCTGTGCCCTGGTGTGCCCATCTGTGCAGTGAGGCATGAAGGTCCTGGGGCCAGGGCTGGGGTGCGCGGCCCCTAGCACCAGCATCACACAGCGTGTGTGCCGAAGGTCGAGACAGGAGCCAACTTGCCGCCACGAGGAGGCCTTGGTCAGATTCCTCCGGGACAGGCCACGGGCCTCCTCACCTTTGTCTGAGAGCTGGGTATCCTCCTCCAGGTCCTGAGGGGGCGACAACTTCCCAAGAGACATGGGGCGATCAGACCCCCGCCCTGCTGGGAGCGGACCTGACCGTCCACGCTGCCCACCCCGGGCTGCTGTCCCCACCACTGTCCCCTGGTGCCAGCCTCTCAGGGAGGGACCTATGCTGCCCAGGTGGGCAAGGGGCAGAGGGCAGGCAGTGCACGGCCAAGCTCCCAGAGCTTTGCATACAGGACTGTGGTCTGGCGGAGGCTGTGGCCCGGAGCGTCCAGTGAAGCCCGCATGAAGCTCACCTCCTCGGAATTCCTGGGGGAGCTGTCCTCCAGGTCGGAGCTCTGCAGTCACAGAACAGGGGTCCATCAGCAGGCTGTGAGGGAACCAAGCCACTCCTGGGCGTGGGGTGGGGTCCCGATCCAGACCCCCACCAAGGAAGCCTCTCCCAGCTGGGCCTGACCAGAACGCGCCTCCCTCCCCGCTCACCGTGCCTGGCCCTGAGCTGCGCCAGCTCTGCAGCAACCCTCCAGCAACCCTCCAGGGGGGCTCATCGAGGAGCCAACCTTCTGGAGGGAGGAGGGGCTCAGGAAGGGCCAGGGACCTCTGGCAGCTCCTCCCCGGGGCTCTGTGGCCTCCAGGACACACCTGCTCCTGCGTGGCCGCACCCCTCGCCTCCCACCCACGCCCCCTCCCAGCCGTGGCAGGGCCGACCCCGTGGAGGCCCCCCGGGGGAGGCCCACCAGGACGAGCGCGTCCAGCTGCTGCCGCCGGAGCTTGCCCTCCATGGCCAGCAGCTGGCCCTCACGCTGGAACAGCCGCAGCTGGAGCTCGTCCACCTTCTCGCTCAGCTCTCGGACCTGCTTCCGCAGCGCGTCCTTGTCCTGCAGGCTGCGAGCGTGCTGCGCGTGCAGCTCCTCCCGCATCAGCGTGGCCTGCGGGGCAGAGGGCGCGGGGCAGGTGTCAGGAGAGGGTCCCTGCTGAGCCTCCTTGTGAGCGTGGCCTGGCCCCTTGCCCCAGGACACACACACAGCGCACACCCTGCCTGGCTTTCATTTCCCCTCCTGATCTCTCACTTCTCAGCACAGTTTGATTTCTAGCAACGCTCCCGGGAGAATTTCCAGCAACAAGGCTGCGGAGGGGCCAGCGGCGGCCCTTTCCCTTTTCTTCCCTGAGGATAGCTCTCATGTTTGGGGCGTTTTAAACATGACCCAGGTTCACGATGGGAAGTGTGGAGATGACTCTCTCCCCCTGAAGTGCCCCCGGCCACCCTGCTCCTGTTGACACCAAGAACACGATTGTTGACAGCGGTGTGATGTACTTCAGAGCGAACACCCCACGCTTTCTCCTGCCCACCCTCCTCAGTGGGGACACTGAGGTCAGCCCAGGCAGCCCGTCCGAAGTGACCAGCCAGGGAGGCCATGGCTGCGGGAAGACTTGGAGGAAGCCAGCCTCTGTCTCCGGTGATGATCCAGAAGCTAAGCCACACAACCCTGTGTCAGCGCTCACGACTTTGAACGAGCAGGAACCGCTTCTATCAGAGCTCATCGAAGGCTACATAGATGACCGCCTCCCCCGAAAGGCTGGCGTGGCCCTACCTGGTCCCTTTCAATGGCGACCTCCTCCATCTGCCGCAGGATGGCCTCGATGCGGTCCTTGTACATCTTGGAGTCCCTCCGCAGGGCCAGGCACTGCAGCTCGAACGTCTCCTTCTCCTCCACGCTCTGCAGAAGATGCCAGCTAGCCCCACCGCCCGCGGCCCCAGTGGCTGGGCGGGAGGGCAGCTCCAGGCCGCGGCTGGGCGCCGACAGCACCCCCGCGTGAGGCCCTGCCGCCTACCTGGGTGCGTAGGGCCTCGGCCTGGCGCAGGTCTCTGCGCAGGGAGAAGATGGTGGCAGCCTGCTGCTGGAGGGCCTGCTGCGCCCGCTGCCAGTCCTCCTCCGGCACCTGGATGAGGGGGCGGCCCTGGTCCGGCTTCCCCTCCTGTGGGTGCGAGGGAAGATGGTGGGGAGGGGACGGGCCCGGCCCCCCCAGCCCGCCGCCCCCGGCCCCGGGGGCCCACCTGCACCGCGGCCTCCAAGCCCTGCACGCGCGCCTGCAGCAGCGCCTTCTCCTGCTGCAGCTGCCAGAGCAGCTCCTGGCTGGGCTGCAGCTCCACGGCGCGCCTGAGCTTCAGCGTGTGCTTCCGCTCCAGCCTGCAGTCGTCTTCCGCCTTCATGAGGCTGTGCTTCAGGCGGTCGATCTGGGGGAGTGGGGCGCTGCTGTCAGGGTCGGCCGGGGCGGCCGTGCCCCACACCGCCCGCCGCCCCGGGCACCTCCAGCAGCAGCCCGCGGTGCCCCGTGAGGGCCGCGTCGCGCTCCTCGCTCTGGCGGGCCAGACGCAGGGCCAAGCTGTAGTTCTCGTCCTTGCAGCGCTGCAGCTCGCGGCCGCCCGCCTCGCAGGCCTCCTTGAGGCGCCGCGCGCGCTCCTGGAGCTTCTGCAGCAGGCTGTCCTTTGCACGCAGCTCCTCGGCGAGAGCGTCTCTGGGGCCCAGCAGGGCCGTCAGCTCCTGCACCCTCTTCTGCAGCTTCAGCACCTCGCTCATCAGCAGCTGCGTCAGGCCGGACTCGCCGGAAGCATCTGCGGGGCGGGCAGGCTCAGCCGGCGCGCCCCTCCCCGGACCCCCACCGGAGGACCGAGCAGCTCTGGGCGCCTCGGCCAAGGGCTCAGCTCCCCGCCTGGGGGGATGAGCTGAGGCACGGACTCACCTCCAGGCCCTGTTCCCACCCACCCCGCCAACCCCACCAGGGCAGGATGGCCTGGGGTCTGGGCGTCCATCCCTTTCTCATTCTCTTGTCGTCTTGGTTGAGAGGTGGGAGGACGTGACTCGGGGACACCCCGCTGGCTTCCTGGGCAGGGCTTCGGCGAGGTCACAGGGCCTTCTGGGCAGAAGGGGCTCTGGGCCAAGCACCAGCCTGTGCCTCCCGCCTCCCACAGGCCCCACCCCGGGGCTTGAGCTCCCTTTCCTGCAGCTGCTCAGGACAGCAGGATGGGAAGGACGCCCACACAGGGACAGAAGCTGGCAGCTTCCCACGCGAGGCGCACTCCTTTTCTTTCACCTGCGGTTTACCCATCAGGGGACCAGGTTCCCCCAGCCCTCGCGCCCCCAGGCCTGCACCCAGCGCTCACCGATGATCATGGAGAAGACGCGGGTGGGCTCCTTGCCCGTGACCTTCCTGTAAAGCTGCGGGTAGTACAGCTCCAGGCTCTCGAGGAAGGCCACGTAGCCCGCGTGGCCGGTCCGCTGCAGAATGTCCAGCAGCGCTCCTGCGACCCAGAGAGGACGCACGTGCTGGCCCGCGAGGCTGCAGGGGGCCCAGCCCGGGCCCCTCAGGGCACTCCCAGGGGCATCTGCCCGGGGAGTGGGCGTGGGGGCAAGTACGTGGGGCCGGGGCCAGAGGCGGGGTGGGGGCTGCTAGGCCTCTGGGGGACCGGGGTGGGGGCAGCGTGCGGTCGCACGCGGCACTGACCCGCTTTCCGTTTGCGGGTGACCAGGCTGGGGTCGCTGAGCACCTGCTCCTCGTCATCAGGGTTCAGCACCTTGCACTGCCGCAGGTAGGGCGTCACGCGGGCGGGGTCGATGACGGAGATGAGCTTCACCCGGAAACCCTCCAGGGCGCTCCAGCACGCGTCCTCGTTCTCGTAGTCAGACATGGCTGGGACAAGGCGGCTGCTGCTGAGCCACGGCCCCGTTGGGGCCCAGGCCAGCCGTCTTGGCCGTGGGAGCCCAGCCCAGGGGTGCAAAGAAGGGAGAAGCCCCCCTGCTGCCATCGACTCACCCAGCGTCTCCCCCACCTCCCCAGGCCCTGGTGCCGACCCTCCAGGCGCCTTGGGCTTTTTCTCCTGAAGGACCCTGATGAGTGTTGGGGACAGCGAGCAAATGCTCCAGGATCAGGGTGGTGTGTAGGAGGACACAGTTGGCAGCCCCGTGGCCCTCCTCTGGCCCTGCCCGACCCCCTAGGACACCCCAAGTGCTGTGGGGGCTGGCGGGAGGCACGTGAGGGAGGGGGCCGGTGCCAGGGCACCCGGGCCCCAGGCTGTGCTGCGGTACTTCCTCCTTGCTCGCTGGACGGCGGCCCTCACATCCCATCCTCCCGGCCTCCCTTCTTCCGGCGGCTGGTGATGCAATAGTTGCCCAGCAGCTACTGGGCTGTTCCCACCCCAGGTCAGGCTTGGCGACGCAGCGCCCTTCGGGAAGGGTGACTGTGGATGGCCTGCTGGAGGGCGCAGGCCTGGGCGTCCTGGGAGGGGTGGGCCCTGGGCCCCAGCCATCTGGGCTCCTCTCTGCCTCCCGGAGAGGCCTCACTTTTGGGGGCCACCCGCCTCTCCACCAGGAGACGCCCCCTACGCCGGAACGGCCCACTGTTCCTTCCTCCTATTCTGCATCCAGGAGCCCCTCTCCAGGGCCGGGCTGAGCCAGGGGCAGCCAGGGGTTGCCTCCTCCTGGCAGTGGGGATGGAGACCCTGACCCTGCCACCTCCCTCTAAGCTTCCAATCCGTGGTGGCAAGGGAAAGACAAGCCTCCAGCTCACAGGGGCTGGGCCACACTCGTAGGGACGAGGGTGGCGGCAGGTTCGGGCTGCACCGCCTGCCGAGGGCAGAGGAGGCGCTGAATGAAAGCACCCGCAGGCCGGGGTCACTGGAGCCCTGAGCCGGCCCCTGCCTGCCCACCCTGAAGTCTGCGCATCCTGCCCCTGCCGACCCCCGATGGCTCCTTCTGTTGAAGCGACAGGCGGGCACAGGGTGGCCATGGCGCAGGGAGGGCCACAGAGCCAAGACCCCCTGGTGCCCTGCTGGGTCCCCTGCCCCAGGCCCGAGCTGGGGCACCACCTGAAGGAAGGGTTTTGGGTCAGCCTACCATGCATCCGCCTGGGGGGCACCTGCACGCCTGTCTGCCTGATTCGGTGCAGAGTAGGAGGTGCCAGCTGCCAGGATGGAGGCGGGCGGAGCTGAGGGGAGAGCCCAGGCTTCACTTCCTGACAGGCCTGGCTCACCCCAGAAGCAGAGGGGACCATCCGCCCTGCAGCCTCCTGATTCGCCCCAAGCAGGGTGGCCTGGGAGGCGGGGACAGGGAAGTGGAAGCTGCTGGGAGCCTCGGGTGGGAGAGCGAGCGAGCCAAGGTCCTCCCCGGGGCTGGATGAGGCCAGGCCACCGTCCAGCCCAGTGTTCCCGTGAGGACTGCAGCCTGGCATCCTTGGTGGGCACGGGGCTGGGGCCGCTGTGCTCACCTCGCATCCCCGCCAGCCCCTGGGCAGCCTCGTCCACTCCCGGGAGCAGCCCTTCTCCACAACTTGGGGGATGGACAGTCAGGCGCTGGGACGCGGAGCCCAGACCCCCGCCCCACTGGGCTGGCCCTACTGGCTGAACCGAGAGCCGCGTGCTGCCAGGCGGGACGCCAGCTGCGGGAAGGGGCCGCGGCTGCTGGCTTCCTGTGCTCGCTTCCTGGGGGTCCTGAGCCTCAGCCCCCAGGGTCTCCTCTGCCTCCTGGCTGAGCAGGCTAATCCCTGGAAGTCCTGGTGGGCTCTCTTGGGGGAGGGGAGGGGAGGGGAGGGGTGGCGTCCTCCTGGTGTAGGAGAGGTGCGAGCTGTGGCCCAGCCCTGCACACCCGGTGGGCAGGCAGAGCGCTTGTCCCAGACCCTCCATGAGCTAGTGTTCCACTCTGTGCAATGAGGCTGTGGAGGGATCTTCCTCACAGTGTGCTTGAAAATTAACTATCTGGGAATCAAATAACCAATGTCTTAACCCCCAGGTCAGAGAAAGTCACAAGAAGTGGAATCAGTGACTTGAGGACCGGGCACCAACACACAGTCTGCTGGGCGAGTCAGCCTGTGGCCGCGCCACCCATGGGGTCTGGGTGCGGAGGAAGGGGAGTCAGGTGACCCCAGGGACTGCTGTCTGGGGGGCGGAGGCAGGACACACACTGGGCGTGTGCCCCGTTCCTCTACGTGGGAACCTCCCGTGATAAGTGAAAACAAAAGGAAGTGGCGTGTGAGAACAGAGCCCCCGGGAGAAACCGGAGCCTCAGAGGGTGTAACCAGACGCCCAAACCCAAGCTCCTTCAGACAGAGGGGCAGAGAGGGCGTGAGGCTCCTGCGAAAGAAACACCTGCACAAAATCACAGGCCACTGGGGGAGATAATGGACCCACATGGATGAACGTTAAGTGTCAGGGAAGGGCAGGCACCGTGCAGGCTGCCGGGGGCCTGTGGGCAGCCGGGCAGCCACAGGTTCTGGGACCCGCCTGTGTGGTCTGGACGGCAGAGGAAGTGGGCTTGCCCTGCCCACGGTGGCACCAGGAGAGCCGCAAGCCCCTGGGTGGGTGTGGGCTGCCCTCTGCCTGGAGCCAGGAGCAGGAAGACCTGTTCCTCCCCGATCCCAGGCCCCAGAGGCCTTGGGGGCAGAGGCTCTGCTCCGTGGACCCAGGGCCCAGCTGGCATGTGCAAAACTGGATAAGATCGTAAGGAGTCCGTGGACTGCTTTTAATTACAAACAGGACACTTCTTTATTCCTCCCAGCATCCTGGGCAGCCTCAGGGGCCAGCTGAGGCAGGACAACTCGCTGGCTGCTGGCGGAACCTCCCCCAAGGTGGGCTCGCCCAGCGCCGGCCTGGGCCCCCTGCTGTCAGCTGCGCCAGCTGGCGGAACACCCCCCAGGGTGGGCTCGCCCAGCACCTGCCTGGGCCCCCTGTTGTCAGCTGCACCGGCTGGCCAGCCCTGGGACGTAAGGACACCCAAGTGGCAGGGTGCTCTGACCCCAGCTGGACCCCACAGACAGTGAGGCAAAGGCGCAGCACTGCCTTGGGGGGCCGGGTGGGGAGGAACAAGGCGTGCTGCCCGCCTGCAGTCTGTGGAGGGCCACGTGGAGGACACACCCTGGAGCCTGAGTGGGCCTGGCGCAGGTGGCCCCTCTGCAGCCCCCATCCACCCAGGGCCTTGTGCACCACCCTCATCCGTCCACTCCAGGACCAAGGATCTCCCACAGCACGTCCACGCTGCTCAGAGGCTGCAGTTCTTGCTTCTGAGAACATCCTCCTGGGCTCGAGTTTCAGATCATGAAGACCCACCAGGCTGCGCCTACTTGGTCACGGGGGACCCTGCACCTGCCCAAAGGGCTCACGTTCTGGGGGAGATAATGGACCCACATGGATGAACGTCAAGTGTCAGGGAAGGGCAGGCACCACAAGGAAGGCCGGGCCCCGGGACAGGGACGCTGTCTTAAACAGCTGGGGAGGGTGTCTGAGGAGTGGACTGCCAAGCAGAGCCGGATGGAGGGAGGGACAGGTCTTGCAGACGGGAAGAGGACAGGGCCAGGCAGACGGCTGGCAGTGCCAAGACCCTGGGGCGCAGGGGGGCCAGCCCCAGGGCAGTGGTGAAAGCAGGGGCATGGAGCCGGGGAGGGGCATGGGTGAGGGGAGGCCCATATGCCACTCTCGACCCCTCATGACGGCACCGCAGCCCAGGGGAGCTGGGGCCGCCCAGGCACTCACCCGCGGCTCACTGCAGCCGCCGCCGCTTGCGGACGCGCCTCAAGCGCCGGGTCTGCGGCATGTCCAGGCTGTCCAGGCAGGAGGGGGCAGAGCCCTGGCTGGGGTCCGGGGCTCCCTGAAATCCAGGCAGAGGACGAGAGTGGCCCTCCAGCCCGGACAGTAAGGAGCAGGCAGCTCCTCAGGCGTGTCCCCACTGGGGCTGGGTGGGAGGCATGGTCTTCCTGGGGCCACGTGGGGTTCTGACTTCCTGCTGACCCCTCCTTTACTCGGGGACTCTGATCCCTGCTAAACAGCCCCCCAAGAGCCAGCCTGCTATACCACGGTTCCCCCAGCTGAGCCAGGGGGCAGGGCCTTAGGGAAGCTGCCCACGCTGCTGGGGACAGGCGCTCTCCTACCCTCAGTATCCGGGGGCCAGCAGAGCTTGCCCTTTGCTTCAGCCTGTTAGACCCTCCGGACTCCTAAGGCCGTGCCCCTGGGAAGGGAAGTAGGCTGGGCCGAGCCTCGGGGGGTGTGGGCATAGATCCAGCAGCAAGCCTCACTGCTGAGGCCGCCCACACGTGACGGGACGGGCTGCTCCTGGGGGTTCTTTGGGAGGATCAATGCCCGCAAGGGACCTGAGGGCCCTCCATGTCCTGAGGGGGCCAGGGACTCCCTGGCGCACAGTGGCAGGGGACCCCACCCTGTGTCTGTATCTGGGTTCTTGTGTGAAAACAAAAGCAGCCCGGTTTCCACAGCTGAGAAGACTGCAGACGTGGACGTGCTCATGACCTCCTCAAGACACAGGTGGGGAGTGCGTGTGCAGCAGGGGTCACAGACACAGGCCCCTGCCTGCTGGCGCAGGCTGGGGCGGTAGGCCCCCCACCTCCCGTGCTGGCGGTGAGGTTCCCCCTGCCAAGAGGCCACAAGCGATGGGCAGCGTGGTGTGGCCTCTTCCTCCTGAGGTCAGCCACCACCTCCCGCCACAACCTCCCCCTGCTCTGGGCAGGCGAGGGCTCCATACCCACGACAGCCTACCTGGGCAGGGTCCCCAGGCTGCCCATCGCTGTCAGTGAGCTCCAGCTCCTCCGGGTTGAAGTCATCACTGTCCGTCTCAGGGTCAGGCCCGGCGCTTGCCGACAGGGTGGTGGGGACGCCACGGGGGGACAGGGTGGCCAGGAGCGCGGGCAGGGTGAAGGTGGCCAGGAAGCGCGCCCGCAGTAGCAGGTAGGCCGGGCTGTCGCGAAGCCGCTCGCGCACCCGCTCCAGCAAGGCCTGCAGGGCGCCAGCCGGCCCACCTGGTGCCAGGACCGCAGCCCCATGCTCCAAGCGCTTCTTGCGCAGCAGGAGGCCGGACAGCGCCCGCAGGCTGCACAGCGTGGGCGGCTGGTAGGCCAGCTGGCTCCCCAGGGTGGGCACGGGCACCCCTCGCTGCCCCCTCAGCCACTCCTGTGTGGCTGCCTCGCTGTCCTGGGAGAGGAGGCTCAAGTCCAGGGGTCCGTTCTCCAGCCCCAGCCAGGGCAGCAGGGGCCCCTCCAGGTCCAGAGGCTGGGGGTCCTCGGGCCCTGAGGCAGCCCCTGGGGGCCCGTGCAGGGGCGGTGGGCTGGAGCTGGGGGGCCCAGTTGCCAGGTGGTGGGCCAGGGGCGTGTCCTGGGAGGGAGTCCTGGGTGGAGACGTCTCCCCAGCCACCAGGGCTGCCTCAGGGGAGGCGAGTCCTGCGCTTCCACAGGCCTCAGCCACCTCTGTGGGGCTCTCGCTCAAGGGCTCCGTCCTGCAGGGAGGCTCCGGCTCCAAGTCTGTGCGGGCTGCTGGTGGCCCAGGGCGGCTCCGGCTGGCTGGAGTCTCGGCGGGCGAGGGCGGCAGAGTCACCGACAGCTGCGTGGGGTCAGGAGCCCCTGTCGGCGCTGGCAGGCTCACCATGGCCTGCAAGGGTACTGGGAGCAGCCCCTGTGCCGTGAGGACCCAGGTGACAGGCAGAGGGGTATTGGCCACCGTGGGTGTGCCCAGGACTGGCATCAGGCTGACGGGCTGGACGGGGCTGGGGGCCGCAGGCAGAAGTGGGGGAGCTTCAGGCAGGCCCTGCTTCCGGGATGTGGCAGGGGCCTGAGAATGTCCAAGAGCACTCAGCGGGCAACTTGTAGGAACCTGGCCAGGGGCCCTGGAGGTGGCCGGGCTGAGGGTAAAGGCGTGCAGAGCCAGGCCTCTCTCATCCTTGGTGGGCGCACAGGAGCCCGAAGCACTGGAACTGGTCACTGGAGGGCCTCCAGGCCCGGAGAGCACGACTCTGGAGACGGAGGCGCCCGGGGGGCCCAGCGGCTGGAGGACCACGGGCGCAGAGACCAGCACCCGGGCCGAGAGGACGGCGGGGCCCTGCGCGGCCCTCCGGGCTCTGGCCTCCCGCAGCCGCTTCTCCCGAAGCAGCTCAGACACGGTCTTGGGCTTGGGCCGGGGTCTGCACGGAGCTGGGGCGGGAGCCTGCGGTGTGGACGCAGCGCGGCAGGCCTGTGGCCCTCTGCCCCCCTCAGGGCAGGCGCTCTGCTTCGTGGCCCCCTGGGCTGGCACGCTCTGGGTGAGGCAGCCTGGAGAGGATGCAAGGCACACTGAGGCATGTCTGGCGATGGGCCCTGTGTCCCAGGGAAGTGCCTGTGGGGCGGGGGTGGCTGAGGGCTGCCGATCTGCCTGCACACCCCAGACCGCCCCTCAGCCCCATGCTCTGGCCCGTGCAGGGTGGGCCCAGCGGGAAGGCCAGCCCCTGATGACCGGTGCCTCCAACACCCTCACACAAGGACAGCCGGCACCGTCACCCTGCTCTCCGCGGTCACCTCCCAGGACCCGGGACTGCTGCCTGATCCTGCCGGCGTGGGGACAGGCAGCCGCCGGCGGGAGAGGCCGTGCTCGGGCCCAGAGGGCGCCCCTGCTCCCAGCAGGCTGGAGAAAGCTGACTGCTCACGCCAGCCAGGCCACCCCGAGGTGGGATTCAGAGACCCCCACAAGGCGCTGGGATGTAAAGCCTAGGACAGGTCTAGACATAAACCACCCAGACAAAGGGAGGGGCAGGCAGGCGGTACCTGGGGCGCTCTGGGCACTCGAGGGTTCCTAGGAGAGGAAGCAGAGCAGTGTCAGCGCCTCCAGGCAACCCCCACACCTCCCCATGCCGCCGGGCTGCCCGGCCCTCGTCCCACGAGGCCACGCCAAGGCGTCCTTGGGAGCGGGCAAGTCGGTGGGGTCAGGGAGAGGCAGGGGGCCCAGCTGCTCAGGGGGAGGGCGCGGGGCTCCAGGCCTGGACGGGGCACCACAGTGCTGCGCCTGCTCCTCCAACCAGCAATGCTCCTCTGTCCCATCCTCCAGTAGTGACCGAGCTCAGGGACGTGGCCCAAGGACCTGGCCGCTGGCACCCCGCTGGCACCCCAGGGGCCAGTGCCCAGGGCAGCAGGCGCCTAACAGCCCCCTACCCCCCTACCCAGGGGCGGTACCGCACCAGGGAGAGACATGCCGTGAAGCCAGGCGAGCCTGAGTGCCTGTGGAGCCCTGCACCTCCTGGACTTGCCTCAGAGGCCCTCAGGGTCCTGGAGACTGGCAGACTCTCTCAGTTAACGGGCATGGGCTGTTCTTGGGCACTGGCCCAGCCTCTGGGGACTCGGAAATGCCTTATTCCCCTGCTGCACGGGAGGAAAGGGTGGTGGGCACCTGGGGAGCTGGGCACTCACTCTCAGTCCTCACCTGCAGGGGCAGTGGGTCCCAAGCACCAGCCTGGAGCAGGGCGGGTGGCCAGGTCTTCCTCTCTCGAGCCACCTCCACGCAGCCAGACATGTCAATCTGGAACAGCTGAGGGGTGCAGGGTGCATGGCGGACACCGTGTGATGGGAGGTCCCTCCCGCCGTCCTGAGGCTCCCTGCCCTCACAAGGCTGTCTGCGGAGGGACTCAGGCCAGCGCTGACCACAGCGGCTCTTGCAGAGCAGACTGACACCCGGGGGCCTGGCCCAGGCTGCGCAGCCCGGGAGGCCGTGGCCGCGTGGCTCCTGCTCTAGCCTGGACTTGGGTCCTCCAGGCTGCCTGCCCCCCAACCCCAACCCTGGCCCAGCCCTGAGGGATGTCCAGGTCCTTCGTCCCCTCAGTGCCAGGCCCTCCAACACAGGGACAGTGGCACGGACACCTGGAGGCTGCCCCTCCCTTGTTGACTCGACTGCTGAGAGTCACAGGCCTCGTAAGGACCAGTTTCAAGGATCCACAGCCTTAGAAAGCCTGGACTTGGAGACGTGAATCCACCACAGGCTTCAAAACTCCACCAAAAACTAAAGGACAAGAAAAGAAAGCTGTGTTTGGGGGCTTCTCACCTGAATGAGGAGGGCGAACACTGGAGTGCTGGCCAGGTGGGCGCCCTGCAGCTGTCTCCTGATATCGTCAGCTGAGGGAACACGGGCACATGAACAGAGCTGCCCCGAGATAGCACGCCAGCGGCCGCTGCTTTTGACCAGAAAGGGGCCGAGGGCCCTGCGGGCAGGCTGGCGGATGGCCAGGGACGGGTGCTCCTGAGCCCAAGACTCCCGCCCCCTGGAGTAGATGCCCTCCCCGTGTGGGCGCCTGAGCACTGGGAATGCCAGGGTGAGCCTCGGGCCCCTTCCTAGCTGGCTGCCACGTGCTGAGCAGGACAGGGCGGGGCGCAGAAACAACCCCTGCAGGTTGACACTGGGTGCTCGGGCCCCCGTCCCTCCACCCTCCCAGGCGGGGCAAGTGCGACCTCTGTCCATGTGTCTGCAGGGCCCCCGGTCCCCTTCTTCTCCTCCCCTTCGCGGGCCCCTGCCTCTGCCCCCGGGGCCCTGGGCAGTACCTCGACGGGGCCACGTGGCAGGCCTTGGGCGAGCAGAGAGCAGGTCGACTTCTCCCACCCAGGGGCTCACGGCCGTCAGAAGCTTGTGCTCCAAGAGCCTCCTCTGCAGGGCATGTCCCTGGCGCCGCTGCGTGGTCCCGGCCCACTGTGGCTGCACGCAGGGCCTGGCCCCGTCCCTGCTGCCGCCGCCAGGGCTGAGCCCTGGGGCTGGGCCAGGCGGGCCCAGCTGCCTCAGCTCCTCCTGCTTGGGGAGAGAAAGCCCTCTGGGATGCGGGCTGGGCTCTGTTGTGGGGCTGCCATGTGCCTGCCCACGCCGTGCCCACGCCATCCTCTACTCCGCAAGGTGCCAGAGGGCGGGGAACGCCCAGGACAGGAAGGGCAGGGTAGGGAGACAGGCAGGTGGCGGGGGTGAGGGTGGTCCCGGCAGCCTGGGGTGCTGCGGCTGGCACCAGTGGCTAGGCCTGTCCCCAGCACCCACGGCCCTGTCCCCAGGGGTACCCTGAACAGCCACCCCGTGAAGCTGGCTGCCATCGGGTGTACACACAGCACCCTGCACCTGGGCTGCTGGGAAAATGCCCTCTGCAGTGAGGTGGCCTCAGAGGAGGGCGGTGTGTCCCTAAGGCCACCCAACAGCTCTGCCCTGGAGCGCTGAGAACCAAGGATTCCCTGGCAGGACCCGAGGTGAGGACTCTGCGCTCTCACAGCTCGAGCCTGGACTCAACTCCTGGCTAGAGAACCAGGATCCTACAGGCTGTGCAGTGGGACCAAAAAAAAAGAGAGAGAGAGAAAGCGAGCAAGCTGGGGGGACGGAGGGGGCCGGCTTCCAGGGAGCCAGCTACTGTCCAGGGCAGCTCTCGGGGAAGGGGCTAGGAGTGGGCGCCATGATGTGCAATGAGGAGGCCTCTGCCCCACACCCAGGCCGCCGCCGCCACCAGGCACACCCCTGGCAACCCCCGGGCAGGGGCGTGCTGCCCCCTGGACCCACCTTGCCCAGCAGCCCCTCGGAGCTCCAGTGGTGAGCGGCGGCTGGGCACGGGCACCCGATGCTCCTCCGGTCTGTGCTCCGGCTCCTGGAGGCCAGCTGCCCTGTGGGGGCTGGGGCTGGGGCCTGGGCCGTGTCAGGGCCCTCGGGAGGGCGTGGGCAGCCCCCGGCGACCGATCCCGCCAGCTCCTCTGTGCTCTGCCGGGCGGGCACCCACAGGTCCATGTCCGGCACGGTGTACTGAGCTGGCGGCGGCTCTGGGCCGCCCACTGGGACCTCCTCCGGGACATCCTTCGGGGCCTCCTCGGGCTCTGAGTCCTCCCAGCTGCTTTCGCTGCTGCTTCCACTGCTGGGGCTCCAGCGCGCCCTGCGGCGGGCCCGCTGCCGCTGCTGTGAAAGGAAGGCTTCAGTGAGGGGGAGCTGGGGGCAGGCCTTCAGCAGGGGTGCCTACAGGGAGCCAGGGGTGGGGGCTGGACTCCCCTCACCCCGCCCAAGAGGCCAGGTCTCTCTGCTCGGGTGCCTGGAAGCAGAGACAACAAGGCCGGACCAGATGTCCCTCCTTTCTGCCCCACCAGCTGCCGTCCCCCCGTCCTGCCTGGGGTGATGCTACCTGTCCCGGGGGGAGGGGGAGGGTGACTTTTAGTAAAGCCTCACCCTGACCATGATCTTCCATTTGCTCAGGCACTGGGAGCCTGACCGATGGGGTAGCTCAGAGGCTATTTTTGCCCAGTGACCTACGAGAGCAAAACAACGCGGCTGTCACCTCACACAGACGGGCTTCAGCAACGCAGGCTCAAAGCCCCCGCTCTGCAGCGTGCTGGCGGCTCCTGCGCGGGCTGCACCGGGCTCCCCAGCCCGCGCAGGGGATGTCACCTCACATAGACGGGCTTCAGCAACGCAGGCTCAAAGCCCCCGCTCTGCAGCGTGCTGGCGGCTCCTGCGCGGGCTGCACCGGGCTCCCCAGCCCGCACAGGTGCTGACAGGCTGGCGCTGACTCCCTGAGGGAGGTTCTAGCAAACACACAGCCATAACTAAAGCTACTCCCGTTTCTGTGGACTGGCCCCGGAACAGCCATATGCCCAGGCTTCTAAAGCAGACTTCTCAGGTTATCTGGCCTTTTCTTCCACACCCTGTGGGTGGGACGGCAAGTCGGGCACTGCTTCTATGGGTCAGTCGGCCTGCGTGTGACAGGCCCCTCAAAGCTGGCCACGTGGCAGCCCAGGATCTACTCTAAGGAGATGTCACAAATGTAAGCAAGGACGGAGCTACTGAACCCTCAGCCCGTTCCACCTCTCTAACAGAAAATGAGAAACCAAAGTCAACTGTCAGAAGAGCGGGTGAATAACCTGCGTGCTAGCACTCAAGAAAATATGTGCGATCGTGGAAGAGAAGACGAGGATGCAGGATGGGCAGAGATGAGAAACACCAGCAACACACAACGCGTTGGCGCGCCGCAAAGTGAAGCAACTGCTCGGTAAAGTGGCAAGAGCTTCCACAGGTGGCCTCCAGGAGCGCCACCTGCGCGGGAGGCCTGGACAGGCGCAGCCAGCAGCCGCCGCGGGGATGGGCGGCGCGTGCTCTCCTGCTTCTGCTGCGCCTCTGCTCCTAAACCTCCTGTAATACACCTGACTGGCCCGGCGGCCGGGACTCTGTGCTCAGTGCTCAGGTTCAGTCCCTGGCTGGGGAGCTGAGATTCCACAAGCCACGCGGCAAGACAAAACAGATGCAGACGACCATGGGGCAGAAGAGCCCATGGCTGGGGAGGCTGCCTGGGATGAGAGCAAACCACAACCTCCAACCGCAAACCAGGACCTCAGAGCTGCGAGAAACCCGGACAGCAAGCGTGTCCAGGACTCACTGAGGGTGCCAAGAGCCCGGAGTGGGAAGACCACGAGCTCCCCTCCACCCGCTGACACTCCACAGTTAGCGCCACTCAGAGAAGACCAGCAGGGTGGGCGTTCGCGGGAGCAGAAGCTCCACTCTGCACGCAGTCTGATGTGAGACCTGAGACAGCGGCTTGGAAGGCACCTGGGGCAGACATGCAGCTGGGTGTGGAGAGCCTCTCGGAGGCGGGAGGCAGCAGGACACCCCTGGCGTAGAGATGCTGGCAGCAGCCGTTGCCGGGGACCAAGTCTGCCGTGGTAACACCAGGGTGGGTAGGTGCCCTTCTGGAACCCTCTGTCTAGCTTCCCAGCTCCAGAAACACAGCCCTGCCCACCAGTGGCTGGCAGGAGACCTGCACCAACCCACCCCCACCCCGGGTGTGCCGGCAACCCCGCAGGAAGTCTGCCCTGCCCTGCAGCAAGCCCAGGGCCACTGTGCCGGGCACAGCCCTGCTGCACAGTGAGCCAGGGCCCAGTCCTGCCCGCCAGCACCGCCTCAGCAGGCAGCCCTGCCAGGCACCCCACGCGGGGGCACCCCCGGGGCACAGCACCAGAGATGGCTGTGCTGCTGGGCCCAGAGGACAGCTCCTACACAAGGCCCCTTGGCCAAGGCTGGAGACCTAACTGATCGAATGCTTAGACATAAACACGCAGGATCAGGCAAAGTGAAGTTGCCAGTAACATGACGCAGTAGGGGGCGTTACCACCCTGCTTACATCGACGGACAGACCATCGGACAAAAATCAGTAAGGAGACACTGCCTTAAACAACACGCTAGACCAGATGGAATGAAGAGATACACAAGGCACCTCCCAGGCGG
The DNA here is from genome assembly GCA_006410535.1 of Litocranius walleri. NCBI lineage: Eukaryota > Metazoa > Chordata > Mammalia > Artiodactyla > Bovidae > Litocranius > Litocranius walleri. The sequence goes on along the minus strand of SJYG01000065.1, from coordinate 295,777 downwards.
CTCAGAGGCTAAGAAGCCGCCTTCCGATGCAGGAAACGCGGATTCAATCCTTGGTCTGGGAAGATTCCGCAGGCCACGGAGCCACGAACCTGTGTGCCACATCCACTGAGCCTGTGCTCCAGAGCCCGGGAGCTGTCGAGGCCTGTACCCACAGCAAGAGAAGCCACCTCAGTGAGAAGCCTGCACATGGCAACCTGAGACGCCCCGTCCACTGCAGCTAGAGGGAAGCACATGCAGCAATGAGGACCCAGCGTGGCCAAGATAAACGCGTTAAATGACTTCAAAAATTTAAAAAAATCAGTGAAACTAAGTGATGGTGCTTTGAAAAGATAAAGGAAATTGATAAATCTTTAACCAGACTCATCAAGAAAAAGAGAAGGCCCAAATCAGTAAAGTCAGAAATGGAGAGAAGTTACAACCACAGAAAGTGAAGGCTCGTATGAGACCTCCATGGGCTTCCTGGGTGGCTCAGAGGTCAGGAACCCGCTTGTAACACAGGAGAGGTGGGTTCAATCCCTTGGTCAGGAAGATCCCCTGAAGGGAGTGGCACCCACTCCAGTGTTCTTGCCTAGAGAATCCCATGGACAGAGGAGCCTGGAGGGCTCCAGTCCATGGGGTCACAAAGAGTCGGACACGACTGACCGACTAAACAGCAACAAAAGATCATTACTAAACACTGTACTCCAAAAACACTAGGCAATCCAGATGAAATGGATAAACACCCAGAAAAGCACTTACCTAAGACTGAGTCAGGGAGAAACAAAATCTACGAGCAGACTGATTACCAGAAAGAAAACTGAATCAGTAATAATAACAATAAAACTCTATAAACAACAAAAGTCCAGGACCAGATGGCTGCCCAAGTGACTTTTCCAAAACATTTCAAGAGGAGTTAGCATAGGAACGTCCACAACAGTATTCCTTACAACGATACACGGAAGCAACGTAAGTGTCCACTGACAGATGAATGGACAAAGAAAACTAAGTAAGATACATTCCACATACACACAATGGAATACTTGTCAGTCATGAAAGAAGAAAAAAAATCTTCCCATTTGCAACAACGTGGATGGATCTGGAGGGTGTGATGCCAAGGGAAGTAAGTCAGACAGAGAAAGCGTGACCTCACCTACACGTGGAGTACGAAAACCAAATCAGAGAGGTGACACGGGCAGTAGCCACAGGGGAGGGGCTGGCGTGGGACAGCTCAGGAGGCGGGCATTAAGAGGCGCAAACCTCCAGTCGTAGGATTAATAAGCCCGGCATGTGACGCCCCATGTAGGGAACACGGGCAGTAACGTTATGGTGACTTCGTACCGGACAGGCAGTCACCAGACGCGGGACCACTTCATGACACAGGCAGATGATAAAGCCACCACGTGAGAAAGTGAACAGCACAAAGCAAAGAAGCAAGAACTCACCCACACCGTATTTTTCTATCAATTCAATTAACTTCTTTACTTCTTTGGAATTCCATCGTCCCTTTTTCAAGCTGAAATGTAACCTTCTGAGATATCTGAAGGCGACATAAAAACAAAGCGACGTTTTAGAAGCTAAGATGCACTCCTGCCGCTGTCCAGGCATCTGCAGTCGTTTCTAAGCCGTGACACCCAGAGCACAGGCCCCGGGAGAAAAACACAGGCACGCTGGACTTGCACGAAATGAGAACTTTGTGTTTCGAAGGCCACTTTCAAGAAAGTGAAAAGACAACCCAGAGATTAGAAGAGGGGGTACACAGATCATGTGTCTGCTGAGACTTGTTCCTGGAATATACCAAGCACCCTCATAACTCAGGTTTAAAAATGGGCAAAGGACAGAAATAGCTATTTCTTCAGAGAAGACACAGAAATGGCCAAATAACACATGAGAAAGGCGCTCAGCATCAACATCCTTCAGGAAACGCAGACCAGAGTCGCAGTGAGAGCCCACTTCACACCAGCAGGGTGGCCTGAATCAAAAGGGAAGTGCTTGCCGGCGAGGACGCGGAAGACGGAGACCCGCCTACTCTACAGGTGGGGATGCATTGAAGGTGGTGCAGCCACTCTGGAAAACGGTCACTCCTCAGAAGGTTAAACAGAATCCCCACACGACCTAATGATTTCACACGTAGGCATCGCTGAGAACAGCGAGTATGCACATCTACAGAGACATGCGTGCTTCTCAGGCTGCGTCACGGTGCAGCATGCAGTAGAACCCCGCTCAGTGTCCGTGCAGCGTCAGAATCGCACCTGTGTATCCGCTCACCTGCTGGTGGACACGTGGGCCATTTCCACCTTTTGGTTGCTGTGCCCAGTGCCCAGTGCCTACAGGGGTGGATAAATGTCTGAGTCCCTGATTTCCATTTTTTTGGGTACAAGGTGGAATTGCTAGACAACATGGTGTGCTAAGTCTCTTCAGTTGTGCCCAACTCTGTGTGACCCTATGGACTGTAGCCCGTCAGGCTCCTCTGTCCGTGGGATTCTCCCGGCAAGAACACTGGAGTGGGTTGCCAGTTCCTTCTCCAAATAATACGGTAATTCTCTGTTTATCTTTTTAGGAGTCCCGGAACTCTTTTCCACAGTGGCTGCCCCATTTCAATCCCACCAAGAGTGTACAAGGGTTCTGATTTCTCCACGTCCCCTCCAGCACTTGTTATTTCCCATTTTTATAAAACACAGACCGTCCTGAAGTGTGTGAAGTGGCGCCCTGCCGCAGCACTGTTTGCATGACGGCCGCGCCAGCATCCTGCGCACGTTCAATGGCCAGTCGTGTGTCTGTTTTGGAGAAACGTGCATTCACGCCCATGATGCACTGTTTCCCCTAATTATTCATTCATTTATTTGGCTGTGCTGGGTCTCCGGTGCAGCCTGTAGGATCAAGTTCCCTGGCCAGGGAAGGGACCCAAGGCCCTCTGCACTGGGCATAGACTCTTAGCCACTGGGCCACCAGGGAAGTCCCTTTGGTCCATTCTTAATTTTTTTTTTTTTTTTAGGGAATAGTGGTTTTTTTGCAGGGTGATCAAAATGTTCTAGAATTGTGATGGTGGCTACACAGCTCAAGAAATACACCCCAATCTACAGAACTATCTACTTTAAATGAATGGCTTTTATGTGAATTATAGAATAATACTGTTTAGAAAAAAGCTTAGGCAAACTGCCACCAGGGGATCTCATAGGATGTACAGTGGAGCCTGTGCATATGGCTGGCTTCAAAAAGAAGCGACCCTGCTTCCTGAGCGGGTCCATCTGCATCCTCCATGCCCCCGAGGCCACGCCCTCTTCCCACGCCAGCAGGCCACCCTGGGCCAGTCTCCCTGCCCGCCTGGTAGCCCACCCGGAAGCAACCCAGCAAGGCTTCCCTTGCCCAGAGCTGTCCCACTCACCGATCTCGGCACTGGGCATCGCTCCTACCTGGCACCTCTTCCCGGATTTTAAACCAATCCTGCTCCCCATGCTTGGCAACTGCTTGAAGCAGCTTCTGCAGGGAGACAGGGGCAGAGCCGATCACAACCTGCCCAGCCCCGTCCAGCCCAAGCTCGAAGCCCCAAGCCCCAGGCCCGCAGACACACCGCGTCCTCCTCTGGGGCCCAGAGCCCCTTCCTCAGGCCGGGGTCCAGGCTCTTGGTCCAGCGGTAGATGAGCTGCATGGAGTCCCGGCCCTCCATGTAGTAGACAACTGTGGACAGAGGGGACTGGGTGGCATTGCACTTCCTGGCTCCCCCAGAGAGGAGCCAGGCTGACCACAGAGAACTGACTGCAGTGGGCTGGATGTCGCAGTGCCGCCCCCGCCCCCCAGCTGGGAGCAGGGCCCCGCCCGCGGTGTGGGACTCACTCCTCCGGTAGGGGATGTGGCTGCCGACGCGCATGGCCTGCACGAGCCGCGTGAGCATGCGGTCCTCCTCCTCTGTCCACTCCCTGCGCTTCAGCGCCGGGTTGTGCTGCTGGTACTTCTGCAGGCACTGGAAGGCGCTGCGGCGCGTCTGCGGGGCCAGAGTGGGGCAAGGGGTTACCGGGCTGCCCTGGGGGACGGTGGAGAGCACCTTGACAGAAGGACCAGGGCCACTAAAGAGGGCCCTCGACATCAGCACATCAAAGTGTGTCCACAAACGTCACGGCACCTCCCTGACGGGACACCGAAACCACTGCAAGCACAGACTCCCAGGAGGCCTCCGCTCGGCCAGGCCTGTGGCGAAGGCGCCCTGCGCTACCGGCTGGGCCACGGTTCTGAGGGCCCCCCTCTGAAGCCCCCATCAGGGGCGGCTGAGAGGTGCACATGTCGGGGTGGGTGCTGGAGAGTCCCTGGGATGGCGCCTGTGTCCAGGGATGCCCTCTCAGGGAGAGCTCCAAGGTAAAAGCTTCCAGCTGCACTCCAGCTGAGCACACAGCCCCCCAGGGCCCACTGTAAACATTTTTGCACATATCCGCCCCCTCACTCATCTGTGGAAAAGGGGTTTTCCATGAGCCCCCTGCGGTGACATGAAGTGTCTTCTCTCCCAGAGTAAGCTCTCTGGTTACAGAGCACAAGGGTTGGCGATGTCTTTTGAGACATCAAAAGTACGATGTGTAAAATAAACAATTCCTAAGCTGGATTTCACTGAAGTTAAAAAGACAACGGCAAGAGAATCAGAAGACAAGTCACAGACTGGGAGAAGGTAACTGCAAAAGACACGTCTGATATGGATGGTTACCTGAATTACAGAGAACACTCACAACGCAACATCAGAACGTGAACAGCTTGAACAAACGCTGGGCTGAGACCTTAAGAGACACCTCACCAAAGGCGACATACGGAAGGCAAATAGGTGCGTGGGCAGAAGCGCCCTCTCGCGAGTTGTCCGGGAAAACGCAGATTAACCCAAGATGCTACAAAAGCAGCTAAGATGTAGAGCCCTAACGCACCAAATTGAGGGGACGTGGGGTGGCGCAGCCACTGTGGGAGAAAGCCAGCTGCCTTCCCACAAAGCTGAACACATCCGTACCATGTGGTCCAGCAGCTGTGCTCCTAGGTATTAATCCAAAGGGATGAAAACGTCCGTCCACCCAAAAACCTGCACGTGGATGCTAACGGCAGTTTTACCCATAATTGACAAGTCCTGTAAGCACACCCAGGATGCCCTTCGGTAGGTGAACGGAAAACTCTCACTCATCTAGACAATGGGATGTTAATCGGTGTGAACGAGAAGAGAACCATCAAGCCACGAAAAGACATGCAAGAACCTTAAATGTGCATCAGTGAGAACCATGACGAGTCAGCACAGATCTATCTCTGGTAAAAAACAAAATAAAAAAATCTCCGTCTGGTGAGTGATGCTCCTAACAGGGTAGGCTGTGCACATGTGGAGGCAAAGGGTGTGTGAGAAAGCCCTGTGCCTTCCTCTCAGGCTTTGCTGTGAACCTAAAACAGCTTTAAAAAAAAAAAAAACCAGCCTTGGGGATTCCCTGGTGGTCTGTTGGTTAAGATGCCGTGCTTCCACCGGAGGGAGCATGGGTTTGATCCCTACTCAGGGAACTAAGATCCCACAAGCCTCGCAGCACAGCCAAAACAAAACAAAAAAAGTCTTAAAAATACTGGGCTTCCCTGGTGGCTCGGTGATAAAGAATCCACCTGTCAATGCAGGAGATGTGGGTTCGATCCCTGATCTGGGGAGATCCCACGTGCCTCGGAGCAGTGCAGCCTGTGTGCCACACCACGGAAGCCCGCGTGCTGCAGCGAGAGAAAGTCCACGCGCAGCAACGAAGACCCAACACAGCCAAGTGAACGAATGAATGAAAGAAACACGGAAGAAGGAAAGACGGAGGGGAGACCTCCCTGGTGGTCCAGTCATCAGGACTCGGGGCATAGGCTGACTTTTAAAGCATCGCTTACCAAGCAAGTAAAGGCATGCACGCTAAGCTGCACAGCCCCTAAACGCAGCTGCAAGGCAGAGACGAGCCAAGAGGACCTGTTCTGCACGGTTACGCCAGGCTCCAGCCCAGCCGCGTGAGCACAACTGTTTCAGAGCGGAATTCACAGACGTAACAAACTCTACTTAACAGGCTTTTACAGACTCCTAGATTCAAGACAAAGACACAGTTTTGTTTTTAAAATGGCATCACGGACTCGATGGATGTGAGTCTGAGTGAACTCCGAGAGATGGTGATGAACCTGGAGGCCTGGCGTGCTGCGATTCATGGGGTCGCAAAGAGCCAAAAACGACTGAGCAACTGAACTGGACTGAACTGCTAAGTTTAGCTGAGTTTGCTACAACCAGGCACTTGGTCATAACAGTGAGAAACTAAAAAGAGGAGATTTTACGGACTTCCTTGGGGGTCTGGTGGTTAAGATTCCACACATCCACTGCAGAGGGTGCAGGTCTGACCCCTAGCTGGGGAGCTAAGATGCTGCTTACTACGTGAAGTGGCCGAAAAAATAAATACAATGAGAATAAATTTTAAAACTGCCATAAAATTCAAACTGAAGAATAATAGGGTTTCTAAGAAACCTCACTGTTTAAAAATGATGCAACATACCTCTACATAACTTAAGATCCAAACCAGCAGTGAAAACTATCGTCACTCCAAAACTGATAAAAAAGAGCTATTTCATACCACGCTGTTCTCAGAAAACTGGACCTCAAACACCATCTTCATTAAAGACAGAGGTGAGAGTGAGAACTCAGTCCCTGCCTTAGGAGACGAGAAAGAACAAAACCCAAAGGAACCAGGTAAAGAGTCTTCCCAGACCAACAAAGCACGCTCCAGAGCAGGAGGTGAGGCTCAGGAATGGGACAGAGCAGGTGGAACACCGAGGCTGCTCGGGAAGGCATCCGCGGGAGAGGGTGCAGTCTGAGCAACCTCTGACCTTTTCCAGCCGCCCTCCCGAGTGGCCCGAGCAGACCCTCCAGCCACCCTCCCGAGTGGCCCGAGCAGACCCTCCAGCCGCCCTCCCGAGTGGCCCGAGCAGGCCCTCTGGCAGCTGCAAGGGCGGGCCCCGGCCGCAGCGTGGCCCTCACCCCCAGCTCCTCGGCGATGCTCTGCCAGTCCAGGTGGCCGTGCTTGGCCGCGACGGCCTTCAGCTGCGCCACCTCCTGTTCGCTCCACTCCTGCTTGTTGATGCTCGGGTGCTCGTAGTTCTGCCAGAACTTGCGGATCTCCTCCGTGCTGCGGCCTCCCTCAAACTGCAGACAAACAGACAGACCTGTCCGTGTGGGAGTGGGCCACAGGGAGTGGGGTCTCTGTCCAGGCTGACGGGACATGCCAGCGGGGAGGCCCCCAAAGCGATCCCCGCTGCTGGACCTGCATGTGACTGGAGGGAGTCCTGGCAGGCCGAGTGGCCTACACAGGTCGTGGCCTCAATGACCGGTGCTGACCCCGCCCTGGCCGCTGGGACTCACGTTGACATTGGAGATCTTGTCCCAGTCGTGACTGTCCAGCCTGTCGCCCAGCAAGGCCTCCTCCGGGAGCTGACTGCAGAGAGGGCAGGGGCATGGGGTCACGCCAGCCCGTGGCTCCCTGTGGAGCATGCCCGCCCCGGCAGGACCGCTCACTTGATGTCCTGCACCTCCTTCTCTGCCTCCCTGGCCTGCTTCTCCAGGATCTGCTTCTCCAGCTCGCTCGTGGCCCTGCTCTGCTTCTGCTGCAAGTACTCCAGCCTGAGAGGCAGAGAGAGGCGCCTGTGGGGCTGACGGCAACGCTGTGCCCCGCGGCCAGCCAGCCCGGCATTTCCACGGGCAGGCACCGCGGGGCTGGCCACCTGTCAGCACGCCACGCAGCACAGCCGTGGGGAGCACAGGCTCCAAAGGCCGACCCCCACCCCAGACACACTTGGGAGAGAGAGCTGCGGCCCTGCGTGCAGCTGTCGTGACGGGCACACATGCAGCGCACGTGAGGGCCAGCATGTCGTTGTCCAAGCTCCGGACGCACTGATCCTCAGAGACAACCGCCTCCAGGACAAGCCGAGCAGGACCCAAGGCGTGACCCCACTGCCCAAAAACAAGCCCGGACCCACGCGAGTCGGGAGGCGGCCCTGGGGACCGCTGGCCTGGGCCCAGGTGCTGCAGCGTGGTCGGGAGACCCTACCCTGTCAGCACACATGGGACACCCGTCTTGCCAACAGTCCTCTTTCTAAATGCAGCCCAGCCCAAGCCGACGACTCAGGGGGGACGGGCTGGCCCTCACACGCTCCACCCGAGGGAGGGGCCAGGAGCAGTGCTGCTCCCGCTGCAGCGGAGGGACGCTGGCAGGGCAGCGGGCACAGCCACCGGGGCCTCTGGCCATGGAGCCGCCAGCCTGCCCGGCCTCGGCCCAGGGCAGGGAGCCTCCACACTCACTTGAGCAACTTGGGCTGGAGCAGCCGCTGCAGGCGGTCACTCACCACCGACTTCCTGAGCAGGACCTTTTCCCAGGTCTTCCCTGCAGAGACGAGGGAGTGGATGGGGTAACTTGGGGTCACACCCCGTCAGTGATGACCCCCCTAGCCCACCCTGTCCAGCCTGTGGCAAGGAAGTGACCGTGCGGGAGGCCGCCTGGGACTCGCCCCCAGCACACACCCTGGAGCAGGGACGAGGCGGGAGAGCACAGAGCAAACCCGGGAGGCCCGGTCTGTCCCAACCCGTGAGCCCACTTGGTGGGGAAGGGCAGGCCCTCAGATGACCAGGCCAGTGGCTGGGGCGGACTCCTGGGCTGGGGCTCCTACACTTGGTCACCAGGAGCTCCTTGAAAGCCTTGATGCCCTGGGCAGCCTTCTCTCGCGTGTCCTCATTGGCAGGAGGTCCCTGTTGGAGAATGGCGGGTCACGCTGTGGGCGGAGCCAAGCGTGCTCCCCGACGGGACTCGGGACCCTGGCCCCCAGAGTGCGTGGACGCCCGGACCTAGAGCACGGCCCAGGAGTGGCTCCGGACACCACCTGCAGCAGGGCCGGCGGGGCTGCCCCTGAGGGGAGGACTCGGCACCGCCTGTCCATGGGCCGAGGCCACCCGCTCCTTCCCAGGGACGCAGGCCTGCCGCTCCCTCCTGGGGCCGGCAGGGTTTCAGTTTAGCAAGGCCAGGGAACACGCTCCTGAGAATTCGAGGAAGTCCTGATGCCCAAGGCAGGGAGTGGAGATGCGAGCAGGGCATGGGCCACTCACCACTCCCGTGACCCTGTCCCTAAAGTAGGGCTTCATGAAGTGTCCGAGGTACAGGTTCGGGGGTGGGTTCCTGCTGTCTTTCACCTTGGGGCCCCTGATGCCCCCGAGGTCGCCCATGACTTCCTCCTGCAGCAGACACAGAGGGCCACTGGTGGGTCGGCCAGCAGTGGCTCCCCTGAAGGATGGGACCCAGGGCCCGGTCCCCCGAGGCCAGGTGGCAGTGCCTCCAGGGCCAGGCCCGCCTGACCTGCTGCTCCCGGTTCTGGGCCAGCAGCAGGCTGACCTCCGCCAGCTTCTCCCGGACCACCTCCTGGTAGACCATGTTCAGCTGCAGGCAGGTCTCTGGGTCTTCAGGGAGTGCCTTCTCCTTGGGGTCGCCCTCGTCATTGCTGGCTTCACCCCACCTCTCTTCCTCCTGGAGACAAGCGGGGAACTGCAGGTGAGGGATACTCACGCACCCTCAGGGCCCCAGGTGAGCTGCGGTCTGGCCGCTGGGCCGGTGTGACGCCACCCTCACCATGGGCCACACAGCACCTGGACACGTCTCCTGGTTTACAACGATCCAATTTAGATGGGAGGTGGGAGGGAGGTTCAAGAGAGGGAACACGTGTATGGCTGATACATATGGCTGATTCACGCTGATGTGTGACGGGAACCAACACGATATTGTAAAACAATTACCCTTCAATTAAAAATCAATACATTTACACAAAGAAAAAAATGATGGTTTTTTAAAAAAGCCAATTTATACGCCATCTCTAAGAATATACCTCAGGTAAGAAACTGAGAAAATGAGCAATTTTCACTGCTGATAGTAAGAACTCCCCTGAAACTCAGACTCACTGTACAACAGGTTTGCTGGCAGACACGGTGAGTGGGAATGTGGGCCCCACAGCACTGGCAAGACTGAAACCAGAGCTGAATCAAACATCCACCTCAAGGTGGTGAGTCTAAAGGCTACTGAACTCCAGTAAATCTGTATCAGGGGATCATCCTGCTGTTACAAACAGGAAGCAGTTCCAAAAAACAAAAACCAATTATAAAAATTTCCCAAACAGAAAATCACAAGATACACAGACGGCAGGCACGGAGTGGCAGGCCTGAGCGCTCCCTCTGATTCCAGCTGCTGCTCCCGGCTCTGGAGCGTGCACCGACCGGGGCTGCCACTGCCCCCGACGCACGGAGCGGCGACTACGGGGCAGGACGAGGCAGCACACTCAGCCTCCCCCGAGTCATGTCCGGCTGAGGTCGCTGCAGCCAGCAGGAGCTAAGAGAAGGCGAGAGGCGTGGACGCCCAGCTGTGATGACGGTATCTCTAGGGACGTGTGTATTTCTGATGACACCCCTCCTCTCTTGACTGACAACACCCGTGGTACTTTAATAACACAGAAGAGCCAAGATGAGTTCAAAGTAACCCCCTCCCAAGACCCACTGGAAAGGTGGTGTGTCCGCTTCAGTAAGCACGGCCACCTCAGGCCGCAAGTTACCGAGAGCAGTGGGCCAGCAGCATCCGAGTCCGAGTCCGAGTCCTCGTCGGGCAGCGAATCTGCAGGAATGCAAGCACAGGGTTGGCGCCCAGCGCTGGACACAGCAGCTAGTGATGGATCCCACAGGTGCTGAGACCAACCGGCCAGTGCAACCACAGACTGGGGGGCGGGGGGCGCTGAACTGAGGAGGCCCACAGGGGACAAAAGGCCTGGGGTGGGACGAGTGCTGCGTGGACGAGGGCAGGATCAGCCAGAAAGACAAGATGTCAGCCTAACATGGGGATTCCCCAGGAATGGAGGGAACAGGAACTGTAGGGACAACCAGGGCAGACTTCACGCGAGACAGCGCTGTCCTGGGGGAACTGGAGCTGGTGAGAGGGGTAGAGCGGATGTGCACAGAGGCCCAGTATCAGGTGAGAGAAGGCCCATGTAGCTGGGAACCGGGAGAGGCTCAGCCTTAGGGCCACACCTGAACCTGAGGGGTGGGAGGCTGGGCCCTGGATGGCTCGGTCTCTGCAAGCAGGCCTCGGGCCAGAGCTGCCAGGAGGGGCACTCGGGGCCAAGGTGAGCACATGGGGTGGGCAGAAGGGGAGCCCTGGCAGCAGGGCCTCTGACAGAGGGCAGCTGCCCAAGCACCAGGAAGCGACCCAAGGGGTCTCAGCGGTAGCTGACTGTTCAAACCGGGGTCTGAGGCCCGGAGCCTTCCAACCCCTGAGAAAGAGAGCACGGCCCCTCTCCCAGGACAGCCTGCGACACCAAGGGGCAGGGCACTCACGCATGCCCACAGGGCCAGGGGCTGATGAGGGAGCGTGGTGATGCTGGCCAGTGGACTAAAGACCCAGCGGAGTGATGCACTGTGGCTGACCGTGGTCCAAGGGCAGACCCAGCCGCTCTGACCAAGGAGCGTGGGGGCTAACCTGCATCCGAATCCGAGTCGAGGCTTGACCCCGAGACGTCCATGCTGACGCTCGGGCAGGAGGGGTCCAAGATCCTCTCCAGCTGCTCGATCTCCCTGGAGATCCTCTCTCTCTCAGCGTCCACATCCATGACGCCCCCGCCTGCAACACATCCTGAGACGTCAGAAACCCAGGGCACGCGGGAACCCCACCTGCTCCTCAGACACTCAGCCCTGCGGGGCATGGTGGAAGCCTGACCAAAGCAGGCACTGGGCTCCGAGAGACCCAGGTGTGACGACGGTGTCTCTGGGGAGCCTTGGGCCTACCTGGTGAAAGAGAGTCATTTCCTAGGCAGGTTGATAAGAAGTCTAGGGGTCCCCAAGGAGAGAGGAATCTGGAATTCTCAAGGAGGAAGAAAGTGAAGAAGGGAGTAAAATGTTTCCCAGGGAGTTGAATACTAGGCCAGCTTTACTGGGACGGAAAGCCCCCAAATTTTAAAGGGAACAATGGATACCAGGTGTGTCACTGCAATGTTTGCTCTGCAACCTAAGAAGCAGGATCTAGCTCTGGGAAACAGGACCTCGATGCTAACTGCAAATTGTCACCAATAGTTAAGTAAACCTTACCTGCCTGCCCACCAATCATGCTCTGCCGAGTAGCCTAGGCCCCCTCCTCCCCTGCACAATAGGATAAAAGGCTCCCAAAGCGGGTGTTCGGGGCTCCCCACCTTCGATTGGCTTGGTGGGGGCCCGGATCCGAAACTGCCAATAAGCTGCTTTTCTCTGAACTCCGGCTGGTGGTCTCTATTAGCAGCAAGCCTCCCACACCTGGCATCCCCAGGGACCTGTGAACTTCTGCTCGTTGCCTTTGTCAGTCATGCTGAGGCTGCAACCAGCACCGGAGCAGGGGTCGGGGGGAGGGTACTGATGGATAGCGACACCGCCCAGCTGCCTGGTCTGTCTTCCCACCACAGAACCACAAGTGAGTTAGTTACCCAGTGCATCAAAAGGAAAGTGTGGTGAAACAGTCACTAGAGGACATGTGTGAGGCCCATAACCCCGAGGGGCACCCGCTGGGCCCCCAGCACAGAGCTGGATACAGAGGGCACCGGGCACCAAATAAAATACACACCCACCAGGCGGCAGGGTTCAAAGCCTTGGGAAGAAGCCCCCTCCGGGAGGGCAGGGCCTGCTGAAGCCCCAGCATCCAGCACAGCACCTGGCTTTCGGGACTGACCTGAACAAGCCTCTGAGAAAGGAACAGGGACCTCTTTTTCTTTGGAAACAACGGTCTGGGGCGTCATAAAGAAGTAGGAGAATAAACCGGCGGCAGCGGAAACGCCAGGGAAACACAAGCACAGACTCAGGGGCCAAAGCACGCAGGAGAAGCCCCTTCCCACCCGTGGCCGCCCCGCAACTCCCCCCACCCGCCACGGTACAGGCCACCGGGGCCTCCAGTGCGACACTCGGGCCGCCGCCGCCCGGGGCGCCCCAGCTCGCGGGCGGCGGGGACGAGGCTTCCAGGGCGGGCGGCGTGGCGCGGCCGCCCGGCCCGCGCGCCCCCGACGGGGCCCGGGCGAGGACCAGCGCCTGCGCGGACCCCGCTCCCCAGCCGTCGGCGTCCCGCCCCTCGCCGCCCCCGGGCCCTCCCGGGTCGCCCCTCCTCCCGGCCCGCCCCCGCCCGCTCCTCACCGGCACTGGGACCCGGCCCCTCAGCCTCTACGCACACGCTTCCGGAAGCCACGCGTTACGTCGCCGCGGGCCGGAAGTCCCGCCTCCAAGGCCGCGGCGGAAACGCAAGGCACGTCGGGGCCGGCCTCCCGGGGCGTGCCGGTGGTGCCCCCGCGCGGCCAGCCTTGTAACTGCCCGCGTCCCCCGGCACTCGGCTGGGGTCCCGGGTGCCTGGGTCACGCGCCCGGGGGTGGGACCTCTTGCAGCCGCCCGCGAGCCTATCTGTGCTGTTTCTCCGCGAGTTGTCTCCAGGGCTTGCTAGAGGAACCGAGGAGAAAACTCTGCGAGTGCTCAGTACTGTCCTGCCATGGCCACGGCAGTTCAGCTCAGTTCAGTTCAGTCGCTCAGTCGTGTCCGACTCTTTGCGACCCCATGAATCGCAGCACGCCAGGCCTCCCTGTCCATCACCAGCTCCCGGAGTTCACCCAGAGTCATGTCCGTCGAGTCCGAGATGCCATCCAGCCATCTCATCCTCTGTCGTCCCCTTCTCCTCCTGCCCCCAACCCCTCCCAGCATCAGAGGCTTTTCCACTGAGTCAGCTCTTCGCATGAGGTGGCCAAAGTATCGGAGCTTCAGCTTCAGCATCAGTCCTTCCAAAGAACACCCAGTGGGGAGGGTGGTGGGAGGGGGGTTCAGGGTTGGGAACTCATGTACCCTTGTGGTGGGTTCATGTCAATGTATGGCAAAACCAATACAGTATTGTAAAGTAAAAAAATAATTAAAAAAAAGAAAAAATCTAGGACAATATTATAGAGGCGTGTCAGGTAGTTTAATTAAAATATCCTTTTTCTGGATTTGGGGATTTTTTGGTAATTATCAATTTTTTTCAAAATGTGTGACTTATGGTTTTTCTCGCTTTAAATAAAAACTTAAAAAAAAAAAAAAACAAAAACTTAACCACCCCCACCCAGCCTCAAAGAAAAACAAAGAACACCCAGGACTGATCTTTAGGATGGACTGATTGGATCTCCTTGCAGTCCAAGGGACCCTCAAGAGTCTTCTCCAACACCACAGTTCAAAAGCATCTTCTTTGGTGCTCAGCTTTCTTCACAGTCCAACTCTCACATCCATACATGACCACTGGAAAAACCATAGCCTTGACTAGATGGAACTTTTTGGCACAGTAATGTCTCTGCTTTTTAATATGCTATCTAGGTTGGTCATAACTTTCCTTCCAAGGAGTAAGCATCTTTTAATTTCATGGCTGCAATCACCATCTGCTGTGATTTTTGGACCCCCCAAAATAAAAGTCTGACACTGTTTCCACTGTTTCCCCATCTATTTCCCATGAAGTGATGGGACCAGATGCCATGATCTTCATTCTTTGAATGTTGAGCTTTAAGCCAACTTTTTCACTCTCCACTTTCATCAAGAGGCTTTTTAGTTCCTCTTCACTTTCTGCCAAAAGGGTGGTGTCATCTGCATATCTGAGGTTATTGATGTTTCTCCCAGCAATCTTGATTCCAGCTTGTGCTTCTTCCAGCCCAGCATTTCTCATGATATACTCTGCATATAAGTTAAAGAAGCAGGGTGACAATATATAGCCTTGATGTACTCCTTTTCCTATTTGGAACCAGTCTGTTGTTCCATGTCCAGTTCAAACTGTTGCTTCCTGACCTGCATACAGGTTTCTCAGAGGCAGGTCAGGTGGTCTGGTATTCCCATCTCTTTGAGAATTTTCCACAGTTTATTGTGACCCACAGTCAAAGGCTTTGGCATAGTCAATAAAGCAGAAATAGATGTTTTTCTGGAACTCTCTTGCTTTCTCCATGATCCAGCAGATGTTGGCAATTTTACCTCTGGTTCCTCTGCCTTTTCTAAAACCAGCTTGAACTTCTGAAAGTTCATGGTTCACGTATTGCTGAAGCCTGGCTTGGAGAATTTTGAGCATTACTTTACTAGCATGTGAGGAGTGCAATTGTGCAGTAGTTTGAGCATTCTTTGGCATTGCCTTTCTTTGGGGTTTTCCTCCCCGCGGCCACGGTCCCGGGACTGGTGGGAGCCCACACCCTTCCAGTGAGTCAGTGAGCTGTCGGTCCATCCCCTGCTCACCTAGCACTCACGTGATAGCCCAGGACTGGAGCCCCACAGAGTTCAGATCCACAGGCAGAGACGCTTGGTCAACAGTCAAGCCAGTGTGAATTGTCATCTGAAGTTTTTTTTCTTTTACCGTGGAACACTTCAAGCCGCCCTGCCTCTTGCCCAGCCAGCCCAGCCTTTGGGCCGGTGGGTGAAGGGAACTCGAAGATGGTGATCTGGTGCCATCTATGCAGGGCTGTGCATAGAGCCACCCATGCCATCACATGTACCCACGGAAGAGACCCTCACTCTTAACACTCTCCCGCTAGACTACCAGGTCTCAAGTCCGCTCTGAAAACTGATTTGGGAGCCCACTTTTCACCAACGGGCAGGAGCAGGAGGTGGTGGGTGGGTGTAGCTCAGAGGGGGCCAGAAGCCCGTGGACTTCTGAGCTAAGATCAGAGGGCCTACCAGTGTGAACATCTTGAAAATCCACTGAAGCGATAGCAAACGCTCCAACGATGGACTCGTGTGTCCCACTCAAGACACAGAACCCTGCTCTGCCTACAGCCGTCCACAGTGCCCAGTTGCTGTGGCCAGGGCCCGCAGCAGTTGTGGGCAAACCCTGACCCCACAGGCTGCATTACCAGCACACACCACCGGTTAGAACAAGGGTTAACAGTGTGATTCTCAGAAAGAAAGAGCAGGCTCAACTAGGGAGAGAAGGGACGCTGCATGTGACTTTCAGAGTTTATTCAGCAAGGAAACTGTCGACTTGAACACAAGGAGAAAAGGACGTTTATTTAAAAAAATAACACCCACAAGAAAACAGCCAAAAAGGCACCTAGTGTGTGTTACGCTCCCTCCCGATAGGAAGGCGCTGGAAGGCACCTGGGAGCCCTCATGCTGACCCGGGGACTCTGCCCACGCCTCACGTCCCTGAATCCTGCACACGTCACTGCCAAAATGCCACTGGAAACGCCTATCAAACCCTCCAGCAAGAGTTCCCGCATCTGAAGGCCCGTGAAGAGATGCTCTTAGATGGTGTCCCGCTGTGCAATGCCTGTGCTGACCTTGGGCCCTAGAGGGCAACAGCGACACCGCACAGGGCGGCTGTGCTCAGACCACCAACCGCAAGAGCCCTCCCCTGCCAGAAGCTGAGGGAGCAGACAGCAAGCCAGGGCACACGGAGTGAGGGCAGGAAGACACGTGGCCTGGGCCACGGCAAGCATGCGCTCTACGGCTCGAGTGACGTGTCTCTACTGACAAAAGCAAAGACGACTGACGGAACTCCTCTCACACCTAGAGCTCTGGAATGATGACGGGAGACACTGACCACAGAACCGCTGCTTTCGTTTACTAACTTAAAAAAAAAACACTGGCTTTTATAGAATTGCCTTCGAATAGATGATCAGCGTCTATGAAGCGGTGTGGAACTCGCCTAGAAAGGCTACACAGAGCGCAGGTGTGGCCCCTGTGTGTGGTCACGAAGGGAGTGTCTCGGGATGAAGCTTTACTGTGGGGGAAGGCTGAGCACCAAGAGACGCCGCGGCAACTCGGGATCTGTCGGGAAGTGGTCTCAGGATGTAAACAGAGCTGGGAGCTGGAAGCACCTCCGTGGATCTCACGACTCCTCCCCTTGGTCTTTAATCTCAGAAATTCTGTCTATAGATTTAAGGATCTCAGCAACCAGATTCAACGTTTCAGCTCCAGAAACCAGTTGCCTGAAACGAAAGCCCAGAGGTGACAGATGGCTTCTATTAATACAATCGCTGCAGGCGACTAACAGAAGCCCTGGGACTTCCCTGGTGGCCCAGCGGTTAGGGTTTCACGCTTTCACTGCAGGGAGCACGGGTTTGAGCTCTGGCTGGAGAGCGAAGAACCCGAAAGCTGTGTGGTGCATCCTGACCCCACCCCCGCCCACAAAAAATACTCCCTACACCCCCAAACAAAAAAACACAACAAAAAACCCAGGGCGTTAAAGCACAGAGGGTCTCGAGCAAAAGCTGCAGCTTGCTCACTGTCAGATTCACTCTCCAGACGCACTACGTGCTCAGCTTAAAAGTGATGTTGTGACTGGACACCACTGCCTGCCCAGCTCAGCCCAGGCAGACAGAGGACGCTGGCCAAGGACGCCTCCCAGGAGCCTTGTTCAAGTCTACGTGTTTTTATAAGAGAGACAGTACTATCTCCTGTTTCACCCCAAATTCTGGCAGACGTCTTGCAGGCGATTAAGACCTGCCTGATGCTAAGCCTCAAGCCTGCCAGGTGGGAGTGGTTGTCAGTTATCCCCACATGGACAGGGAGGGGCTGCTGGCCCAGGCTGCCTCCCGTGACCCTGGGGTGAACAGGGTCACGAGCCCCGGCCCCCGGCCTGCAGCTTCGACAGTGGCGAAGGCCCCGCACTCACTGGATGGAGGCATGCGCACTGTTCATGACCACACGGAGGTTCTGCAGGGCCACGTCCGTGTTCTGCTTCACCACCGTCAAGCTGGCGCCCTGGCCTGACCGCAGGGCTTCGTTCTCACGCTTGAAGTTAGAGACCTGGGCCTGCAGGTAGGGGAGACGTTGACTTTCCCGGTTTAACAGGAAAGCTGCCAAGAGGCCGTCCGACTGAGACCAAGCACCGCGCCCGGGGCAGTGCGACCAGAGGACACCCCATCTGTCCTGCACGACAAGGTGCCCTGCCCTGGGGGGCTCCTAAGGGACATGACCTCTCGCCGTGCTGGCACCTCGCCCGCCACCTGGGGTGCTGGGACCCATCCCCAGCCCCGTGTGGGGCTCGACCAGGAGGCCCTGAGAAGGCAGCTCATACTGTCCTGATTCGGGTGCTTCGTGTTGTTGGGAGGGAACTGGAGGGGAGGGTGGGGGAGGAAAGGCTCTTTCGCTCACACGCGAACCGGTGAGGCCCTCTTGCTGGTTACCTGGAGCAAGCTGACCTCCTGTCTCAGTTTCAGGACGTGATTTTCTGCCTTCACTGCACGCTTCTGAGATTTCCCCCGACCAAAAAAGAAAGAAGCCATTGCTGACATGGCAGCTTGGACACAGCACGCCTCCCCTCCGTTTCCGCCCCTCCCTGTCACCTGGCGGGCCCACCCAGGGGCTGGGCAGCCCACAGTGAGGGACCCCTGCTCACGGGCCCCGGCCTGGGCTCCCCACAGGGGTGGCGTGCCCGACGCCTCACGAAGCCCGGCCAGGCGGGCCCGCCCCGCGCTCCCACTGCAAGCAGGGGCCGTCTGCTCACAGTCATGAGCTCCAGGTTCCGCTCCACCTGCTGCACCGCCGACTCCAGGTCGTGGTAGTCCCTCTCCTCCTTGATCGTCTTCGCTTCTAGCTTCCGCTCCAGCGTCCTCACCCTTGTTAAGGAAGAAGCCTGGGTTATCAGTAACTCCTGTGACTAAGTCTAAGAACAGAAGAGTATCAGGAGTTTTAACTGGATTGAACAGATAAAAACCACCGGAGCCCGAGGTTACAGAATGCGACTGGAGAAGCACAACCTTGGAGCTAGACACGAGGCAGCTCGCGGTTGGGGCGCTCGGGGTGGTGGGGGCGGCTTGCCAACAGCCCCGCCGCTCCGCCATCACGTGCAGCTGGTTTTGCTCTAAAGTTTTCAAATAAACTTTAACACAGAACATAAGAAACATATCTGACACTCAGATTTAACGCAATAAAACCCGGGCTCCGTCCAACTCCGATACTTCACTATCGCTTTCACAGTGGTTTCTGGGGGTCAGGACATGGCTGAATTGCGAGCCTGTCTAAAAGCTTACATACATTTCTGTTTGAGTTTCAGAGAAGCTCTGAACCTCAGTCAGCTTTCTTCTTAGCTTAGAATTCTCATCTTTCAGCTGCAGAAAAAGAAAATCCTTATTAGCAACTCAGTGTCTCACTCAAGAGGAGTCTTCATTTTCACACTTTGGCTCTGGAACTTAATAAACAAAAACACTCGAGGGTCCCTGTATAGTCCACGTGGAGAAAAAGAGAACAGAAGCGGCTGCTTTTTAGAACCTGTCAGCCTCCATTTTTACTCCCAATAACTTTCTAAACAACTGTCATCTTTTCACCAGGCAAGCTGTCCCCAACCGCTGCCTGGAGTGGACCGTTTCCCGAGGGGCAGCGCTCTGAGGGTCTCCCCCTCTGTGGCTGGGCCCCCGGCAGTCCTCTGCCACTCCTCCTTGGGACTTTCCGGGTGCCTACATGGTCAGCACGGGGACGCTGCCGTAGCTGCAGCACCACAAACTTTTGTCCTCGGAGCCCAAACCCCAGGCCGTGGAGGACGCTGGGGGCTCT
This sequence comes from Litocranius walleri, assembly GCA_006410535.1. Taxonomy (NCBI): domain Eukaryota; kingdom Metazoa; phylum Chordata; class Mammalia; order Artiodactyla; family Bovidae; genus Litocranius; species Litocranius walleri. Next base: position 276,270 of record SJYG01000065.1, on the reverse strand, counting down.
GGCATCCTCCAAGAATGCCGCTCAGGCACGAGCAGTGACCAGGGCAGGGTGCCGACGCAACCCCCCCCTTCACTTACTGCTTCGTAACTTATCTGCAGCGTCCGAAGGTGCCTGTCCCCCAGACTCTCTCCGTGGGCTGTGAAGTCAGCGCTGGGGCTCCCCGTCGGGGAGATGCGAGAGTCGGAGTCGCTCAGTGTCCATGGGGGCAGAGACTCGGGCCCCACCAGCTCCGACGGGTTGGAGAAAAAGGAGACATACGTGCTGCAGGGCGACGTGCTGGCAGCCACCCTGGAGGATTGCGTCTGCTCCACGGTGGACGGCAGGTAGGCCCCGTTCCAGCCGTCCTCCTCGTCCTCGTCCTCGTCCAGGAGGTCGCCAGCCCCCGTCAGGTCTTCGAAAAATGGCTGCTGATATTCCAGGCCATAGCCCACAGTCTGGGAAGCTGGGGAAGTGCAGTCGAGTCCCAGTGAGTGCCTCGTGGCTTCCTAGAGAAGGCAGGGAAGCAATGCTCAGACTGGGGCCGCTGCAGGCCTTCCTCCCAGACGTCTGCTGCCGGCACAGGGAGCAAGGAGCCGGGCGGCCCTGAACCCCATGCTGCGGCTCCGCGGGGCACACCAGCTGCCCGCTTTGCCCCTCATCCTGCGCGCGTCAGGAGAGATGTCTGGAGGGTTTCTAGGGTTGCTGCAGACGCGGCCTCGGGTTTACCTTCAAGTAAACCCTGCTGTCGTCGTCGTCTTTCGACAGGCTCAGGTTCTTGGTCTTCAAGAACTCTTTAAAGGAGAACGGGTTTGCCGCTTCGAAATCTCCGAGTTTATCATCTGAAAGATACCAGGTGTCACTCAGGCAAAAAGCCTCCGGGAGGCCCTCAGAGGGAGCTCCTATTCACTGCTCTCGCCTGAACGCGACCCCACCTACATCGGGAATGCTCAGGTCCCTCCCCAGACTCCTGTGATGCCAGGAGATGACCAGCTGCCTGACAGGATGGACCGACTTAGGCGCCCGAGACCCTCCTTCCCATCCCCAGCCCTGCACCCCCTGCATCTTGTTGCCATCGGGCTCAACCTGGGGAGCACGAAGGCGACGGTGGTCCCCTCCTCCCAGCCAGAGGCTCCAGGAGCAGCCTGCAGCGGGGCCGGCAGACGTCAAGTCACTGCTCCGCTGCCAGCCTCTTCCTGCCTGACCTCAGCTCTCCCTTCTCTCCCCCACTCCCTGGGGACCCCGGCAGCCCTCCCGCCCCCGATGGCGCCCTGCCCAGTCGCTGGTCCTGCGTGAGGCTGGTTCCCGCCACTTCAGCTCCAGCCCCGTCTCTTCAGACCTCTCAGGCATGATTTCCCTCCTGCCCTGTGCTCTCCTTCTCTCTACCCGATGGTGAAGATCAGATCTGTGGGGCTCCACTCCCACTGGCTCTTCTGGGCTCCAGGTATACTAGTTACACGCTGTCAGATCTACAGCCCGACCCCTGGGCATGCGCCTGGCACGTGAAGACGTGGATGGATAGAAAAACAAAGGATTACCGAACTACTCTACCTCCAAAGTGTGTGTTCTGAGCTCCTGGTGGACCTTGCTTAGCACACTTCCCCTTTCCATAGCCAAAATCTGCAGAGAGACACCATCACCCCACTGTGACCACACGAGTGCTCTGTGACCCCAGCTTTCTCTGACACAGGGTCTCTAGTGCAGCGGTTTCTCACAGCCTGGAGGACGGTTAAAGCTCACGCCCATGGGCTCCTGCCTCTGGACATGGGCTGCTGCCATGGGCCTTGGCATCTGTGATTCTGAAAAACCTCCCGATGGGTTTGATGCTCGGTGGGGCAGGTGTCTTGTGCTACCTCCTGAAAGCCCCTGTGGGTGGCCAGTGGCTCTCAAACCCCTACAGAACCGCCTGAACGCCCTGGAATACCCTGAAGGCCAAGCAGTGTCAGCCAGCTGGGGAGACTTAGGAGGAACCAAAGCTGGCCTCCGCCCAGCTGCTGGGGACCAGAGAATGGTTTAAGCCTGGTGTGCTGAAGGCTCCCTCATCCTTCACACCTCGAAGAAAGACGAGGTTTTCTGTGCTCACCCTGGGCCTGGCTCTAAGCCAATATTTACTGCGGTCTACCGGAACTGTCTGGCGGGGCGGGGGCGGGGGGTTCTCCGCTCTCAGACTGTGAGCTCCCGGCGGCGGGACTCCCCGCGCCCGGCGCACGCTGGGTTCAGGGGTCATCGCGAGGCCGGGGGAGGGCTGCGCTACCGCGCGGTGCCGCGAGGAGCGCCGGCCCCGGGGAGGCCGGGGTCCCTGAAGCTCGTCTCTCACCTGTGTCTCCCACGGAAGCTAGCACCGGACTGGGCATATAGCACATAAACGTCGGCCGAAAGCCGAAGAAGTGGGACTCCAGGTCCCTGGCTGGGGGGCGCTCACAGTCTAGCTGGGGGAGACAAGACCGGCGCTCATAGAACGCGGGAGCTGGAACAACAACGAGAGCGGCTCTTCACCCGCGCGCCCGTCTTACCTGGGTTTCAGCGCGGCCGCTAGGCCGCGGGCCCCGCCCGCCCCCCGCCCGCTCACCGTCCGGAATGACGAGGCTCCGGGCCCGGGCCAGCGGGGTGACGCCCGGGCGGCGCGCGTAGCCCGCCATCGCCGCGGGCTGCGCGGCGCCGGCCCCCTTCAGCCCGGCAGCGGCGGCTCCATGGCCCCGGCTCCGCCCCGGCCGCGGCCCGAGTCGCC
>SJYG01000065.1:241972-265926 GCA_006410535.1 Litocranius walleri | reverse complement strand
CTCACAGGAGGCCTTCTCCCCCCCCCCTCTCCCCCCCCCCCCCCGGCCCTGGTGTCCCCACAGGAAGGGGACTTCATCCCTTTTGCGGTGTTGAACATGATGATGGGCGGGGGCGGCTCCTTCTCGGCCGGCGGGCCCGGCAAGGGCATGTTCACCAGGCTCTACCTCAACGTGCTCAACAGGTGGGTCAGGCACGCCGCGCCCAGCTGTGTTGGGGCCCCAGCCCAGCTGAAGCCACTTCGGGGCTGTGATGCCTTTCCTGTGCCCCTCGCAGGCACCACTGGATGCACAGCGCGACCTCCTACCACCACAGCTACGAGGACACGGGCCTGCTGTGCATTCACGCCAGCGCCGACCCCAGACAGGTGAGGCTGGGCCGCTTTCCCCAGGGGCCGGGGGCCGCGGGCCATGGGGCTCAGCTGTTGCGCTCGTGCTCCCGCTTTCATGCAGGTTCGAGAGATGGTAGAAATCATCACCAGGGAGTTTGTCTTGATGGCTGGGACCGTGGACGTGGTGAGTACATTCGTGGTGCTGGCTGGTGGAGAGTGCGGCATAGGGGCGGCCAGCAGCGGCTCAGCCGGGACAGTGCTGCCCACAGGCGGTGTCCCGTCCTTGCTGGCGTCCCTGCTGAGGAGCCCCCAGCCCAGCCTCCTGGGCCCGCCCCATGGCGCCTCAGCCACCTGCGGAGGAGCCTGAGAAGCGCCCCACAGAACAAGCCAGCCACCGGGGTGTTGGTCTCACCTTTTCCGGCTCTGGTTTAAGTTTTGTTTCCTTGTTTGTATCCTGTGCCATACACGTTTAGAAGTCTTGTTTTTCCTGGACCAGAGCTGGCACAAATGAGCAGGTTCTGTGTCCACGGTCCATGTGGGCCGTGCTCATGGACTCCCACAGGCAGCAGCAGCGAGCCCGGCGCGCACCGGCTCCTCTGGGCTGGTGCTTTGCCGCTAGAGCTGCTTTCTGCATGTCCCATCTGCAGAACATGCAGTCACCACATATTTCTTTCCTAATAAGAAAAAGAAGCATGGTCTTAACAATAAAAACACGTTTGAAAGTTTACATTTGACTTTATTAGCATCCTGCCAGAAAAATGGTATAGTGTTTTTCTCTCAGGTGAGGCCAGTTTGAGACAAAAAGTATTTGCCTGAAATTGCAAATGTGAACGAGACCTGTGTTAGGTCAGGTCTTATCATACTTCAGTGACGCGGAGTCGGTAGCTGATGTTTCTCCAGGCCTGCGAGCCCCTAGCGGGTGGCCTGCACCTCTCCTCAGCCCCGCCTCTCCGCTCGAGCTCCGGGTTGGGCCTCAGGGACGTGGCCTCTGGGCTGTTAAAGTCCTACACTCCCGACTTGGTGGCAGAGGCCCCAGCTGCAGAGCAGGCCGCGTCTGAGCGCCGCTGCCTGGGCCTTGCTCCTGAGCTTGGGGGAGGCCCTGGAGCCGGCGTCCGATCTCTTTTCCTCGTGATTGCTGTGTGCGGCACCCTTTGGGGTCCTGCAGTTCGGGGATTTGAGGTTTTCCCTACTGTGTCAGACGGCAGACTGTTTAAACACGAGTGTTCCAGGGAGGCAGAACTCACAACCTGTTTGGAATGTGGCCAGGGTCCTGTTAGTGCGGTTCCCCCTGAACCAGAAAGCCCCAAGGATAAAGCATGGCGGGACCTGATGGTGACTTGGGCGAAAGCCTGGGCCCAGGGGCTGTTTCCTCCCTTATTCAGCCCAGGGTAAGCGTGCCCTTCCTCAGGACGCGTCTGTCAGCATCTGCTGCCTGGGCCACGTGCCAGGGCCCGGGTGGTGGGGCGCGAGGACTGAGCCACGTGCCCCCGCAGGTGGAGCTGGAGCGGGCCAAGACGCAGCTCATGTCCATGCTCATGATGAACCTGGAGGCCCGGCCTGTCATCTTTGAGGACGTGGGGAGGCAAGTGCTGGCCACCCGTTCCAGGAAGCTGCCTCACGAGCTGTGCGCGCTCATCCGTGAGTAGGGTTTCCAGGTGGGGCCCTGCGGGCTCGTGCCCCACCTTGCCCTTCGCCCGGTGTGCTTTCCAGCCCTGCCAGCGCCAGCTCAGCGCCTTACTCATGCCACCCTAGCTTTTTGCCCCCTTACACACGGGCCTCGCAGCCCATCCAGGTTTAACACAGATTCAGCAGGGACCTGGCTAGAGCGTGTGGCCAGAGCCCGCTGCGTGTGGAGGGTCAGCAGCCCCACAGCGGCTTTGTGCAGGCGTTGGTGGCCTCCCTGCTTGGATGTCCAGGCATGCCCTAGGCTTCATCTGCCTGTGACTCTCAGCTTCTGCAGATCGCTCCGGGTCTGCAGCCCCAGGAGGGCTCGCCTGCGGCCTTGTGGAGGTGCCTTACTAGGGTGAAGTGTCCTCTGGGTGTGGAGGCCTGCTGGGAACCACGCTGGCCCCACCCGTGTGTGAACTCTTGTCTTCCCTGGGAGAAGCCCCTTGGCGCTTGAGAACACAGTTCCGACCTCCCCAAGGCCTCATCTTCTGTAGGAAGCTAGTTCCTGGGGTGTCAGTCCTTCCTCTGAGGCTGGGCTGCGCGTACGGCCCCTCAGCTCCCTGGTTCCAACTCCGTCCACTCTCCATGGAGCCCTGAGGAGGTAGTTTTTCCTCTGCTGTGGAGTTGTTGTTAGGTGAATCAGATGAGGTCTGTTTTTTCCCTTGATTATTACTAACTTCCTGGGACTGAGCACGTCCTTGTGTGTCTGAAACTGACCCTCGCCCGCTCACTGAGGCCTCGCCCTGGCCCGCTGCAGCGCACTCTTGGCTGCACTTGGATGCTCGGCAGTCCCTAGCGCCGCTCCCGGCAGTTGGGGGGGCGATGGCGGGGGGACCCCCCCCCCAGTCTGTTCAGGGCTGCCACCACAGTTGGAGAGGGCTGGGCTGCGGCAGGGTGCGGGATGGCCCTGACACCTCTGCTCCTGTGCCAGGCAACGTGAAGCCGGAGGACATCAAGAGGGTCGCCTCCAAGATGCTCCGCGGGAAGCCCGCCGTGGCCGCGCTGGGGGACCTGAGCGAGCTGCCCGCCTACGAGCACGTGCAGACGGCACTGGCCAGCAGGGACGGGCGCCTGCCCCGGATGTACCGGCTCTTCCGGTAGAGGCGCCACAGCAGCACACCCCTGTGCGTCTCGGGTGACGGCAGGGCAGACACTCATGGCCCGGGACTCCCTGAACCTGAGTGGACAGCTCAGCAGAGCACGCTTCCTTCAGAAGACAGGCCAACCAGCAGAATAAAGGTTGCTCTCCAGCCCTGTGGCCAGAAACCAGGGACTCGCAGGGAAGGGGAGCCACTGGTGGGGGTCAGGCCAGGCTCACCTTCTTGCTTGTCCAAGAATCTGGGCAGGTGGGGACACCACATGGTCCCCGAAACGAGTGGTGTTGGAGTGGGTGAGGCCTGACATCTCAGAAGCCAGCAGGGCCCGCCAGCCTGCCCGCTTCTGGAGGCTGTGGCCATCCACACCAGCATCTGGGGTCCCAGGGTGACCCTTCATCCCGCTGGACTGATGCGGGGAAGCTTCTCCCTCTCCTGACCTCCGAGCTGTGCAGGCAAGGGCAGCTGGGCCTTCTGAGACTTGACTGGGGGCTGTGTGTGGAGCCCTGCAGGGCCAGGCGGCCTTGGTGATGGCACTGCGGGGCCTGGGCCCTGCGCTGGCTGCCCTGCCCTCCAGACGCTGCTGTGGTTCAGAGGGAGGCTTCCTTCCCGGCCGTCAGCGGGGTGCACAGCTTTGTAGCGAAGAGTCAACTCCAGGCCATGTGTTTTGAAAGCCCAAGGGCAGCCCCTGCTGGGTGCAGGAGTGATCTCAGGCCGTCAAATAAATGTTTCAGCTTCAGTGTCATCTGTCACATCCACTCGCCTTGCCACAGCCTGTCGCCACACCCCTCTGCTGCCGTCCGCTGAGCTGGGGGCCAGGGCGCGTGGTGGGGGCCCAGCAGCAGGGAGCCCGGTGGCTGGGACCTGTAGTCACTGCGATGGGACAGAGGGAGGCATGCTGGGAGCTGCCCCCAGCCAGGCTGTCTGCTTAGGGGCTGGGCCCCCGGGGGTTTCGTTCCCTGGACGCCTGCCCCCCACTGCACTCAGCCTCACGTGGCCCCCACCCCACACGCTGTCCACCCTGTTCCCAGAGCCTTGCGTGCTCCTTCGTCATCCTCTTAGTTGGCACCCCTGCAAGGCTGATCCTTGGGGACTGCCTGGCTGGCAGTCCATGCCCACGCCCTGGCAGCAGCCCAGTGCCAGCCTGTGGCAGGACTCAGCACGTCTGAGACAGCAAGAGCCAGGTTTTAAAAACCACCCTCACACATGGTTGTATTTCAGTTCTTTATGAAGCTTATTTTGTAGACCCTGGTCAATTTCATTTTCATTAATTTGAATTTCAACCTAACCTTCCAAGTAAAATCACACTCATGTAAGTCTAATTGGTTACATAAAATATACTGCTTCACTGTGGACCCATGAGATGTGTGCAGTGACCCCCGCCACCCCCGGCCCCCACCAGCCCAGGACATAAAGCTCAGTCTCAAGCAAAACTAATTCACATCAGTGTCACTAACTTTCCCTTGATTTGTCAGAGAAAATGTCGAGAAAGAATCCATAAAACTACTCATTGTGACCCCCGTTACCACAAAAATCTGTAACAAGAGACTGCCTGTTAATTGGTTCAAAGCTCAATGGTACATTCATCAAAATTTTATACATCCAGTCTGAAGAATTTCCAGAAATCAGATGGGAAAGGCCATGCATTTTCATTCATGGAATTTTCTGAATTTGTATCAAAAGACTGGGTGTGTATCACTTTGAAATGGAGACACATTTTGGAAGCTGAGGCTAATGAAAGTTGGATACAATATTGGTTGGAAGTGAATTAATACCACTCAACAGGATCTGTCGAGAACACTTACCTGGGGCCATGCGCGGGTGTTAACGGATGGGGCCAGGTGAGGCTGAGCTACGCCCTCACAGTGACAGCCTGTGCTCGCAAGAGCCTTGCAAGAACAGGTGTGCAAGACTGGTCTTTCTAGGACCCAATCTTTGGCCAGAAAGAGCTTAAGATTCAATATATGCATTTATTTAAAAATATAAATATGGAAAAATAAATAATTTAAAAGACTAGGTTGAATGCCCCTAGATTTTCTCACATTCAAAGCCTATGCTTTTTTCTTTAAAGAGGGGATAGATAAGCCACAAGGCAGTAACGGGCTCTAGACCCTTTAAGAAGACATCGGTGGGGCGGTCTCGGCCAGCCCGACTCGGTCCTTCTGCCGCTGACGGCCGCCACGGTGCGGGGAGGCCAGGGCCGGGCCCACGCAGCCCGGCCGGAGGGGGCTCTGCGGGGGCGCTGGCTCCGTCCCGGGACGGTCCTCGCTCCGCAGGAGGCCTCAGGAGACGCTGCAGACGGCGCTGGAGTGCTGGCTCGCGCGTGCCCGCGGCCCCTGGGCCTCTCTCGAGATGCGCCTCTTGATCCCCAGCAGGTACAGCTCCCGGTCGAACTTGCCGGCGGCGAGCGGGATGCTGGGGGAGAAGGGCCGTCAGGAGGGGCACCGTCCTCCCGGCCCCCACACCTGGGTGTTGGCCGCGGGCAGGCGGCATGTGGAAGAGCTGGGCACGGCTCAGGCCTGGGTCCCTGGGGCTGCGCCCGGCCCCACTAACTGTGTGCCCACCCGCAGCTGCGTGCCGGCAGCCAGGGGACACTGCCTCCGGCCTGTGCTGGGCCAGCCCCTCGGTAGGTGGCCACCGCCGCCCACCGGCTGTTTTAGGGGGCGTGTGTCTGGGAGGCCTGGCTGCCCTGGGGTGCGGGCAAGGTCCCCACCCTCTCGTGCGTTGCTCGCCTGACGTTGGCTTCTGACCCACTGCACAGCCACCTCCCCTCGGGGCACGGGGACATGCAGAGACCAGGCTGTGCTCTCAGGCCACCCCCGCCCGGGGCCCGGGAGCAGGGGCATCCAAGGGTACTGACTTGTCTCTCCCCGGCCTCACTTTGACCCGGAACAGGCCGTACACGGGGCGGTGGTCGGACGTCCTGACGCCGGGACAGGAGGAGTACTTGATGGGACAGATGTCGCCCTTGTGGCGGCTCCTGTACAGGATGCGGTCCTGCAGGAGGTCCCGGGGCTGGTTGGCGGTGGGCTAGGCCGGCCTGCTCTCCCCTCGGCTGCCCTCCAGCTGAGTCCCCAAACACGGAAGCCCCCAGAGGCCCGGCCCCTGCTCCGCAGCCCCGTGGGCAGCTCACCGTGTAGGAGGGGGTCCTCTGCTTGGAGGTGGTGTCATACGAGTCCTTCCCGACGTCGAACTTGTACGACGGCAGGAAGTGGATGTCCGGCTCCTGAAAGCCCTTGAAGATGGACCCTGGGAAGGGGCATGGCCCCGACTCGGTGTCGGCTCAGGGCCAGCACCACCCCACCCCTTGGGCCTGCCCGGCCGCAGCGGTGCCCTGCCCACTCACCTCTCTGCATCTCGCGGGTCAGCTGGTCGTGCTGCAACAGGGCTTGCACGCTGGAGCCAAGGTCCTGCTTCAGGATGGCCTCCACAGCTGCGCGACCCCCGCTCAGGCGGAAGTTGAAGTCCCCAAACCAGAAGACCTCATCGAAGCGGGTAGTGACGTCCGCTGGGGCATGAGTGGCAGGAAAGTGCGTGAGCCCCCCACCCCCGCTGTGTGTCTGCACACCGACTCCGGGTCAGGACACTCCCCCACACCTCTGGAGCAGGTGGCAGCCCAGGATGCCCTTGGGGCTCAAGGCCAGGGAGGCACGGGGTTGGGGGGGCTGTCCACAGCTTTCTGGGTTCACGGGGTCACAACTCGGGGAGCCTGGCGCCAGATCTCGCTTCCGGTTGGTGAGTGACTGCAGACTTTTCTGGCCTTGGTTCTCAAGGCTCTAAACACTCCTCTCCATTAAACTACCCAGAGAACGAGGGTAAAGCTGCTCACCAGCGTCGGAGCGGTAGGGGCTCGTGTCCGGCACGTTCTTGGGCAGGGCTAGGCCCTGCACGGTCTTGCTGTAGTCCACCAGCCGCTCGCCCACCTTCCCGTCTCCGGCTGCAAGGACAGCAGGGTGGGGCCTCTCCACAGGCAGGTTTCTGAGCCCAAGGTCGGTGCCTGGGGGTCGGTCCGAGACAGACCCCCTACCCAACAAGGTCTAACCACCCAGCATCTGCACCGTGACCTTCCCCTCGAGGGGTCTGGGGCTCACAAGTGAAGGGGGCCTCCAGGCGAAGGACTCACAGGTGAAGTGGGACGTGATGAAGAGCAGGGAGGTGCCGAAGAAGGTGAAGCCGACGCCCAGGGCCCCCTTGGTCTTGATCTGAGACACGATGCGGGTGGTCACTGTGGAGCTTTCCACCTCTGCGGGAGGAGCAGGGCTGACCCAGGCTGTCCTGGGGGCCGGCCAGGCTGCCCGCCCCTAGCCCGCATGCCCAGCCCGGGGCACCCACCTGAGCAGAACCAGATGAGGTCCCTGCGGATGAGCACAGCCATGTAGAGCGCGCCATGGGCCGCCGAGTACAGCATGACGTAGTGCGGGCCCAGCGTCTCCTGCAGCCTCGCCTCCCACTCCCGCCTGCAGGGCAGGGGTGGTCAGAGCCGCACAGCTCGAGGGCGAGCCTGGGCCGCCCCCTGCCATCTCCGCCAGGGCCAGGGTCCCCCCGCTGACTCCCAGAGGCCAGGCCTGTGCTGCGACCCTGCCCCAGTCACCAGCTGAACTGCCCACACAGCCGGGGCAGGTGAGTGATGAAATGCAGGGGCTGAGCTGGGGGCCGCACTGTGCTGGGCCCCCCTCACTTCTCCCGGAGCAGCTATCTATTCACAAGAAGCTCAGTCACATTTCTTTTAAACTCTGCGCGTCCCTACTTGAGAAGAAAGCAATCCCGGTTGAGCCTAGGCTTAGACTACAGCTCATGTCTCCCCTCACACGTGGGTCTCGGGCAAAGGACCGAGACCAGTTCACAGGACCATGCTGGAGCAGCGGGTCGGGGACGCAGAACGGGTAGGGCAGCAGCAGGGGGAGGGCCCCGGCCCTACCTGTCGGAGCAGCCTTCCTGGACGCCCACGACATACAGGTCCTGGGCCAGGTCAGCCTCGGCCGGCAGCAGGAGCTCGTCCAGGTTTGGGGGCAGCTCCTGCAGAAAGGCAGCTTCTGGCAGGGGCTGCAGGGGCCCCAAGGCGGGGGCTCTGCTGCCCGGGCACCTTGACCACACACTGGGAGCCGCTGGCCCGGGCAGGCTGCCCACCCCTCCCTTGGCCTGTCCTCGCTGGGCCTGTGCCCCATCCCTTGCTGGGGCCCACGCACAGCAACTGAGCTGCCTCTGGCCCCTGGCCTGGCTGCCCACAAGGGCAACCCCACACACCTCTGCCCTCACAGCAGCCCCAGGGAGGAAAGTGGGCATCTGGCTGGCGGTCTCCATTCCCCCACCAGCTGCGGCCCGGGTGCTCTGGGCCCCAGGTGCAGGCTAGGCCGCGGATGGCCCGGGGCTCGCAGTGGACAGCGGCGCCGGCAGCCCGGGCGCCCCCTGGCACTCCCACTCAGGAGGTGGTTTTGTGGGGAGGGGCCTGTCCTAAAGCAGCCCCGCCCGTCAACCTGAAGGATGGTAGCCCGGGACGTGGCCACTTCTGTTATTTGGACAGGACGTGCTTCGGCGCATACCAGCGACAGAAGGCACTCCAGACAGGGCTGGAGACCCTGCTGGGCGTCAGGTTGCCCACTGTCTGGAGGAAGCCCGTGGCTGGCCCCAGAATTGGAGGCTCCTGCACACCGTGGTGGAGACCCCTAACTGTGGGAAGGGGTCCCCCAGGAGACACAGGGTGGCTGGAGAGAAAGCCCCCACTGGGCTCCCCCAGAAATCAGCGGGCAAACCCTGTGCCCCCTGGCTGCGGTCCCCGGGCTCCTGCTCACAGGTGGGATGGACGCGAGCCCTGACCACGGGGATACATGGTGGGAGAGACCCGGACCAGGGCGTGGACGCCCGCCCGCCGTGTGCATCGGGGCACCCGCGTCCCCACACCTTGCGGGGATCCGGGAGGCGCTTGCACAAGTGGCCCAGGGTGACTAGAACGGCGGGGCCACCTGATGGCTGAAGGGTGTGGCCACTTGGAGGCCAGGTTGGGGGTGGGCTCTCAGCAAATCTCTGCTTCTTCCTCCCAAACCTGCTGTCAACCTAGAACTGCTCTAACACTGTACAGCGCCTCTGCAAACCGAAGCATTTGTGCCGCGTGAACCGGTGGAGAGGTGGGCGAGAGGCGCTGTGATGGCCAGGGGGCTCCTCTGTGTGCCCTGGGGAAGAATCCGGAAGGAACCCAGTCCTGTCCTGTGTGGGGCCTGCGCCCACTCACCTTCTGGCCCTGCATGTTCCATGTGGCCACGAACAGGGCCACGCTCCGGTCTGGGAAGTAACGGGCCAGCTCATCCGCCCCCATCAGGGCCCCACTCGCCAGCAGGCTCCCCTCCAGGTAGCTCCTGCGGAGACGGGCCAGACTGAGCTGGGAATCACAGCAGAGGGACCCAGGGAGGGGCTGGGCGCAGGACACACCTCCGGGGCTGGGAGCCCCTCCCAGAGCTGGCGTGGCCTCAGGACCTGGGGGAGAATGGGGGAGCACAGCGTGGAGAGCCCCTGGAGTCCAGGGAAATCCACTGTGTCCACAGCTCTGCAGACACCTGCAGGCTCCTGGCCTCCAGAGAGGAAGGGACAGGCAGGTGGTATTTGGGGCTTCTGGGGGGACCCTCTAAGGGCAAGGCCCTAGGAGGGCTGTAGAGGTTGAGGTGGGCTTCTGGACCACAAGGAGACTTGGAGGGACATGCCCTTCTCCAGGGCCCCGGCCTCCGCCTCGCCATCCAGCACTGGGCACTTGTAAAGGCTGCCCGGGATGCCTCTGTCTTCGCAGGTTCAATCCACTGTGGGCTCTCACACAAACGGTGCGGAGTCAAACACCAGCACAGAGGCCCTGCAAGGACTCTGCCCGCGGGGCTGTTTGCCTGTCTCCACGTAACCCGAGAGCAGCCTCGTGCGTGCCCAAGTGCCAGGGAGACTTCATTTAGGGACAAACCTGAGATTCGTGTACTTTTCACACGTCCACAAAAGACTATTAGTACTGCCTCGTTTTTTTTTTTTTCCTTCCCGACTGTGTGAAAACTGTTTCCCTTGGATCCATGACAAGGACTGTGCCTAACTGATCAGGTTCCCAAAGACAGAGGGGAACGCACAGGCTCAAATGTCCAGGCTCAACCAGTCCATCCTAAAGGAAATCAGTCCTGAATATTCATTGGAAGGACTGATGCTGAAGCTGAAACTCCAATACTTCGCCCACCTGATGCGAAGAGCTGATAAGTTCAAACGTCTCACTTGCTCTTTTCATTCCAACTTGCTTAGAAGACCGTAGACCCTGGCTTGCAGAGATGGGCACCAATCCCTTGGAAGGAGATGAAGTTAGAGTCCAGTCCTTACAAGCTCACATGAGAGGCTCTTAAACCCTGACCAAGCTCTGCAGGACAAGAGCTCACGATGTCAGGCGGCAGGCGCCTCCCTGAGGCCGCCCTGTACTGATGATACTGTTGGCCTGCCTGCGCGGCTGCCTTCTCCAATCCAGCCCCGTCTGCAGTGTGTGCAGAAGGCAGCCCCTCAAGGGCACAGTCCACTCCCCTTTCCTCCATCCTTGGCCTTGACCCCAGAAGCTGAGACTTGCTCCTACATGTTCAGTGTTACTATTACTCCTTTTTAATCAATGACGTTGTTTATTTATTTGGCTGTCATGGGTCCAGTGAAGCAAGGAGATCCAACCAGTCCACCCTAAAGGAAATCAGTCCTGAATATTCATTGGAAGGACTGATGCTGAAGCTGAAACTCCAATACTTTGGCCACCTGATGTGAAGAACTGACTCATGTGAAAAGACCCTGATGCTGGGAAAGATTGAAGGCAGGAGGAGAAGGGGACGACAGAGGATGAGATGGCTGGATGATATCACTGACTTGATGGACGTGAGTTTGAGTAAACTCCAGGAGTTGGTGATGGACAAGGAGGCCTGGTGTGCTGAAGTCCATGGGGTCGCAAAGAGTCAGACACAACTGAGCGACTGAACTAAACTGGGTCTTAGTCATGGCACGCAGGAGCTTCCATCTTCACCGTGGTACACGGGATCTTTCGTTACAGCACGCCAATTCTTCATTGTGGCATGTGGGATTTAGTTCTCTGACCAGGGATTGAACCCAGTCCCCTGGGATTGGTCAAGTCTTAGCCATTTGACCACGAGGGAAATCCCCTACACTTTTCAGTGGTTGGGGAAAAGAAGTATTTTTGTGCAAAGGGAAAATGACCGGAAAGTCACATTTTGGCCTCCTTGAACAAAGCGTTCCTTTGTCCTACACACTACCGCTGCTGTTGGTGTGTGTGGCCTGGGGCTGCTTTTTCATCCCCAAGGCAGAGGTCAACACTTGCCAGAGACTGCGTGGCTCACAGACTCGAAACAGTCAGTGGTCTGGGTTGGAGGGGTGCGCTAGGGGCAGTGGGGGCAGGCAAGGAGGGCACAGGATGGCTTCTGAGCTGCAGCTCGGGCTGTGGCCATAGCGTGGCCCTGAGCCCAAGCTCCTGGAAACAGCAAGCCAGCAGACAGCCGGTGGGTGTGGACAGGTCAGGCTAGAAGCCCTTGGGGACCGGGTCTGGTACGCCCCGAGCCTCCGGCTCAGGGCAGGGGGTTCAGAGCTGGAGATGGGGACAGCACGTGCCTCCCTTTCAAGATGTAAATTAGGCGATAATTAGGACTAACCACTCAAGCCCTGTGAAGCTGGACACCTAGCATCCTCCTTGCCCATGGGGTTAGGAGCCGAGCCCTGCCTGTTAGAAGACCCTGGGGCACTCCTGAGAGTCAAGGACAGAGGTCGGGCTTCTACCTGTGCCCCTCCCTGCTGGAGGTGGGGCAGCCTGGCCACACCCCCAGGGGCCCCCAGCCCCATCCAGCTCTCCATCCTGGAAAAGTGCCAGCAGGGGCATGGGGCACAGCTGCCTAACGCTGGTCCTCAGCAAAGGGTCCATGTGGACATGGGTCCCAGGACAGACCTCAGAGCCCTGGGCCCAAAAGGGGTGCTCCCGACAAGAGCAAGAAACAGGAAGGAAAACAGGCCCGCCCCGCGTGCAGGGAGTCTGTGCATCTGACAGGGGCCTGTGGGGCTGAGACGCAGGAGGAAAAGCTGCGGGTGCGGCTGGGAGAGGCGGTGGGGGGAGACGGCCCACACACGCTCTCAGGAGAACCTGCCCGCGGCTCTCACTGGGCCTCTGAGGGTTCCCCGAGACCCGAGGCCGCCTCCCCCAGGGCCCTACCTGCTCCGGACGTCCTTGGCACGGATGGGCGCCAGGAGGCTGAAGGTGGACCTGGACGAGTGAAGGGAGCAGTCGTCATAGGCCAGGGGGCTCGGGGGCCGGCCGGGGCCCAGGCTGCTGTGCGCCCGGAACAGCCTTGCCTGCAGCCGGAGCTTGTAGTCGGTGTGATCCGGGTCCACCTTGTTCGCCGTCCGCAGGCCTTCGGAGGCCACATTGCGGGCCAAGGCAGGCAGTGGGCGTGGGGAAAGCAGGCTGGCCAGCCGAGGGGTGCTCCCGGCTGAGGCCCCTTCCCGGTGCAGGAGGTCCAGGGATGTGCTGATCATCCCGGAAAGACAGTTTCCCCATGAGGAGGGACCCCCGCTGCCGGGGGCCCTGCGAGCCGTGGGGATCTCCTGCAGGGAGGTGCTCAGGCAGGGTGGGGAGCCACTGCGGGCGGGGGTCCCGGGGGCCTCGTCCTGCAGGGAGCCCCCCGAGGGGCTGGCCCCATTCCGCACAGTCAGGTCCTCGCGGCTGGTTCGAAAACGCCTCTTCCTCCAGCCCTTCTCATCCAGGGACAGCGCCCGCTCCAGCCTGGGCCTCGGGGGTGGCGGCTTCGGGGTGAAGGGTCTCGCTTGGGCCTGTGGGTTCTTGTTGCTGACTTGCTCTGGGGCATCCAGGGGGAGCTCTGGGCTCCTCTTGGGTCCCCGAAGGTCGCCTGCAGCGGGGGACCCCAGGCAGGGGGTAGGCTCTTCATCACTGTTCGGAAGCAGCCCCTTGAGCATGCTGCCTTCAGGACGCAGACACCCCTGGACAGTGGGCTGCTGGGAGGCGGTCTCTGAGTGCCCTAAGCTCGCCAGCTTGGATGGCATAGTCTGGGGGGCCAGCCCTCAGGGCCGAGGACAGCCTGGCTGACCCAGGAAATGGCTCCTCTGGGGGCTGCTACCGACACCCAGGGTCAGGGCCGCGTGCTCAGCCGTGGCTGGGGGGCCGCAGAGCGGAGGCATGGCAGCAGCTCCCCCTTGGGCCTGGGGTGGTCCAGCTCGCACAAGACCAGCTGCTGCATGGCTGGCTGAGAGCCCCGAAGGTCCGGAGTCCCCAGAAAGTACCTAAGGGAACACCCTGCGATTAGCCTTCATCATCGGGTCGGTGATCCCACTTAATGATCCTGAAGGACAGCATGGGGCAGGGTGATGGAGCGGACAGGTCATTAGCAGCTCAGCAAGAACAAGCATTTAGGCGTCCTGGCCCGCTGGCTCCTCCCAGGAGACAGGTGAGAAGTCCAGCATCTTAGGATGGAGGGAAGTCCCCCTCTTGCGGGTGGGGGTGGCTGGGCGGGGGCGCTGCTCCTCACTTGGGGAGCCAGGGGCCCAACTAGCCAAAATTTCCGCCCCAAAGGCGTAGGTGCAGCCTCGGAGGGGGACCCGGCCCGAGCCCCATTCCTTCCCCCCACCGCCGCGCTCCCCGGGGGTTCAGATAGCCCTAACTCGCTCACCTGCGCGCCCACCACCATCGCTTGGCCCGCAGATCCCGCCCGAGAGCAGGCGACCCTGAGCAGGTCTGCACCCCGGCCGCGAAGGGCCCTGACTCAGGACTAGAGAGTCTGGCCCGGCCGGTTGCGCGCTCCCCAGGGTAACAACCGCCCGGAGCCGCGGGGCTGGGGACGGAGTAGCGGGGACGAGACCCGCGCCCGGGGACCCCCGCGCCCCTCTCAGCGCCGGGGAATCCCACAGCCCGATCCGCGCCAGGGACCTGTGCGCCCAGACTCCAACCCCGGAGTCGCCCCGCCCCGTCCGCGAGCCCAGCTCGGGGGTCGTCCCGCCCGAGGCCTCCGCGCTCCCGCCCAGGGGTCACTCGGGGCCTAGGTCGTGCTGGCCCCGCATCCCCGCCCCGGACTTTCTCCAGGACAGCCGCCCCCGCCCGGGGTCATCGCGCCCCGCGCCCCCACCTCTCGACGCCGCCAGCTCCCCAGGCTTCAGCGGCCGCTCCCCGGCAACCGGCGGGCAGGGCGGCCTGGATCCCGGCGCCCGCAGCGGCCACTGGCGGCCGGAGGACCCAAGCGCGTGGGCCGAGGGCGGAGGGCGGAGGGCGGGCGCCGGGAGCTTCCTTCCCCCGAGCGCAGCTCGCGCCGCCCCTCGGGCCCGCCCCAGCCCCGCCCCTCGCCTCCGCACTGGACCAGTGAGGACCCTGGGGGACCGGAGCCTAGACAGCAGAGCGCTACCCTGGTCCCTCTTCACTGCCCTCTGGATGGGTTTTCCCGTCAGGCTCGCCCACCGCCCATCGGAGAGGAGCCCCTTTCTCCTGGGGGGCCCTAACGGGCGGGTCTGGTGGAGGAACAGAAAGCAATGGCCCAGGGAGCACTAGAAGCCAATCAAACCCAGGTCCCCGAAGGCTTCAATAAACAAAGGGAGACAGGGTGAAAGGGCTTGAGAGCGCAAAATATTTTATTTAACAATTTGCATTTAGGAAAAATAGCAGCTCCCCCCTCAGAGGAAGCTTCTTGAATCAAAACTCGCTGGCGGTCGACACAGACAACAGGTAGGGCCACGCCGGGCAGGTCTCAGCCCAGGGGTCGCGCTAGCACTGACCCTGGACACGAGACCGCTCTCCCTTGAGGTCGGCCCCTCCCACAGGGACACATCTGTGACGCGTCCTGGAAACCGTTCTGCGGGTCCTTCCGAGATGACCCAGTAGACCCGAAAGCCCTGTGCTGAACCCACCCCACCCCACTCAAGTCCGACACCTTAAACCATGTCCCCCAGCGTTCTACAGAAATTATTTCCTAATGATTTTTATAAATATTTAAATCTTTTCTTTAGTCCCTTTAGACAGAAGAAGAATGTGAACAGTTTTGAGAACAGTCGATGAAGCCTTAAAGCTGAGTCCACCAGGAGGTCATTGTCCTGTGCAGGTTCACAGGCTGAGTCAGCAGGTGAGCCACTGACAAGTCCAGGGCCAGAAAGGTCGGACTCTGGAGCTTCAGACAAGAAACAGTTGCAAGCCACTGTCTTCAGGATGTTACCAGCTCCCTAAGTGACGCAGCGGTGAGAGGCAGCCGTCAGCTGACAGTGCTGCAAGGGCCGGCCACGGGAATCCGGGCCTGGCGGGTCCACGGAAAAACCCGAACCAAACCCGGAGTTCCAGCTGTGACGCTGGGCCCGTCGCTCAGAACAGCTCCGTCCCAGCTGGCCCCTCTGACTGCTGGAAGCCTCCTGGTCCTGGTGAGGCCACAGGAGACCACGCAGAGCTGGGCATGTCTTGGCTCCAGGAGATAAAACACAGGTCAGCGAGGGCTGCTCTCAAAACCTAGTGGAACTGCTGCTAAAGGAAGCCCAGTTTCCTCGGAGACGAAGCACCCTTCCAGGCTCAACAACGTGGGGCAGGGCTGACCTGACTGCCTCTGGGTGCAGGGCAGGCAGCGAGCTCCTGAGTCACAGGTGCGCCGTCTCCTCCTGGCATCTGAAAGGACCTCTGGGCTCTATTCGGCAATGATTCAGCGTCAGGTTTTGAGAGATGCCTTAGTTACTGAGAAGCAAAATCCTCCTGTAGCCAGAATGCCTCCGGCTTCACTCAGTGTCCCATCCTCAAGTGACTGCAAATGTTGGATCCTTATATCATTCCTTTGGGTCTGAGAGTCACTCTTCGTCCAGCATCTTGACGGTGTGGAATTAATGTTGGAACACTCTGCAAGTCATTTCTGAGTTGCTGCATTCACGCTCGTCTGGGGACAGACTGGAGTCGCAGGCCACTGACTGGCCTGACGTCTGGGCGGAACAGCCACCTCCCGTCGGTGCTACTCCAGGACGCGGCCCTTCTAGCTTAACGCCGGGTACTTCCTCTGGCCGATCCTCCCCGTCCTTGAGCTTCCTGAGGCGGCAGGGGCCTGAAACAACAGGGACAGGACTGGGGTCTGCACACTGACCCAGGGGGTCCGCGGAACAAGCGGAACTGGCGACGGGTCTTGACAGGCGGGCATGAGCTGCTGTCTTGTGTGCAGCCCAGGCCCCTGGCTCAGGCAGGGTGGTGGGGTGGGGCTGCGCCCACAGCCGGGGATCTGAGGAGCCTGGCCAGCAACGGGGTGGGGGGGGGCAGGGAGCACCCGGGGAGGCTGCGTGGAGCACCAGTGTTTACTCTGGGCCCCAGGAAAGCCCTAAGCCAAGCCAGAGTCAAGGAAGTTTGTGAAGGCACCAGCAGGTGAAGACCCGCCGAGAAGAGTCCCCTCAGCTGCGGAGGGGAGGCACAGAGGGCGGCTGGGCGCAGGGAGAGCGCCGTCGCGGGGCCCACCCCTGAGGGAGCCCGAGGCTGGGGACCCCAGGGGGCGGGGGCAGGGTCTGCCTTGGGATGGCCACTCAGACCCCCTCCTCTATTGCGTCCCAAGACTGCCCCACCTCCCGTCCACTCTCTCCAGGCCAGAGCCTGGGAGGGAGACAAATGGAAGGAAGCATTTCCGGCCTGAAGGTCACCAGCCACCAGGTGAAGAGGGGCCAAGGTCAGCACGGGAGGGGGCCAACCCCACCCCAGGGCAGCGCCAGCAGGAAACTGATGGGACGCCCAGCCCCCTACCCCGGGCCCCCCACCCCCAGAGCAGCGCAGAGCCGGGAGACAGCGAGGGCACTTACTTGTGCAAACTGAGCAGGGTTGTAGAAGGGCACCCCAGCCCCAGGAGGGGCCCCCGAGGGGGCGAGAGCACCGGGAGCCTGGGGAGCACACAGAGGCCGTCTCACCCTCTGACCGAGCACAGTGGCTTGGTTCGTTTGCAAATACAGACACTGTTTCTGAGTAGGGTTTATCACACTTTTGAGGGCGCCACAGAAGCAGGTCAAAGGCGCTTACTGCAGAACTACATTTAATTATTTAACGAGGCTCAGAAGATCAGTAAAACCAGGGCTTGCACACGCAGCCGTGGGGCAGGGGAGGGACCACTCCAGACCACAGGCATCTAGCTACAAAATCCAGTGCTCTAGTTCACAAACGACCAAGTCCCAGGAAGTCCTGCTGAGCCAAGGGAAAGCTTGGTCCCACAGCGCACGGAAGAGCTGAAGTGCTCTTTCATTTCCCATCGAGCCTGACCACAGGACAGCAGCCACTGCCTCACCCTGCCTGGCCTAAAACACTTTCTCCTGCTTGATGAGAAAACAGAACCTGTGACTTTGGAATGAGAGCATCCTGATCCCAGCTGGCTTATGCTGTGCGCACGTGCACGCACACACACACCCCGTGAAGCTGCGCCTGTGACTAGTCCTTTGAAAGACTCAACTCAGAGCGCAACCACAGAGCTTGTCCCTCCGCTACGAGCATCCTGGAGTCAGTGTGACCGTGGATGTGCCCGGACACTCGACACCACCCTTGGAGAGCCTTGAAAGAGAGGAGCACTGCGCCCTCGGGCATGTGACGGCTGAGCGGCGACAGGTGGTGTCAGGGGCCGGGGCAGAGTGGCTGAGCAGCACAGCGATCTCAGGGGAAGGACAAGCCCCGGGCGCCCGGCCAGCCACAGGTACCTGGTTAAAATGCTGGCTCACTTCCCGTGATAACGAGCTCAGTGAACTACAGCGCGAAAGCTACAAAACAGCAAGAACACAGACACAGACACCAAAGTCAGCGTGCGCGCCACTGCTCCAGCCGGCAGTTCAATCCCAACGAGCTCTGCTGCTGCTAGAGTCATACAGCTCGATGGGGAGAGAGCCTGGAACTCCTGCTTCACAGACAGCTTCTACAGGGAGTGGCCCGTGTGAGAGGGAGGGCCGCCTCGCCCTGGGCCTTGGGTGGCCTGACCTCACGCTGCCCGAGGGACGGAGGGGACCTCGCCGACCAGCGCGTGCAGCGCTCACTCTGGCCCAAGCTCCCAAATGACTCTGCGGACGCAAGTGTGCCTTTTTTAGGAAACATAACGCTACTCTGGTTCCTTAGTTTCTCAACTGCCCTTTGGCCACCCGGTCACATCGTCTTAGAGAAGCCACTCGGACACCGTGGGCTTCTGAGGCCCAGATTCTCCGCAGACGCGCCCCCAGTGCTATTTACCTCTCCTCCCTGGGGACCATCCAGTCCAGATGCTGGGAGTTCAGGTCCAGGGAGCAACGCCACTGCAGGCCCGAACACCTGCCGGGACAGGGGGGAGGCTGCTACCAGCAAAGCTGGGTGAGCTGGGGCTCCCATGCGAGGTAGGAGCACCTGGGATAGCAGCATGGCCTCCCGGGGGCGCCTTCTGAGAAGCCCTGCAGGTTCTGCACGGACCTGCTACTCCAACAAGCATCGTATCCTTACTTCCCGGGTACCTGCTGTGCACCCCATGGCAGCCCTGCGCTGGGCGCCATGACCCCATCCACCGGGCAGCACCCTGAGGCTAAAAGGAGCTGAGTGACCCCATCCTCTGCCCCCCACCCTTTTTTAACCTTGCCACACCGTTTGTGGGATCTCAGTTCCCCAACCAGGGCCTGAACCCTCGCCCCTAGGGAGAAGTACAGGGTCCTAACCACTGGACCCCCAGTGCCCCCCACCCCCAAACTTTAAATAGCTAAGTAATGGAGAACCAGGATGGAAATTAAGCTCCATCCAACCTCAGATAGCAAACTCTAAATGAATGTATTTCACACACACAAAGAAACCCTCTGTACCATTAAAACGTCAGCAGGACAGTGTTCCCAGAGAACACGTGCGTGGTAGCCTCTCGGGAGCAGGAGGCTGACTTCCACTGCCCCCGGCCCCACTGTGTGCATGGCTCACCTTGGGGTCCGAGGCGGGCTCTGGCCTGGCTGGCCCCTCCCTGCTGGCCGCCTCGGCAGACGGCACCTCCTCTCCATCTGTAGGGAGATGGGGGAGGCCCTCACTGTCCACACGGCCCTGGGGCCTGGGGGACGCAGCCCCAGAGGACACGCGCCGCCCACGCCCCCGCACAAACACGCCTGCAGACAGCGCAGCAGGCCTTGCGGTCTCCACCCACGGCACTCTTCTTGAAAGAGAACCAAGGCCAGGGGCCCAGAGGGAGACCCGAGGTCCGCAGGCCGGGGGCGAGCAGCCCTGCTATTGGGGCTGCATACCTATGTTTGGGCCCAACAGGTGAGCCGGAATTGGAAGCGGGGCCAGGGGTGCAAAGAGGTCAGTGGGAGCTAGGGTCGGCTCGCTCCGCTGGGGGCCCCCCGGGTTCAAGACGTCCACGTAGCGTGCCCTGGTTCCAGCTGTGACACAGAGAGGAAGCAAGGTCACTCCCATGCCATGGTCCCCAGCTCCATTCTCCACATGTCCAGGGAACATGGGGACCCCACTTCTAGCCCCAGGGAGGCTGGGCCTGACCAGGAGCCTCTCCCGAGGCCTTCTGCTCAGGTGAAGGTCCCACTTCATGCCAGATGCTGCCAGGCTGCCTTTCTGACTGATCGGATCCACCCTGCCCAGGACCACTCACTGCTCCAGAGGACGGCACCCCAACCCCAGACTCATCTTCAGAGAACCAGCCCTCCTCTCGCGGGTAACAAACCACGCCTGACACACATGTGGTCCTTGCCGCGCTCTGGAGTGTCTATAGGACAAATGGACGACCCAGACGACCTCTAACTTTTTGCTGGGCTTTGTTACCTGCTTTTCTAGAATACATGTTCACAGTGGGTCTGGGGGGCCCTCCGGGACCAGGGTGGGCAGCTTGTGGAGCCTTGGGAAGGGCAGTTGGAGGCGGGGGCGGAGCCTTCTTCTGCGGAAGGAAAGTCCACTTGGAGATCCGCCACCCTACAGCTCCCGCCCCAGGGAGGGCCTTTCCACCCGGGTCCCAGTGAATGCCTGGCGTCCCAGCTCACCTCCTCCTCTGGCTCGTTGACGTCCACCCATCGGTTCTTCTTTTCATCCCAGACGATCTGCCGGGGTTGTGAAAAGTACACAAGAAAACTCAGTAGCACGAGGTGAGCAGACTCAGGCCCCGAGCACAAGAGGCGGTCCAGGTTCGACGAGGGCTGAGACGCTCTGTGCAGACAGCTGGACGCCCTGCTGCTGCAGCCCCGGGCCCACCTGGCAGGACTCACCGATTTGTTCTTGTCATCTGGCAAATAAGCTTCTGTCCTTTTCTTCACAGGCAGCCAGCGAGAGAACCAGGATTCGCTGCTCTGAACAGAGAAACCACCACAACAGGCCTGAGGTCATGGCGCTGAGAGAAATGAGCCCAGTACAGCAGGGCGAACCCGCGTGAGCCCCAGAGTCAGGGCCTGCAGGCACCAGGGCCACAGAGAAAGGGAGCAGATGCCTGGGTGGAGGCAGGAGCGGGCCTGACCCCAGTGGAGTCAGGGCTTCAGTGAAGACAACGGCGCCCTGGGGACGGTGGCGGCTGCATGGCAGAACCGCATGCTTGGAGGCAGCGGGGGTGGCTAGTGTGACGTACATTTACCATAATTATAAAAATCAGAGCAGTAATCTGCCTCCTGGAACTCCTCACACCCAAATGCCAACAACGGGCAGCCTGAGACCGTCTCCCCCAGCAGTGGTGACGGCTGGCAAGTCCGTGCAGGCTCCTCAGAACAGGCCCCTGTGCCCCAAACTGGGAAAGGTCAGGTGTCAGGGAGGTTGGCCTCATCCTGCACACGCTGCCCGTCACGCCTGCCGCAAAGCACAGCAGCAGCAGCAGCTCCAGAGCCCCACCCCGCCTCGAAGCTGCGGCTGACGGTGTGTGTGTGGGGGTCCAGTCACCTGCACGACTCACTCACATTTTGAATTAAATTTGTCTTTACTTGTGATACCAGCCAAGGGGGCTTCCCTGGTGGCACAGTGGACAGGAATCTGCCTGCCAACGCGGGGGACATGGGTTCCATCTCTCATCCAAGAAGATCCCCTGTGCTGTGGAGCAACTAAACCCGGGAGCCCCGACTACGGAGCCTGCGCCTTAGAACCCCAGCTACTGAAGCCCGAGCACCCTGAAGCCCATGCTCCGCAACAAGAGAAGCCACCGCAGTGAGCAGCCTATTGCAACAAAGAGCAGCCTCCACCTGCTGCACCTGAGAAAGCCTGTGTGCAGCAGCCCAGACCCACAGCAACCAAAAATACACAGTTAGAAAAAAGGATACGAGCCATTACAGCTGAGCACTGGACGAGACCCATGCTCTTCACAAGCTGCCAGCAAAGATGAGAGGCCACCCAAGGGTGGGGAGACCCGTGCTCTTCACGAGCCGCCAGCAAAGGTAAGAGGCCACCCAAGGGTGGAGAAAACGTTCACAACACACATCTGACAGAACCTGCATCCACGTTGAGGACCACCGCCAGCCTGAGGACCCCATAAAGGATGGGAGAAGACCTGAGCAGCCCCCCATGGACACGGACAGGGTGGGGAGACGAGCGCTCGGAAGGGCGCCGTGTCACTACTCCTGAGTGTCACTGCCACGAGGGCAGAGAGTGCAGCCCCAGGGACTTGGGGCCGGGCGCTTGCCTGCTTGGTGCCAGAAGGCCCACCTGGTAAACCAGCGAGGAGGACTGTCCAGCAGGACACTCCAAAGCTGGACACACAGCTCTCCCACGATGCTAACATACACCCTCGAGAAAGAAGGGCATTCACCACCACAAGACACAGGCAAGACACATGTGGCTGTATCCCTCATAAACGCAAACTAAAAGAAACCAACTAACATCCGTTCCGGGGGAAAGGACGACGGAAGCGTGGTGTGCCCACGGTGACACGCTGCACAGCGGGGGCCGCTCCTATGCATGAGCCTCGCCCTGAATGGCGGAGGCAGGCCAGTGCTGACACCAGCCTCCAGGCGGCTGCACGGGCCCTGGACCCGCGGGCCTTGGGGCGGGCAGCGTCCCCCACTCTGAGCTGGTGGTTCACACGTGGACACAGAGACACACACCACACACGCTTCACTGCACAGACGCTGCCCTTCCAGAACATGCTGGGCTCCACCTTCACACATACGGTCTCCTCGCCTCGGCACCCGCCCCCTGCCCGGCTGGGGCTGCGAGTCGAGTCACCTTCTTCGGCTCCTTGCTCTCCTTCTTGGCGGCCTGGACAGGTCTCTGCGCTTCAGGCGCGGGCGTCAGCAGCGCAGGTGGCTGCAGGACCTGCGGCGGCGCCTCGGAACCCGGCGCGGTCCTGAAGGAGCCCTGGGGGGCACACGGAGCACTGAGGACGGGGCAGCTTGAGAGAACTGCTTAGGAAGACGTGCA
Organism: Litocranius walleri; assembly: GCA_006410535.1. Taxonomy (NCBI): domain Eukaryota; kingdom Metazoa; phylum Chordata; class Mammalia; order Artiodactyla; family Bovidae; genus Litocranius; species Litocranius walleri. The sequence goes on along the minus strand of SJYG01000065.1, from coordinate 243,526 downwards.
CCCACAGGCTGAGACAATCTTTGCGTGCAGTTGGACTGCCACTTTCATTTTCTCAGGGACAGAATGTTTAAAGGTGAGACACAGAGGGAGGGTTTCCCAGGACACCAGAAAGAACCGGCTATCTGTAAGAAGCTTCCAGAACACAGATATAGAAGCGTTGATCCACCCGCCCTCCCACCTCTGCTGCTGGGATCACGGCACACAGACAAGGTGCTTGTTTATGTCAAACACGTCTGATACAATGACTCTCAACTTCAAGGAAAGCGCTGCAAGTTTTACAGATTCAAAAAGAAATGCAGAAATCAGAGAAGTTCTCCATCTCAGAAAGCTTTAAGCTGACGAGATAGTTTCATTATGAATACGTATTTCTCCTACTTAGAAACCTTCTTTTATAAACCGTTACTTTTCTCCCTATTAGTGTTTACAATAGCTCTTCATATTTTACGGATTCAAGGTTTCTCTTTATGAAGTTAATTCAAAAGACGACCTCATAAATTTAAGTACTACTGATCTACTTACAGTTTAAGAAAGAAGAGCTGAAGTGCTTATTCACTGGGGTTTACAAAAAAAAATGGCATAAAAACAAACACGAAGTGGGCAAGTACCATGCTAGCAAAACTCCCACCAAACTCCTCCTCTCCTGGCTCTGAAAGGGAGCTTCCGCCGGGCGTCTCCTGCAGCGCCAGCCCTGCCAAGGGAAGCGCGGCTCCGGTGAGCGTGGCACCGGCGCCCAGTGCAGGGGAGCACCGCGGCCACGCCTGCCTCTGGGGGCGCAGAGTTCCCCTACATGCCAGGCCTCCTGACATGGCCTTCAGAAACCCAGACTGCACTGTTCTAAATGTGTAAAGATGAAGCTTCCCCTTCAGAGCAAGGCTGTCCAGGTGGACAGATGGCCAGGGACAGCCCTGTAGGAGGAGGGTCGGTGCGTCCCCTGGGTCACAGGGCTGCTTTCCCCACCCTCGGACATCCACTCCCACCTCCTCCCTGTCGGGATGACTAGGTTCCTCCTCTAGGCACCTCCTTGAAGAGCAAACCCACTCCACTCTGCCCTCAGGACAGCCCCACTGCAGACCCACCTGCGTCCTGGCTCCTGGCCTCTGGGAGCAGGCAGTCCATCTCCTGGGGAGGTGGCACCGCAGGTCCGGGATACAGGGCCACAGGGTCAGGCCCAGAGGGCTCCGGAAAGGCAGGCACAGCCCCTGGGGGGCCACGCACAGGCTCCAGCTCCACGGGAGCCGGCAGCGGCACGGGGAGCATGGGCACCTGGGCGGGGGTGGCCGCTGGGCCGTCGGGGAGCGCCAGAGGAGCTGCAGGAGAGGCGCAGAAAGCACTGCCTGAGGCCGCACGCTCGCCCCAGGGGCTCCGCGGGCACGGCCTGCCCGCCGGCAGACGGGGCCCTCCATCTGGGCACGCAGGCGGAGGCTGCCGGGCCGTCACGGGGCCCCATTCCGCACGGCGCGGGCTCGAGGCCACAGGAAGCCCTGGCAGCCCAGCAGGTAGCCGTCTAGCCCCGCACAGGCCACTGCATCCGCGGCCCCCCCCCCCCCGCCCGCC
>SJYG01000065.1:217613-234035 GCA_006410535.1 Litocranius walleri | reverse complement strand
TGGGGGGGGGGCGGGGGGGGGGGGGCCTGAATGACGACATGGAACTGCTCCCCCGCGGAATTACCTCCATGCTGTGAATTTCAACCAGTGCAGGCTGTCCTTCTGAAGGCAGGTTTGGAATCACTTTGATGAGCTGGCCCCCAGGACCAAATCTGGCACAGACGTGAGGCACCGTGAACTTCTCTGGAGAAGAGGGTCTCGACGGAACTACACGGGGATCAAGTGAGAGAGCCACCAGCTCGCCACTGCTTAATGCTTCCCAACTAGGTCAACAGCTTGGACTTTTAAGGCTCCCAGACAGCCGGAATCACAGACTATCCAGATCAACTAACTTTCAACTATTAAATATCCCATTTAAAAGGGGAACTTATGCATGTGTCACACAAATCATTAAAAACGAGGAGTTTCTCCTCTAAAACGAAAAGGTTCTTTTAAAAGCCAGCAGGACGCACTGTGCTGTTAAAACAGAAAGCTGCTCAGGTGGCCCCTGCATGCTCCTCCAGCTGTGGCCCTAGAGCAGGTCGGCGCGGCGAGGCAACGGCCGAGGGTGAGACGCCGCAGGCAAGCAGAAGGGGAGCTCTCCAGTTACAGAGCATTCAGGAAAGTCCACCAGTTCTCTCTTATACTGTCTGTTCTCAAACTTCACGTACTTGTACGGTTTCCCAAGAAACAGCGTGTGATCAGGCATCTCAAAGGTGCCCTGAGGTGCAGCACGGGCGGTAAGTAAAGGGTCAGGAGCTTTCAAGGAGAACCAGGCTTCCTCTAAGAGCCACGCACCCGTGCGGCCAGCCTTGCGGGTGGGGGGTGCTGTCCCTCCACATGGGGAGCTGAACTGGGCAGGAAGCCTGAAGGCAGCGCTGCGCTGAAGTGGATGTGACGGACAGGCCGGCAGCTCCCAGGCCTGTGGACCAAACTGCAGCCCCAGGGACGCAAGCGGCACAGCGTGGAGAGAGCCGCCCCTCAGGACGGGTGCGCTGGGCACAGCGCCTTCGTGTGGCAGGGAACCCCCTCAGGACGGGTATGCTGGGCACAGCGGCCTCGCGTGGTGAAAGCCGCCCCTCAGGACGGGCATGCTGGGCACAGCGCCCTCGCCTGGCAGGGAACCCCCTCAGGACAGGCACGCTGGGCACAGCGCCTTCGTGTGGCGAGAGCCACCCCTCAGGATGGGCACGCTGGGCACAGCGCCCTCACGTGCCAGGGAAGCCCAGGCCCGACCATCACCAGTTGCCCCCTGGGTCGTAACTCAGCCCCTCTCACAGCGAGCGCAGGCGCTGACCCCAGGAGCTCCCGGGCCCCTCTGCGCCATGTGCACCCAGGGCCTTGCCACACATACCTTGTTCCGCGCAAGGCCAGCTGGCCTCGGAGGGGTAGCCGTACTCTGGAAAGCCTGGCACGCCATGGAAGTCACTCCCGTAGGGGCCATAGGGGTAATCGCCGTGGAAGGAGCCTGGCGGAGGGGGCACCTCGTAGGACCCAGAGGGCACGGTGTGGCTCCGGTACACCTGACTCTTCGGGAGCACAAAGCGGACAGGTGAAGCCCCTTCGCTGTCCCCCGTGGCCCCGGGTGGCCCGGAGCCCGCCCCACCTACCTGCTGGGAGTGGGCGCTGAAGCTGCTGCGGCGGCTCGGCAGGCTGGGCGCACTGCGCAGGCTCCGGGCCGAGTGTTCACTGTGCTCGCTGCGCCGGTCCGCCTCCTCCCCGTAAGGGTCCCGCGGTGGCTCTGGCTCATCGTCGAAGCTCCCGGTGAAGCGGGGGTCGTACCTGTAGCGGTCGTCGTATTTCTCGGGCCTGAAGGAGGCAGCAGGCAGAGGCAAGGCTCCTATGTTGCACACAGCTGAGCCCCCCAGGGTCCTGACCCCAGGAATGACACTTGCCAGAGCCCACACTGTAGTGGGGTCACCACACCCACGGCCAAGTTCAGGCCCTGCCTGAGACTGAGAGATACAGGCTGGGGGTCCATTCCAAGGCAGTCAGACCTCTCATGGACCTGCGAAGAGGCTGAACTGACTCCTGGCGCTGGTTCTAAGGTCAGCTCCCCTCCAAAAACCCAAAGAACCTCCAGTTCACCCTTCTCCTCTGACAGTGGCGGGTGCCTGGGAGCCGGACGCGACCACAGCTCTCGAGTGGACAGCAGGAAGGACCCGAGAGCAAAGGCGCAGCTGACTTACGGCCCGCCCTCCGTGTTGGAGTCTGTTCTGCCCACCTGTCACCATAGGCATAGTTCTCCTTCCTGCACGAGTCGTACTCAGCATCGTACCAGTACCTCCGGTCATAGGAACGGGGATCCCTGAACCGAGAGCTGTAGTAGAGCCGATCCCAGCGACTTGGGTCTACAACGAGATCCTCAGGTCAGTACAATGTGAAAAGGCATTCCTCTGGCTGCCGCTGGAGAAACCAGGCCATCCCAGGACTGAAGGATGCGCCTAGCCTCCGAGAGGGATCAAACTCTCCACCCAAGAAGCAGCACAACCCTGGGGAACGTGAACTTGAGGCACGAGGGGACCCGGCGCGTCCCCCTCGAAGCCCACTGGCTACGTTTCTCTCAACACATGATTAAGAAAGGCCACTCATCTCTTCTCTAATGTGGTCCAAAGAGCTTTAAGAAATACTCTCCAGGGATAAACAAGGTCTTACTGCACAGTACGCACAGCTATATCCGATCTCCTGAAGTAAACCATAATGGAAAAGAACACTTAAAAAGAACCAATATACGTGTATAACTGAGCCGTTTTGGGCACAGTAGGCATTAGGCACAACACTGAGTCAACTATATCTCAATTAAAAATAAAAACCTAAAAATACTCTCAAACTAAGAGATTATTTTCCCAAAACACGTTCATCAACATCGTAAACAATCCAGACGTACCGTTTTGGGCAAGCACGGGCAGAAGTATGCGTAAAGCAGTGCAAATACAAAGTGGAAAAGGAGCCCCGGAAGACGGGGAAGCAGGTGGCAGTGCTGGACCGACGGCTGCAGGTCAGGACCCTGCTTCTGGCCATGGCTAGGCAGGGGGCCCGGGGGCTGCCCAGGGGACGCGCCGAGACGCACACCCGCCTGATGGCCGCGGTGCCTGAAGGGGAGGGGCATGGGCCGCCTGCATCTGCTCTGTCTGACCTGAGGGCTCCTGTCACACGCAGCCCCCAGGCACATCACGCGTGACTGGTGCAGGCAGCAGCCAGCCCCTCATTTTATTTCAATCAATTTTAACAGCCATGTAAGGACAAGCCACATACTCTAGTATCACCAAGAATTATACTTTGCTAGAAAGGCAAAGAAATCTATCAACGTGATAAAAAACACACTACTATGACTTGGGTGATAGTTATCAATGAACAGTAGCAATATAATTATTTCTAGATGCAAATTACCTTCGGCTACTTTGGCTATTAGATAAAATCATACGACTGATAAAAAGGAAAAGCTTCCTGAGTAAGTAAGTCCACCACGCCACCACCTGTGCCTGGCTGCACCAAGGTCCAAACGCGCGTCTGCTGCTGTAAGCCCGTGACCGTTTCTGAACGCACCTCTGTAATCATACTGGCTGGAATAGCAACCTGCGTAGTAATCACTCTGACTGCTCCATCCGCTTTTGGAATTGTAGTAACCTTCAGGATACGCTTGCCTGAAAAACACACATACACACAGTGCTGTTAAAAAACAAGAGGCACTGCTTCTTAACATGCGACTAGATTCCAGTCAACACACCCAGAGCCACAGGCAGTCATCACAGCACCTTGGCTGTGGAAAAACTCCAATCAGGAGATCCGAACCAGCGACGACGTGAGATTACAGGACTTCCTACCACAGAGCGGACTGAAATCTATCTGTTGAAGCAACTCGGGAAGCGCTCTTCAGCAAAAGAGAGCTGGCGCTTTCCGGCGCGCTCAGGAACCCATCCCGTCAACGCCAATGCTGAAGCAGGTGCTCCCGGTTTTGGAATCACACTCAGCAGAAGTGGAAAGCACTGAGCTGCGGAGACCAAGCTGGCGCCGACTGTGACACCCTCCCCCCGACCGTCACCGTGTGCCCCAACAGGGGAGGAGGCCCCGCACCCGTCCCAGCTGACCGCCCAGCGCTGCTGCCTCTCACGGCAGGACGGGCAGGGCTAGGTCGCTGGGTCAGGAAGATCCTTGGAAGGACTCAACAGCACTTGCACAGTACGCACAGCTATATCCGATCTCCTGAAGTAAACCATAATGGAAAAGAACACTTAAAAAGAACCAATATACGTGTATAACTGAGCCGTTTTGGGCACAGTAGGCATTAGGCACAACACTGAGTCAACTATATCTCAATTAAAAATAAAAACCTAAAAATACTCTCAAACTAAGAGATTATTTTCCCAAAACACGTTCATCAACATCGTAAACAATCCAGACGTACCGTTTTGGGCAAGCACGGGCAGAAGTATGCGTAAAGCAGTGCAAATACAAAGTGGAAAAGGAGCCCCGGAAGACGGGGAAGCAGGTGGCAGTGCTGGACCGACGGCTGCAGGTCAGGACCCTGCTTCTGGCCATGGCTAGGCAGGGGGCCCGGGGGCTGCCCAGGGGACGCGCCGAGACGCACACCCGCCTGATGGCCGCGGTGCCTGAAGGGGAGGGGCATGGGCCGCCTGCATCTGCTCTGTCTGACCTGAGGGCTCCTGTCACACGCAGCCCCCAGGCACATCACGCGTGACTGGTGCAGGCAGCAGCCAGCCCCTCATTTTATTTCAATCAATTTTAACAGCCATGTAAGGACAAGCCACATACTCTAGTATCACCAAGAATTATACTTTGCTAGAAAGGCAAAGAAATCTATCAACGTGATAAAAAACACACTACTATGACTTGGGTGATAGTTATCAATGAACAGTAGCAATATAATTATTTCTAGATGCAAATTACCTTCGGCTACTTTGGCTATTAGATAAAATCATACGACTGATAAAAAGGAAAAGCTTCCTGAGTAAGTAAGTCCACCACGCCACCACCTGTGCCTGGCTGCACCAAGGTCCAAACGCGCGTCTGCTGCTGTAAGCCCGTGACCGTTTCTGAACGCACCTCTGTAATCATACTGGCTGGAATAGCAACCTGCGTAGTAATCACTCTGACTGCTCCATCCGCTTTTGGAATTGTAGTAACCTTCAGGATACGCTTGCCTGAAAAACACACATACACACAGTGCTGTTAAAAAACAAGAGGCACTGCTTCTTAACATGCGACTAGATTCCAGTCAACACACCCAGAGCCACAGGCAGTCATCACAGCACCTTGGCTGTGGAAAAACTCCAATCAGGAGATCCGAACCAGCGACGACGTGAGATTACAGGACTTCCTACCACAGAGCGGACTGAAATCTATCTGTTGAAGCAACTCGGGAAGCGCTCTTCAGCAAAAGAGAGCTGGCGCTTTCCGGCGCGCTCAGGAACCCATCCCGTCAACGCCAATGCTGAAGCAGGTGCTCCCGGTTTTGGAATCACACTCAGCAGAAGTGGAAAGCACTGAGCTGCGGAGACCAAGCTGGCGCCGACTGTGACACCCTCCCCCCGACCGTCACCGTGTGCCCCAACAGGGGAGGAGGCCCCGCACCCGTCCCAGCTGACCGCCCAGCGCTGCTGCCTCTCACGGCAGGACGGGCAGGGCTGGGTCGCTGGGTCAGGAAGATCCTTGGAAGGACTCAACAGCACTTCTGGTTTTTAAACTGACTGCAAACCCCTGGAAATGGCTCTCGGGGTGCAGCTGCCCTTGAAGAGCGTCCCCCCCCCCCCACCGCAGGAACAGCACCCGCTGACGGGGGGGCTGGGGGCAGCACTCGGGCACCGCCGGCCGCACCACGGGGGTCCAGAGATGCGCCCGAGGTGGGGCGGGGCGGGGCACGGCCACCGTGCTGCTCGCCCAGCCCCGTCACCTAGCAGCAAGGGCCCCACACGGGCACCCAGGGCACCTTCCTCCCTCCAGCAGCTCCCCTGGGCCACGATCACTCAGCATGAGCACGACACAGGGACGCACGACACAGGGACGCTCAACACGCGCACCAGGCCTGCATGCGTGTCTGCACACGTGCACACACAGAGGAGGGCGCAGTGATGATGCAGAGGGAACCTGGACACTATGGCCAGGCCTCAAACCCCTGCCAGGCAGCCAGGCCCACCTCCGCTCAGCCACCACAATAGCCCACAGCTCTCACGGGGCCCTTGCACTAACCCCTAGGCTGGAGAGGAGACAGAAGGGCGAGGTGTGCCCTGCCCCAACCTCCCTCACCTCTCAGGGCTTCCAGAAAACCCCTGCCTGCTGCGCTCCCAGATCAGAGCGCCCACTGTGACGCCTCGCCTCCCAGGGGACAGATGGGCACGATCTCCCACCGAGTGCCCAGAGCCCAGGGGTCTAAAGCTGAGTGTGTCCCTCCACAAGGACAGGGGTCCACCTGGACAGGCCCAGCTCGCTCTCCAGACAAGCGACCAAGGCCTTGAAACAGCAGGAGCAGCCTAAGTCTGTAAGGCAGTGGGGGACACGGCCTCCCCCGCGCCACTCTCTCCCCATCACAAGCCGAAGGAACCTCACAGTCTTGTAGAAACCCAGCCCTGTAAGACGAGGTGCCAGGGTGTGGGAGGCACCGCGGCAGGTGGCAAGGCTGGACCCTAACCCACGGATGCCTATGAGTGGGAGGACCATGACCTGCTTAAATTTTTATTCAGCTGAAGGCATGATACCAAGGATCTTTCGAAATGCCTCATCTATAACTGCAAAACCGAGAAGTGCTCAGTCAGGTAGAGAAGTGAGAGAGAGCTCGCTGGGGGCCTCCTGACCCAGGAGGCAGTGCCAGGCAGAGAGCCCAGGCTCGCGGCTGCTGCCGCCAACAGACCACTCCATGTCGCAGCCTGAGTGTGCCTGGCCTGGGCGCCTGGAACCAGTGTGGGGAAGAACCTCCACAGGTTAAAAGCTGCCATGTGACCACAGGCAAGAGGACCACTGCCCAGGCCGGGAGGAGCCATGCTCGAGGGTGGCCCCACCCAGGGTCTGGCCTGACCAAGACCGGCTGCCGACATGCCGGTGGCCACCCACACCCACGCAACTCAAACACACATTCATTGTATGATTCTCCGCAAACGCGCGCTCTTCCAAATCACGAAGCTACCACCACAGCCAGCAACACAAACGTGGATCACCTGGCTGCCGGGCGGTCGGAGCAGTGACTGGCCCGGGAGCTGGGCCGCTCGGGCTCCGGGTAGTGGCAGGGATCCACGTAGGCAGCGCTGTCACAGGGCCTGTACCTGGGGTCGTAGAGACCATAGATGTCCTGCTGGAAAAAGGACACAGTCAGTAGACACCAAGAGCCACCTGCTCAAGCACCTCGCACGGCACTCACGACCCAGGTGAGGCTCTGCAGATGGCCCGGCCTAGCTCAGCAGACGGCTGTACGGCAGCGGGCCATACCCAGGTGAGCCTCAAGGGCTCTCTTCTGCTTCCTGAGGTCTCACCTGAGTAGGTGTTGAGACCCTACAACCTGGGGTCCCATCTCGGGCACCAACAATCTGGGTCCCCTGGGATTGGGTCCTGCGGGCACAGACAACCCCAAAAAGAGATCATGCTCTAGCCTCACGAGGCTTTCAGCCCCTCTAGATGTGGCAGCCCTGTGGCCCTACAGCCACGCTGGAACCTGAAGCAGAGACGGGTGACCCAGGCACGAACCCGATCTGTCTTTCCTGTCTCAGGGCCTGATTCTCTGTCAAGAGCTGGTAGAGAATGAGACAGCACGCAGCGTGGACTTACCCTTGACCCCCGCTGGGGCCTGGGCCCCCACACGGCAATGCCGGGAGCTGGCTGGGACTTGGGCAACCTCCACACTCTGCCGGCCCACCAGGGGCTCCTGCAGAGTATGGTCCTTCCATGAAAATAAGTCTCTGGGGCTCCTCCTGGCTCTCAAGATTCCCAGGTCTCGGGGGTTAGGCGTTTAACTCATTCCCACGCATTCAGAGATTCCTGGAGGCCCTCAGGCCGTCCCAGCCCCAGGCAGGCCCCAGCCCACCACAGCTCTGCTCCCTCAGCTGCTTCTGACTGTGGGGCCGCCAGTGTGGGGTCCACATCCACATCAGGCAAGGGGCTCCAGACTCCCGTCCACAATCCTTCTGCCTCTGCAGACTGTGGCAATGCTGGGCCAGGACAGAAGACGGTAACAAGCAGACAATCAGAGGTGTGTCCACGTGGATCACACTAAAGCAGGATTAACCGGAACCTAAACAGCACTTGTGGGCCTGGCTCACTGCGGAGGGAGGTGTGCAGCACAGCGGCCCCTCTGCCACGGCCAGGACCTGAAGTGTGCACGATGCCACTGCTCTTCACTGCTCTCCCCGCGCTGCATCCCAAACCGAATTTCTTACCCTCAACAATTTTATCCTGAACGAGAGCTTCAGAAGACTAGAGTTTTCCTGTTGCTTCTCACGTAAGTTTCTGATGTTAAAACCAGAAAGAAGCTTCAAGAGGCTATTCCAGTTTCCCAAAATGTGCCACCCAGAATTCAGGCTCTGCAGTGAGCGGGACAGGAGGTGAGGGCCCTTTCTCAGGTGCGCTGGGGCATGCTGTGCTACACCAAAATGAAGCAGCGATTCTCTCCAACTAAAACACGCTCGTGTGCAGCACGGCCCTCCAGAAGGGCTGTGGTCCGCAGAATGAGCTGCAACGGGGAGCACCCTTCTCACGAAGCTTGTCAAGAGGCGTGTGCCAGCAGGGGGACCATGGGTCCCCTCAGGACTGACCGCAGAACCCTGCCCTGGAGCAGGACAAGAGAGAGATCTCTGTCAAGAGTGCTCCACCATGCCAAGAGTGTGACCCTACCTGGTAATAGTGGGGGGCTGGGCCGGGATCTGGCGGGTATGCGGAGTACGGGTACGGGGGCTGGTAGCCATCGTACAGAGGCCTGTAGTAGTAGTAGGACGCCAGGTCGGGAGGCGGGGGCTGCAGCCACTGCTGGTCGGGCCGTGGGGCTGCGTGGCTGGAGCTGGTGGACGCGACAGAGGCGCTGGAGGACCGAGGCGGCCGGGGCAGCAGCTGCTGACCCGCGTCAGCAGGAGCTGGGCTTGCGGGCCGGGCCGGGTCTGCAGGCTGTGCCTGCATCGGGGGACTCCCTGGGTTTGAAGGCTCCGGAAGCACTGCTCTGGGCCCCTGTGGAGCGGGCAGTGGCGGTGCCAGCTCCTGCTGGGCTCTCTCTGCACCGGGCTGGTCCTGAGCCTCTTTCATCACCTGCGGATAGAAATGGTCCGCGGTGCTCACCCCAGGCCCCGGTGGTCGATGACTGGCAGTGGGCTGCTGACCAGAGGCTGGGCCATCCGCGTGGGCCAGGCCGTACACTCCTGCAGGATTTTCCAAAGTCCTACTGAACATTAAGTCCAGGGCTCCTGAAGCTCCGTCCCGCCTGCCACAGAGGCCTGGCTTGCTGCTGTCAGGCAGGGAGGTGCCGCTTGCAGGCGGCACCAACACCAGGCCTGCACCCCCCGCAGGACTGGGCACCTCCTCAGGAGGCGCACTCTCTGCGTTGTGGACCTTCTGACCTTCTGGAAATGAGGCCTTTGGATGAGAATGCGGTTGAACCAGCAAATTAGCAGCTTGATTAGAAACCATGTCATGGATACCAGAAACTTGTGGAAAAGGACTCTGGGCCAGATGGTTAGGCAGAGGCGAGCAGATGAGAGAGCCAGCTGGCATCCCAGACAAAGGTACATTCTCTCCAGGGTCACCGCCGGCAGCCCGGCCGCTGACTGTGGGCTTATCTCCCACCGAAGAATCTCTCCAGGATGGAGCCTTCTCGTTAGAATTTGGTAACGACAGAGAAAAGTTAACAGGCTGAGCCAGACTGTAGCTTTGATCGGGCTGGGCGATCAAAACGGGCTGATTCTGCAAAGACTCAGCAGGCGGGGAGGACAGCAGGCTGGCATAGCTGGGGCCAGCCTGTGGCGGGAGGGCCTCTTCTTCACCAAGCTGCGGAGGGTTCTCCAGGTTCTCAGAAGCGCCAAGGCCATCCCCACTCTGACTGCCAGGGGCCACCTGCCGTGCCGCCCCCTCGTCTGGGGGCTGGATCACTTCAGACGGCTGAGGTTTCACTGGCACGTGAAGCGCGGGAGCAGCCGGGGCCAGAAGGATGTTGCCCCCAAAATCTGGGAGCTCGTTCTGTGCCCACAGGGTCGTTGCGGGGCTCTCACACTTCACGGGCCCCTGCACCCTGGTCGAGGGCCTCTTCTCGGGTGTTGGCAGCACCGTTTCCAAGGGCGGCCCCACGGCCTGCAGAGGCCCACGCCCGGCCTCCAGGGGGGTGGCGAGAGGCGGCACGCAGCGCTGCGGCGGGAAGAGGGTCTCCATGTTGTCGGGGGGCTGCTCCAGGTTGCCGGGGGCGGAATCAGGGGTGGCAGCGGCTGCTCTGTGCTGCCTCTGGTGGGCACTAGGGCCCCTCACCTCTCCTACCACGTTGGCACGATCTGCCTCAACAGGCTTTACTCCAATCAAGTGTGATTTCACGGGTTCAAAAGAACTGTTTGCACTTGTCTGAAATAAACCCGTAGGCTTTGGGGGGCTTGGGGTTGAGGGCTGGGATAGGCTGCTGCGGCAGTTCTGGCTGCTGGTCTCGTCTGTCTCGCCGCCGACAGGAGAAGAATCGATCTGCTTAAAAAACCTCCCTGGAGACTCATCCTCAGGTTTTCCCACTTCCTGCTGTATGAAGGTACCTGAGTCGCGGGGCCTGGCACCTGGAAGGCCCCGGTGGCTCTTGCTGCTGTAACCGGACGACACACTGTCAGACCGTGCAGGGCGCGCCGTCATATCCAGGGCCTCGAGACTCGGGCCCCCGCCGCCCGCAAGGCCCACCGCACCGAGCCTGGGGCCAGCTGGGCCGGGAAGGGGCCCGCACCTGAGCGGATCGCCTGGGGAAGAAGGATCCATGCTGAGGGGCTCGCTTGGCAGAACTTCCTGGTTCTGAACGAACTCCAGATTCTCAACGTTCTCGTACTGAGCCCCTGCACGGGCTGTGTCCGCCCACACGTCCACGGTGGCCACCTTAGAGGCTAGTTTCTCATGGGGGCTACCTGCAGACTGAGGGAAGCAAGGCTGTGGCTCTCCCCCCAGCTGTGTGGGCTCGCTGCTGCAGCCTCTGGGAAAGGCCTGGTGAGCGCCTCCTGCACCCACATGTGCGGGAAGCTGGCCGAGGCAGAAACCGTCCACGTTGGCCTGCCCGGCAGAGCCCGCTGTTTCCAACGAGAGGTTCTCTTCGTTCTCTGTCTCTCCACTGAAAAACATGGCGAGTGCGCCTGAGCCCGCCTCTGGTGGGGTCCAGGCACCCCCGGCCCCCGGCGAGCAGTGCGAGTGGCTTTCCAGGCCGTTTCCCTGAGCAAGTGGGCTAACAGCAGCCAGGCCTGACAGCTGCTCTCTGTTTACTCCAGGACTTGACCTGAGCTCCTGGTTTGCCCGAGCGTTCCCAACTCTGGAATTCTGCCTGAACATGCTCTCTGGATCAAAGCTATTTGTTGAGTGGTCTCCACTGGGCAGGCAGACAGCCTCGTTTCTTCCGTCACTGGCCGAGGGTCCTAGTAAGGATGCCGGGGGGCCGAGCTGCTCGTGGCCAGGATGCTGATGCAGGCTGGATGGAGGGGGAAAGTGGGTGACGCTGGAGGCGTGGGGCCCTGGGATCTGCGGGGGTCCCTCTGGGCCGGGCCAGTAATGCTGACCCGGCAGCCGCGGGCCTCCCTGCCCCGGCCCCCACTGCCCAGGCACTTGCTGGCAGGGCTGAGGAGGGGTCGGGAGCGCTGCTGGGGGCGCGGCGCTGTCGGGGGGGCTCGGCCGGCTCAGGGGTCTGTCAGGCCGAGGCACGTGCCCCTGCGGAAGGGCCCCGCGAGAGCCGCTGGACCCCACTGCTGGAATGTACTGTGGAGGGTATGGCGGGTTCAGGAGCTCAGGCTCTGGGCCGGGAGCCTTGGCACTCCTGTTCGTCTCGGGCTCGTGTGAGGCCGAGGGCATCGGCGCCCCGGGAAACAGGCTGGCGTCTGCCCTGGGCTGCACCAGAGGCCCCGGCAGAGGTTCGCAGGGCCCTTGGGAGCTGTCCCCAGTGTTTGTGTGAGGCACGGGCAGACCAGCACGCTGCAGGGATGATGGCGGGGCCGGGCCTTGCAAAATGGGCGGGCTGCTTTTAGACGAGCCGCCCAGCGATGTATTCTGGAGAGCCTGTCGACTGAAAGCAAACGGGTCTGTCACTGGCTGCAGTGGGCACGCTATCGGGGCCGCCAGAGTGCGGCTGCCGGCCTGCCTCCCGTAAGGGCTGTTAGACCAGAACGCGGTCCGAGGACTCCCCGACGGAGGCGGCCCGGCCACACCAGATGGGACGGCCTGGGGCGGCGGCTGCATGGCTGAGCTCCTGCACAGTCAGGCGCTGCTTGAGAAAGAAGCAGGAGGGAGGCTTTCCTCAACTTGAACTGAAAAAGAAAAAAAGGAAAAAAAGTTAGCAAAAAATGCATTTATTCATAGTCCTGGCTACAATCAGGAAAATTGAGAAAGAAGAAAAAGACTGGAAAACAGTTTTGCATCTTGTAAGTCCTGAGGGATACACCCACCCCTCGCCCACCCCCCGGGGAGCGACACCACCGACCTGGATGCCGAGGCTGGCCGTGCTGGGGCCGGCCAAGCAACTTCAGACAAGTCACCGCCCTTCTGTGAAATCCAGTTATGTCACCGAGCTACATACCCATGTGGAATGCCCACTGCCTCCACAATGCCCTCAGCAAGCTGGCAGGGACCAAGCAGAACCCAACACGGGGCACCAGGTACACAGTGCCTCCACATCTTCCGACAAATTACCACTAAGTCCGGAAAGAGCCGCCTCCTCTCTTAAGATCACATATCGTACTTTTCACACAGGTTAATTTTATATTTGGAAAGGAAAACCGAAGTTAAAAGCCTGCTTCTCCGCTTTAACTGAAAAGCGTTATAGAGCACAGAGCCACGCAAGCTGCAAAATAACGGCCATCTGAATTACATGCACCTAAAGCGCCTTTCACCCCAGCCCGTGAGACGCCTCCTTTCACCCCCGCCTGTGAGATGCCTCCTTCACCCCAGCCTGTGAGATGCCCCCTTTCACCCAGCCTGTGAGATGCCCCCTTCACCCCCGCCTGTGAGACGCCTCCTTCACCCCAGCCTGTGAGATGCCTCCTTTACCCCAGCCTGTGAGATGCCCCCTTTCACCCAGCCTGTGAGATGCCCCCTTCCCACACTGTGGCAGTTTCACACCGTCAGCAAAGCTAGCTGCGTCTGACGACTGGAGCTGCAACAACTATGCCTGGAATGAAAATCCCGAGTGACCATGAATCAGTGCTGAGACTGAGCAACTAAGTCCATTCAAAACTTGTCAGTAACAAGCAGACGGCCCTCAAGCCCTTTGCAGAAAACAAAGGAGCAGAAATCCTCTGTACAGCGTCTTTTGTGGTTGTCTGTTTTTTAATAAAACATACTAAGCATAATCTTGAACAGTTAATCTGCACTTTTGAGACAAAAATCCAAGGACTGTCTCTTTACCAATTTCTCTCCTGTGTGTCAGCCCTCCTCCCCAGCGACACCCTCACCAATGGATTAAGGGGAGCCCGTCACAGAAAAAAGCCGATACCAAAGGGAGAAATGACGAAGGGCTCTGTAGTGTAATCCACGTTTCTGCGAGCGCACAACGTTTCTGTCCTTGGACAAAAGAAATTCTGGCAAAAGGAAAAGTGAATGAGTGCACACTAAACCCAGCCATTCACTAAGGAAAGCTGTCCGCTGCAACTACTGCTCAGACAGGGCCTTCTTCCGGGCCAACAGGGAATCCCTTCCAACCGACAAGCACTTTGACACTCACTTAGATTTCATGGATTTAAATATACGAAGAACTGCATCAGGGACTTCCTTTGGTTCTAAGCTGTCATTTTAAAACTAAGAACACTTGCAGCTCAGCTTCACATGGACCCAGGGGAGAAGAGAAGAGCCTCCTCTTCCTCCATGTGAAAGGGAGGCATCGAGACCTCTTACAAAGACACGGCGTCCTCCTGGGACGGCTCCAGCAGGAAACCCTCCATCACACTAAACAGCATATATTAAAAAATAAGATACAGAGCATAGGCCCACAGGGTTAATTCCTCAGGTGTCACCATGAGAGGACTGGGCGCCAGCTGAGAGGCCCAGCCGCACCGCTGCTCCGCGGGCGACCCGAGTCCCTCATCTATAAAGCGAGAGAACTGAAATGATGGTTTCAAAGTTCCTTCTGGGTTTAATCTTTTGAAATTCTATTCACAGTGGATTCTGGAAGGCCCTAATCCCTACGGCTGTTTACGAGCGAAATCTTATCTGAATCTAAATTTCACAAAACATTTATACTCAATTATTTTCCTTGCAGAAACTTTCTTAGCATTGTTTCCTCAATTCCTAAGGATCGCTTCATAAGCAGACATTATCACTTCCCTACAAAGTGGCTTCTCCACTCCCCCCTCTGACCACTCAGAGCTTCTCAGCAATGAGCTGTTTCATTTGGAACAGTCTTCTGCCTTGAACATGATTCTTTTCATCTTTTTCTCTATTCATAAGCAGAAAAACAACGCAAGCACATATCATTTATCTCAACTATGGGGACTTTCATTCTGTCCAGTAAGTCATTCTGTAGTCTCAGGTCATCTAACTTTAAAAATGGCAGACTGCTTCAAAGAAACCAACTGATCTTCCTAAAGACACATTATTCAAAACTGTAGCTCTTCAATTAAGCTGCCTTGGATCTACCTGAAATAAGCACAACCTGTTTCAATATAAATTCCTGGCTACTGAAGTGAGATAATGAAAGCACATGTCTCTCCTGCTAGGGCAGCCGCCTCAAGCATGAGCGTGTGAAGCTCCAAGAAGTGCCGGGGAGTCCAGGCTCTGCCCTGGAGGTGAATGCTACACGACACATCCATCAGGCTACGGGACACCGGGCACAAAGACAGCACAGACTCCAGCTCTGCCGAGTACAGAATCAAACATTCAGGTGCCAGGGAAAAGGAAGGGGGCTTCCCAACACTGCCCAAAGCAACGAACAGCCGAAAGGACACTCTGACATTAAGTCAGGATGCTTACAGAGGCTGAAGGGAACCATGTTACAACTGACACGCTACCCTA
Source organism: Litocranius walleri (assembly GCA_006410535.1). Lineage (NCBI taxonomy): Eukaryota > Metazoa > Chordata > Mammalia > Artiodactyla > Bovidae > Litocranius > Litocranius walleri. The sequence continues at coordinate 218,906 of SJYG01000065.1, read as the reverse complement.
AAGAAAACTTTTGAGACTTAAACTGCAGTCACTTGCTGTTAAGGCGTATAAGTCACAAAGAACAAGAAAAAAAGGACTTTCTGCCTCTTGCTGGATCGCTATAAGACAAGAGCCCCCGGCACCCTAAGAAAGAGCACTGCAGGTGGGGGGGGGGTGGGAAGAAAGGCGGTGCAGACACCTGAACAAGTGTCACCCGAGGAACAACTGTCTGTGACTCAAGTTTGCTTCTTAACCATTTCCGGGGACGGGAAACACCTTTCTAGTTAACCTCTACATCGAACAAAATCTTAATAAGCAACCCAACCACCAAGCCACTTAAAACTTTACATAAAACAGCAAAACCGATTTTAGGTGGCTGTCTCACGTCCAAGACGCTCTACAGTAATACTTTCATCACAGAAAGGGCAGGTTGGTGGACACACTCGTCTGGCCCTTGATATAAAACACAGCGCCTGACCTCGGTTGCAACATCTTGGTGACCTCTCCACGAGATTACCAACAGACTCAACAAGGCTGTAGTTCCTCGGTTCAAATGTCAATGTACCTCATCGCCGGCACGGCTCAGCAGAAACCAAACCGCGGGCCCTTCGAAGGAAAGGGCACGCTAACTGCGAAAGGCATTTCCGAGGTGTTTCCCCTTTCTAAAGAGTTGCAGGTCTGGCCTTTCCTCCAGCCTTTCTAACACAGCCCCACACCGAGACCACAGCGGCCAGGGCTCACACAGCTGACCGACAGCCTGGGCCGGTGTGGGGCCACGTCAGCACTCACGGAGGTCGCCGGGGCCGCACGCCCGCGCCCGCGCCCCCCGGCGCCCGCGCCCGCGCCCCGCGGCGGCTCCCCGGAGACGCTCCCGTTCGCTTCGGGCTGGGCCCGGCCCGGTCGCCTCCCTCCGCCCCGACCCCGACCCTCACCGACGCGCTGCAGGGAGGCCGAGGCCCCCGCCGGCTCCTGCCCGGCCGCTCCGCGACCCCCGGCTCGGGCTCCTCAAGAGCCGCGCGAAGAAGACGGCTCGGCGGTTGCGACAAGCGCCGACACAGCAGCAGCGGCGGCCATCTTGGCACATCCGGCTCCGGGGGCCGCGGCCTCCGCGCCGCCGACGTGTCAGAGAGAGACGTCAGCGCGCGCCACGCCCCTCGCAGGGGCCCGCGGGACGCCCCGCCCCTGCCGCATCCAGCCCCGCCCCATTCTCGTGGCCCCGCCCCTGTTCTCCACCGCCCATCCCTGGGCCCCGCCCCTTCCCCTGCCGCATCCAGTCCCGCCCCATTCTCGTGGCCCCGCCCCTCACCCCGCCCC
>SJYG01000065.1:189030-217587 GCA_006410535.1 Litocranius walleri | reverse complement strand
CCCGCGCCCGCGCCCCCCGGCGCCCGCGCCCGCGCCCCGCGGCGGCTCCCCGGAGACGCTCCCGTTCGCTTCGGGCTGGGCCCGGCCCGGTCGCCTCCCTCCGCCCCGACCCCGACCCTCACCGACGCGCTGCAGGGAGGCCGAGGCCCCCGCCGGCTCCTGCCCGGCCGCTCCGCGACCCCCGGCTCGGGCTCCTCAAGAGCCGCGCGAAGAAGACGGCTCGGCGGTTGCGACAAGCGCCGACACAGCAGCAGCGGCGGCCATCTTGGCACATCCGGCTCCGGGGGCCGCGGCCTCCGCGCCGCCGACGTGTCAGAGAGAGACGTCAGCGCGCGCCACGCCCCTCGCAGGGGCCCGCGGGACGCCCCGCCCCTGCCGCATCCAGCCCCGCCCCATTCTCGTGGCCCCGCCCCTTTTCTCCACCGCCCACCCCTGGGCCCCGCCCCTTCCCCTGCCGCATCCAGTCCCGCCCCATTCTCGTGGCCCCGCCCCTCACCCCGCCCCCTGTTCGCCACCGCCCATCCCCGGGGCCCCGCCCCTCGCCCACCTGCTCGGTCCGGCGCGCGAGCACCGCTCTGGGACGTCGCACGGGTTATGCTGGCTCTTTCTCCCTGCCTCTTCTGGCCTGAGGATGTGAGAAGAGTCGGGAGCCTTCCAGCAGACCCAAGGAAAGGCTCAGTCTTGAACGCCAGCAGGTACCCCGGCCGAGAGCGGCTACCGGCCTGTTCCGAGAACCCGAGGGGCGCCTTGGCGCAGGCGCGTTCCTCGCGTCCTGCCGTTGGACTTCCGAAGCCTGGGAGACGGGCGGAAGGCCACCGAGCATGCGCCGGTCGCCCCCGTGGGCTGCGCGTGCGCGGCTCGCGGCGGCTCGCGGGTTGCCTAGTTACCGCCCAGGGCTGCGGGGTCTTCCAGATCTGCTCCGCAACTTTGTCCCGGCGCACCGGTAGCTTTCTGGAAGCCCTCCCGCTGCTTACCGATGGAGCAGGAAGAGACACGCCCTGGCCCCTAGTCCACAGCCACCCAGGCTCCAGCTTCGGGGGGGTCGTCCTGTGCACCTGCGGCCCCCAGCCACCCCACCCCGGCTCGGCCGTCGCCTTCCCCTGACACTTGCTCTGTCCGGTTGCTTCCTTCCCCCGCGCTCCCCGGCGCTGGCCGCGCAGCCTCCGGACCTCCTTTTGTCCGCCCTAAACCCCATCAAGGTCCCTAACTCTCCTCCCAGTGAGCGGCGTTGGCCTAGTAATGCCCTGTGGACGGAAGCTAGGGTCTCTGTGTGGTTTCTCCTAACCGTTGTCGAGTGGATATTTGTGTTGAATGGCGGCGACCCCGAAGTACCGAGCGGCAGGCTGGGCCGCTGGGCCTCACTCTCCTGTGCCACCTTGTGGTCGCTCCCCTTCCCGGTGCCCACCCGAAGACACCATCCGATTGCACTCAGAAGATCTTGGGGAGGAGAGGACTCTGCCATTGGGAACCTCATTCTCCCAGTGAGAAAAGGCAGGTGAAGAAGCCGCCAGCCTGACCGAGGGCACTCACCTGCCGCCTGCCTGGCACAGGGAAGAGCAGCAGCCTGTCCAGCTGGCCCCAAGGCCTTGGAGGGCAGAAGGGGTGGCACGTGGCGCTTGTCCACTTGTCCCCCACCCCGCCACTGAGCTCCCAGCAGCGCTGCCCACTGTGCTTTGGCCTGACTAGGGTGGGAGGGCGCCCTGGGCACTGGTGGGACCCAGAAGCTTGGGAAGAAGGAAGGAGTGTGGTTCTGTTTGCTGGCAAGGGAGCAGCCACGCTGTCAGTGCCCTGGGTGGCTGTGGGGACACTTTCAGCCCATCTGGCGTGGCCACTGTGCTGAGCTAATATTTGCCTTGCAGAAGTCGAGTTCCCAGCCTGTTCAAGCACACAGTTAGGGAACAAGCAGTAGCACACAGCCCTGGACCCCACCACTCTGCCCCCTTTCTTCCTGGGGGTCACTGTGTTCCGCAGTCACTGAAAGTTTACTCAGTCGTGTCTGACTCTTTGCAACCCCACGGACTGTAACCTACCAGGCTTCTCCGTCCACCAGATATTCCAGGCAAGAGTACTGGAGTGGGTTGCCATTTTCTTCTCCAGGGGATCTTCCCGAACCAGGGATCAAACCTGGGTCTCCCACGTTGTAGGCAGACACTTTACCGTCTGAGCCACCAGTCTGCAGTCGCTAGTCCCAACAAACCACCCTGCAGGGAGATGTCACTGTTCCCACCCACCCCCACCCTCGCCCTGAAGGGAGAGCAGTGACTCTTCTAGGGCCAGCGCTCCTCAAGTTGAGCTCAAGAGCTCGAGCCTAGACTTCCCCTTTGGTGACTCGAGGAGCCCTGTGGTCAGCCCCACTAAACTCTAACCTGAAGACACCGGAAGCAGGAGAAAGCAACCTGCCCAGGGCAGATTGGAGACCTCAGGGCCCTGGGCAGGATATGAAAGAGGCATGGTGTAGACTTCTACGGGGTGACTCTAAGGAAAGTCGTGATCAGGGCTCAGGGCTTTTCCCCCTCCCTTCCTCTCTCCCTCGTAAGCCTCTGTGTGGAATCCCTCTCTGGTTCTGTCTGCAGCCTGGTGTGCAGGAGAGGCCTGGGCCCACTGCTAAGCTGCCAAGCCTCTGGGCTGTGGAGGCAGGGCCCCGAGTCAGACCATCTGCTTCAAGACCCAGGCTGCTGCCTGGGTGCAGTGTGCTGTTTGTCGCCTTCCTTGACCTCGTCTCCCTGGGTTTAGGCCTGGCGAGCGCCTGGGCAGTCTGGGGGCTGAAAGAGGGCTCCGTTGCCACATGTGCGCTGGGGGGTGCGCCGCCGCGACGGCCAGTGCTGCTCATGGCTGGGCAGGCACCCCTCCTCGTGCCTGCATTGTCCACCCCTCTCTCCTTTCTCCCAGCCCCTCCCCTGGCTCATACTTGGAGGCTGGGTACGAATGTTACCACCTCCAGAAGTGGGCTAGAATCAGCCTCTCTCTCCTGGGGGCAAAACTGGGATCTGAGCTGTAGTCACGTTACCCAGAGTGCAGGGGACACAGGGCTGCTGTGGACCGAGGCGGAGGCCAGGAGCCGGGCTGTCCTGACACGCTGTGTGCCTCTGCCCCCAGCCTGCGCCTTCCAGGGTGGCTGGTACAGACCAAGGTGGGCTCCAAGTGCAGAGGCCGTGCCTCAGCACCGAGAACGTGAACTGGCTCAGTGACAGCCTTACTTGTTGCAATGAAACTATGTTGGCATATTGGGTCAAATAAAATACACTGTTCAAGCTTATTTCATGTTTCCTTTTAATGTAGCTGCCAGGAAATTTAAAATCCCACCTATGGCTGACATTGCATTTCCATTGGACAGTGCTAGTCTAGCTGTTGAGCACGTTGTCGGGGGGTCAGAGGCCCCCCTCAGTATCCCCTGTTGACCAGCCTATCGGGCAGACCTCACTGGGGCCCTTGGGCAGCCGTCTCAGGTGGTCTGTGGCCAGGAGCCTGTGCCCCTCTCTCTATTCGGGGCATCAGGTGTGACCCGTGGGTGTGTGTAGGGCAGGTCAGTTGCTGTGCTCCAGCCCTGACCACCCCCTCAGTCCTGGATGCTGAGGCTGAGGGCGTGGCAGGCGGCCTGCCCAGCTCGGCCTGGGAGAAGGGGCGACCTCTGTGAGACGGGGCTGGCTGGGTGGCCCAGGCATAAAGCGTGTCAGGGCCTCAGAGGTGGGAAGAGCTGCAGGGAGGCCTTGCAGAGAGGGATGGGGCTGAGGCGGACTGACCAGAGAGGGAGGGGACGGCCAGCTCCTTCGGGAGAAGGCGGGTCCAGAGGCACGGATGGCTGGGCCTCTCAGGTGCTAGGCTGCTGTGCAAAGAGGCTGCTGTGTGTAGGGGCAGCTGTTGGGGTTCGTGCAGGTTGGTTGCTGGTGTGTGGCCAGGCTGAAGGTGAGACGAGGGAGACATCTCCGTGAGGCATAGGGCCAGCACCATTAGAACCTGCCAGACCCCTGGAGGGCCTCGCAAGAGAACGTTCCACACCCAGGCCAAGCCCTGACCCAGCCAGGCTTGGTGAACGTCAGCACATGAGTGTCGCTGTAGCCTGAGCGAAGCTCTGGCTCCCACCTCCAGCATCTGCAACGCATCTGGCACCTCGCAAGTCTCGGAGAACTTCTTTCGTAAGAGCCGAGCACTAAGCGTGTAGTGTACAGTCGCTCAGTCCTGTCTGACATTTTGAGACCCCACTGACTGTAGCCCATCAGGCTCCTCTGTCCATGGGATTTCCTGGCAAGAGTCCTGGAGTGGATTGCCATTTCCTCCTCCAGGCGATCTTCCTCACCCAGGGACTGAACCCGAGTCTCCCACATCTGCATTGGTGGCAGATTCTTTCCTGTTGAACCACCGGGGAAGCAATAAGGGTGAAGTAGAGAACATAGATTGGAGAAGGAAATGGCAACCCACTCCAGTGTTCTTGCCTGGAGAATCCCAGGGATGGGGGAGCCTGGTGGGCTGCCGTCTATGGGGTCGCACAGAGTTGGACACGACTGAAGCAACTTAGCAGCAGCAGCAGCAGCAGAGAACACAGGGAAATGCTGATCCCATGGGAGCCACAGGAAAATCCTTGCTGTGTTCTTAGCTGCAGCGGGACCCCGGAAACCCTGGGACCCCTCTGTCTCAGAGCTTAACACAGATGTTTGCTGGGCTCCCACTGAGCCCTGGGCCCCCGGAGGAGCTGAGGCTGTGGCCGTGGGGCAGACCAGTGTGGCTTATGCCCCTGGGGAGCTGGACACGGGGCAGCTGTGAATGCGCTCAGGGTAGGCGGGGGCACCTGGCAAGGCCTGGATCCCACCTGCTGGGGGGTGGGAAAGGAGAAGCATTTGTGGCAGAAGTGAAGAGAAGCTTCTAGAGGGGCAAGGGGCAGACCCAGAAGGCGGGTGATGGCGTAGGAGCCAGTGGGTGTGCATTGCGTGGGGCTTCGCAGGCCCCACGAGGGGATTCACGCTTGTTTTCTGAAAGCAAGGGAGGCCTTCAGGGACTTTCCAGCCAGGAGTGACATCACCTCTGTAACCTCCCCCAGGCTGTCTATCAGAGCAGTAGCCAGAACCAGGAGCCCAGGGTCCCCTCGGGGCATGGCAAGGCTGCGGGGGCCGGACTGGTGGGGAGAGTCGAGCCTCGGATGACCTCCCAGGGCGGGACGTGGCTCTCTGGCTGCCAGCTGCATCTGCACCCCCTGGGCACAGCACACGATTCACACGCATCAGCCAAGGGAACAGATAGGGCGGGAGGGCAAGACCCCACGCACCAGCATCGTGGTGACCTCAGTCACAGGTGTGGACTTGGAGGCCAGGGGGACAGGGGATCCAGATTGGAGCGGGCCTAGGGTGGAACCTGGAGGAACTCCTACACCTGCAGGTTGCTGAGTGCCAGGCTGGCTGTGGCCTTGGCTCCTGGCAACACGAGCTTGGCACACCTCTCCCTGAGCACAGGCTTCTCTGTCCAAACAGTGATGAATGAGCAAGGGAGGCTCTCCAGGCCTCCAAAGGGAGGTGGCCCCTCGAGGAGTTGAGAGGACGCCGCCTGGGGAGTCACATGGCTCTGGCCTGAGTGGGCGAACTCAGGGAAATGATCTTCCTCTTCGAACCTCAACTTCCTCATCTGTGAAATGGGACAACAGCACCGTCGCAGGCGATGGCCCTGAGCACCAGGTGAAGTGCAGACGTATACACGATGCACAGCCAAGACTCACCGGCCCTCCGGAGGTGTCCCTGGGGTCAACTGCTCTGGCAGTGGGGCTCTGGCAGAGCATTGCCAGCAGGGGGAAGCACAGCGCCGCCTCTGAGCGAGCTGGCTGGGCCCCGCAAAGCCACCGCCCGCTGGATCTGGGCTCTGGGTGCGGGACCGGCCCAGGCTCATTCAGGATCGGGCTTCGGGACAGCCAGAGGCAAGAGTTTGTGTCGGGCCCAGACTGCAGCCGTCTCTGGAGGGTATGCATCGCTGGACGCCGCGAGGGTGTTGGGGTCTGCAGAGCCCAGTACCTACTCCATCAGTCCTCCCGGGGTTGAGCTTAATGGACAGCAGAGAACATGGCTTTTACGAGCTCTGTGCTCAGTGATTGAATCCTCACAGCCACGCGGGCTGGATCCAGGTTTGGCACCCGCAGGCACCCACTAGGTCACTGGTCGCTTGGCAGGTCCTGAGCACAGTGTGGCAGTAAGGACGTCGCCTGGGGCAGTGAGCTTTTCTTTCTTTCCTTTTGTTGGGGAATGACTAACCTACTTAAGGTCACACACTCTTCCAAGGCTTGTTTTGTTGTTGTTTGTTTTTGGCACGGCTTGTGGGGCCTTTTCATACTGTTCATGGGGCTCTCAAGGCAAGAATACGGAAGTGGTTTGCCATTCTTTTCTCTAGTGGACCACATTTTGTCAAAACTCTCCACCACGACTCGTCCATGTTGGGTGGCCCTACACAGCATGGCTCATAGTTTCATTCAACTCTCATGCTAGGAAAGTAATGCTGAAAATTCTCCGAGTGAGGCTTCAACAATACATGAGTCGAGAACTTCCAGATGTTCAAGCTGGATTTAGAAAAGGCAGAGGAACCAGAGGTCAAATTGCCAACATCTGTTTGATCATAGAAAAAGCAGGAGTGTTCCAGAAAAACATCTGCTTTATTGACTACACCAAAGCCTTTGACTCTGTGGATCACAGCAAACTGTGGAAAATTCTTAAAGAGATGGGAATACTAGACCACCTTACCTACTCCTGAGAAATCTGTATGCAGGTCAAGAAGCGACAGTTAGGACCGGGCGTGGAATATGGATATGCTACATCTATGAATCAAGGTAAATCGGAAGTGGCCCAACAGGAGATGGCAAGAGTGAACATCGACATTTTAGGAATCAGCAACCTGAAATGGACTGGAATGGGTGAATTTAACTCATATGACCATTATATCTACTACTGTGGGCAGAAATCCCTTAGAAGAAATGGAGTAGGCATCACAGTCAACAAAACAGTTCGAAATTTAGTACTTGGGTACAATCTCAAAAATGACAGAATGATCTCTGTTCATTTCCAAGGCATACCATTAAATATCACAGTTATCCAAGTCTATGCCCCAAACAGTAATGCTGAAGAAGCTGAAGTTGAAAGATTCTATGAAGACCTATTAGAGCTTCTAGAACTAACACCCAAAAAAGATATCCTTTTTATCATAGGGGACTGGAATACAAAAGTAGAAAGTCAGGAAACACCTGGAGTAACAGGCAAATTTGGCCTTGGAGTACAGAATGAAGCAGGGCAAAGGCTAATAGAGTTTTGCCAAGAGAATGCACAGGTCATAGCAAACACCCTCTTCCAACAACACAAGAGACGACTCTAAACATGGACAACACCAGACGGTCAACAATGAAATCAGATTGATTATATTCTTTGCAGCCAAAGCGGGAGAAGCTCTATACAGTTAGCAAAAACAAGACCAGGAGCTGACTGTGGCTCAGATCATGAGCTCCTTATTGCCAAATTCAGACTTAAATGGAAGAAAGCAGGGAAAACCACCAGACCATTCAGGTATGACCTAAATAAAATCCCTTATGATTATACAGTGGAAGTAAGAAATAGATTTAAGGGACTAATCTGATAGATAGAGTGCCTGATGAACTATGGAATGAGGTTCATGACCTTGTACAGGAGACAGGGATCAAGACCATCCCCATGGAAAAGAAATGCAAAAAAGCAAAATGGCTGTCTGGGGAGGCCTACAAATAGTTGTGAAAAGAAGAGAGACTAAAAGCAAAGGAGAAAAGGAAAGATTTACCCGTCTGAATGCAGAATTCCAAAGAATAGCAAGGAGAGATAAGAAAGTTTTCCTCAGCGATCAATGCAAAGAAATAGAGGAAAACAATAGAATGGGAAAGACTAGTAATCTCTTCAAGAAAACTAGAGATACCAAGAGAACATTTCATGCAAAGATGGGCTCGATAAAGGACAGGAATGGTCTGGACCTAACAGAAGCAGACGATATTAAGAAGAGGTGGCAAGAATACACAGAAGAACTGTACAAAAAAGATCTTCATGACCCAGATAAATCACGATGGTGTGATCACTCACCTACAGCCAGACATCCTAGAATGTGAAATCAAGTGGACCTTAGGAAGCATCACTATGAACAAAGCTAGTGGAAGCGATGGAATTCCAGTTTCAAATTCCAGTTTCAAATCCTAAAAGATGATGCTGTGAAAGTGCTGCACTCAATATGCCAGCAAATTTGGAAAACTCAGCATTGGCCACAGGACTAGAAAAGGTCAGTTTTCATTCCAGTCCAAAAGAAAGGCAATGCCAAAGAATGCTCAAACTACCGCACAATTGCACTCATCTCACACGCTAGTAAAGTAATGCTCAAAATTCTCCAAGCCAGGCTTCAACAGTATGTGAACCGAGAACTTCCAGATGTTCAAGCTGGTTTTAGAAAAGGCAGAGGAACCAGAGATCAAATTGCCAACATCCACTGGATCATAGAAAAAGCAAGAGAGTTCCAGAAAAACACCTACTTCTGCTTTATTGAGTACGCCTAAGCCTTTGACTGTGTGGATCACAACAAACTGTGGAAAATTCTTAAAGAGATGGGAATGCCAGACCACCTGACCTGCCTCCTGACAAATCTGTATAGAGGTCAAAGCACAGTTAGAACTGGACATGAAACAACAGACTGGTTCCAAATCAGGAAAGGAGTACGTCAAGGCTGTATATTGTCACCCTGCTTATTTACCATATATGCAGAGTACATCATGAGAAATGCTGGGCTGGATGAAGCACAAGCTGGAATCAAGATTGCAGAGAGAAATATCAATAATCTCAGATATGCGGATGACACCAACCTTATGGCAGAAAGTGAAGAGGAGCTAAACAGCTTCTTGATGAAAGTGAAAGAGTGGAGCTAAAAAGCTGGCTTAAAACTTAACATTCAAAAAACAAAGATCATGGCATCTGGTCCCATCATTTCATGGCAAATAGATGGGGAAACAATGGAAACCGTGACAGACTTTTTTTTCTTGGGCTCTAAAATCACTGCAGATGGTGACTGCAGCCATGAAATTAAAAGACACTTGCTCCTAGGAAGAAAAGCTATGAGCAATCTAGACAGGATATTCAAAAGCAGAGACATTACTTTGCCGACTAAGTTCCGTCTAGTCAAGGCTATGGTTTATCCTGTATGTATGGATGTGAGAGTTGGACTGTGAAGAAAGCTGATGCTTTTGTACTGTGGTGTTGGAGAAGACTCTTGAGAGTCCCTTGGACTGCAAGGAGATCCAACCAGTCCATCCGAAAGGAGATCCGTCCTGGGTGTTCATTGGAAGGACTGATGTTGAAGCTGAAGCTCCAATACTTTGGTCACCTAATGTGAAGAACTGACTCCTTGGAAAAGACTCTGATGTTGGGAAAGATTGAAGGCAGGAGGAGAAGAGGATGACAGAGGGTGAGATGGCTGGATGGCATCACCAACCCGATGGACATGAGTTGGAGTAAGCTCCGGGGCTGGTGATGGACAGGGAGGCCTGGTGTGCTGCGGTCCATGGGGTTGCAAAGAGTCTGAGCAACTGAACTGAACTGTGGGACCTTAGTTGAATCTATGCCCTCAGCAGTGAAAACTCATAACCGCTGGACCACGCGGGAGTTCCCAAGGCCCCTATTTTGAAAACGCAGAGATCAGAACCAGGGTGACACGAGCTCTGGTATGAGGCTGCCTGCCTCGCTCTGCTACGCTTCACACATGTTGCGTGTTTGTTTAATCAAATTGAAGGTTTGTGGCAAACTTGCATCAAGCGTCTGTCAGAATCATTTTCCAACAGCATTTGCTCACTTCCTGTCTCTGTGTCACATTTTGGTAATTCGTACTATATTTCAAACTTTTGGCTATTATTATATGTGTTACAATACCTGTGGACAGTGATCTTTGATGTTATTGGTGGTGGTGGTGCTGGTTTAGTCACTAAGTCTTGTCCGACTCTTGCGACCCCATGAACTGAAGCCTTTTCCCAGGCAGGAATAGTGGGGTGGGTTGCCATTTCCTTCTCCATTGAATTTATTACTATTATACAACTCACTGAAGGCTCAGAGGATGGTTAGCATTTTTTAGCAATAAAGTGGTTTTTCATTAAGATGTATACATTGTTGTTGTTGTTTTTTTTCCCAGACATGACGCTATTGCACACCTTATAGGCTACAGTCTAACAGAAACATAACTTTCACATGCACTGGGAAACCAAAATACTCACACGACTTCTGTTCACACTTCATTCACGCTAATTCACTGTGACATTCATTTGATTGCAGCCAAGCGCATTGGAACCAAACGCATCGCATCTCTGAAGTGCGCCTGCGAGGGGTCTGCAGCAAATCCGCGCATCTACACAAGCGCGCATCCACCTGCGGACGCGCTTGACGAGGCGCCACCTGCCCTGCGGCTCAAGGGCGGGAGGGCAGCGAGGAGTGCAGCCCCGAGGCCCTTCACACGCGCTGTCTCTCGTGTTACCTGGAAGCAACGCTTCTGCAGCTCAGAGCATTGCTGCGTCCAGCCTGGGTTTCTTGGTCCTAATCGGGATGGTGACGTGTCCACAGAAAGTGGCTGCTGCCTGGCCTGTGCGAGCGCACGGGTCCCTGGAGGCAGCACCGAGAATGCATCTGTGGGACTCGGCGCCATTTCTGAGTCCTGACCTCGTGCCACGAGCTTTGTGCCAGGGACCTGACAATTGCAGCCCCACCACCAGCCCAGGAGGCTGGGTAGGAGCAGTTTCCACTTTACCCCGAGACACGGAGTCACCAAGACGGCACGTCACCTCCCTGCGGTCCTCCGACTCTGACCAGGAAGGTGGAAACACGAGTGACACAAATCGGGAAGCTCAGGAGCAGCCGGCGTGGCCCCTTCGAGGATGCTTAAGACGGAGTCACGTGGAGCAGCACCTCTGGCCCAGGTGCAGCCCGCGCTGCACTGGCTTCTGCGACGGCGGGGAGCCGTTTGGGAGCCAGTGCACATGCGCTCCCCCCCAGAGATGCACGGTGCACACCGCCATTTCAGGGCCCAAGAGGGCCCGCAGGAAAGGATCCCCTGACCCAGGGCTGCTTCCCAATCCCATCAAACACCCTCTAGGACACAGCTGGATCTCTCCATTCGCCCTGGGGTCAGGCTGAACCACACCGTGTAGGTTCCCGATTGAAGTACTTTGACGGAATAATCCTTTGCTGTTATGCCTGGGACCCCCTCATGACAGCAAGCGAAGGAAGGTCTCCACCCCCTGTCTGCTGACAGCTCTGCCCCTCCAGCAGCGTTCCTGGGCGCGGTTCCCAAATCTGGGCTGGCCCGCAAAGGAGTCGTCATCGGCTGTGATGGGATACGAAGCTGCTACAGAGTGGTCCTCCGCGCAGAGGCTAAGCACAGCCTCTGGAAGCGAGCCTTTCTCAGTGAGGCGGGTGGCCGCTGCGGGCAGCCCCCGAGTAGCGCCAAGGCCTGAAACGCTCTGCTCACTTCTTGGTGTGTATAGCCCCGTGGGTGTGTTTATTTGTGGGCCCTGAAGCTGTCCTTCCTGGCTCACAGATCCTGTCTCTGCTCTGGCCAGAGGGGCACAGAGCCGCCTCTGGGTCTCGCTCTGGGCCAAGGAGGAGCAGACCCCCCACCAGTGACAGGCGTCGGGCTTTCCCGCAGGGCTGAGGGGCCGACAGCCATCCTGGCTGCCTAACCCACCATGCCCAGCGTGGCGGCCGAGCGCACGTGTGGCGGCCAAGCTCCTGGGCTGTGGCCGAAGCTGAGGTGCGCCGAAAGCCTGGAACACCCACGAGCTTTTAAACACAGTCCCCCTCCTGCCCCCAAAGAAGGTAAAAGATCCCATTAACTCTGTGTCAGTTACATGCTGAGGTGACAGTATTTTTGGGTCTGTTGGATTAACTAAGATACATTAAGCAATGCTCAAAATTCTCCAAGCCAGGCTTCAGCAATACGTGAACCGTGAACTTCCTGATGTTCAAGCTGGTTTTAGAAAAGGCAGAGGAGCCAGAGGTCAAATTGCCAACATCCACTGGATCATGGAAAAAGCAAGAGAGTTCCCAAAAAACATCTATTTCTGCTTTATTGACTATGCCAAAGCCTTTGACTGTGTGGATCACAATAAACTGTGGAAAATTCTGAAAGAGATGGGAATACCAGACCACCTGACCTGCCTCTTGAGAAATCTGTATGCAGGTCAGGAAGCAACAGTTAGAACTGGACATGGAACAACAGACTGGTTCCAAACAGGAAAAGGAGTACATCAAGGCTGTATATTGTCACCCTGCTTATATAACTTATATGCAGAGTACATCGTGAGAAACGCTGGGCTGGAAGAAACACAAGCTGGAATCAAGATTGCCGGCAGAAATATCAATAACCTCAGATATACAGATGACACCACTCTTATGGCAGAAATTGAAGAGGAACTAAAAAGCCTCTTGATGAAAGTGAAAGTGGAGAGTGAAAAAGTTGGCTTAAAGCTCAACATTCAGAAAACGAAGATCATGGCATCTGGCCCCATCACTTCATGGGAAATAGATGGGGAAACAGTGGAAACAGTGTGAGACTTTATTTTTCTGGGCTCCAAAATCACTGCAGATGGTGACTGCAGCCATGAAATTAAAAGACGCTTATACCTTGGAAGAAAAGTTATGACCAACCTAGAAAGCATATTCAAAAGCAGAGACATTACTTTGCTGACTGAGGTCCGTCTAGTCAAGACTATGATTTTTCCTGTGGTCATGTATGGATGTGAGAGTTGGACTGTGAAGAAAGCTGAGTGCTAAAGAATTGATGCTTTTGAACTGTGGTGTTGGAGAAGACTCTTGAGAGTCCCTTGGACTGCAAGGAGATCCAGCCAGTTCATTCTAAAGGAGATCAGCTCTGGGATTTCTTTGGAAAAGAATGATGCTAAAGCTGAAACTCCAGTACTTTGGCCACCTCATACAAAGAGTTGACTCATTGGAAAAGACTCTGATGCTGGGAGGGATTGGGGGCAGGAGGAGAAGGGGACGACCGAGGGTGAGATCGCTGGATGGCATCACTGACTCGATGGACGTGAGTCTGAGTGAACTCCGGAAGTTGGGGATGGACAGGGAGGCCTGGCGTGCTGTGATTCATGGGGTCGCAAAGAATCGGACACGACTGAGCGACTGAACAGAACGGAACTGATTACTAAATAAACTTGACCCATTTCTTTTTGCCTTTAACACGGCTGCTAAAATATTTGAAATTGCACACGTGGCTTGCATTGCCTTTCTGGTGGACAGCGCTGCTCTAAATCACCCTGGAGGCCTCCAGGAAGGTGACCCCTGGCCCCCACCCCTGGCGAGCAGTTGGGGGAGGAGGGCACAGCAGGAGGGTGGACTGGCCACTCTGTGTTGACCTCACGTTTTTTGCGTGTTGAAAAGCACGAGTCTCCAGACCCCTGGGGTGGGACACCACGAGGAGGGGAGGGGACCAGGGCCAATGCCGGGGCCAGCTGGCCAAGGCCGTGGGGGCCGTGGGCATGCATGTGGCACTGGAACACCTGGGGATATCTATCTGCTACGGCTGCCAGAACAAGTGCCACGCAGCATTCCCTGGTGCTCCAGTGGTCGGGACCCAGAGCTTTCACTACCGGGTCCTGGGTTCGATCCCTGGTCAGGAAACTAAGATCCCACGGCTAAAAAAAACATAAGTGCCCCAGGCCAGTGGCTTAACAGAAATTCAGCTGTTACAGTTCTGGGCGCCAGAAGGCTGAGACGCAGCTGTTGGCAAGGCGGATTTCCTGAGGCCTCTCTTGGGCTGGGAGGCGACCGCCTTCTCCCGGGTCTCCACGTCTCCCTCTGTGCGACTCTGTCCTGATCGCCTGTTTTTTGAGGACCCCAGTCACATTGGCTTGGGGCCCCCTGCACCGACCTCAATTTCCCTAAATTACCCCTTTAAAGACCCAGTCTCCAGAGACAGCTACATTCTGAGGTCCTGGGAGCTAGGGCTTCCATATACGAATTTGGGAGGACCAGAGCCCCAAGTCAGAACAAGCCAGACCCCCAATCCAGGGCTGTCTTGGCTGAGTCCAGCCCCAAGGGAGAAGCTACGTCCTTTCCCTTGTGAGAGGTGCACCGTGGCCTGGGAGGGGTCCTCTCAACGCACGGCTGGTGGAGCAGGCCAGCTCAGACTGTGTGTCCAGGATGAGAACGGTGAACTGCAGAAATGCTGGTGGGCAGTGGAGCTGAGGCTGTAGGAGCAGGTTCAGGCCCCAGTGGGCAGGTCTTGGGGTGTCTTTCAGCCTGCAGTGGGCTCCCCGGGGCCTGGGGAGCACCTGCCAGTGCTTCTGAGCCCGAGCACAGTGAGGGTTGCGTCCCTGGGCATCAGGGGAGGTTCAGGCAGGGGAGGGCAGAGCCCTCAGCCTGTGGCTGTGGTTGGTCTGCCCCTAGGATCTCACCCGCAAGGCGGCGGGCAGGGCTGGGTTCTGGGCATGCCCAATTTAAACCTGACATGGCATCGCTCTCCTTGTTGCTGGGGGCCCGAGGGTTTGGGGGAGCAGTAAGGTGCTCCTTAAGGCCCACAGGTCCCCTGAGGCCCATCCTGCTGCCTCTGAGGGAATCCCACAACTACCAGGAACTTCTTGGGAGGACAAACACTGCTAGGAGTTCTTTCTTTAAAAAAAATAATTGAGGTAAAATTCATAGAGCATGAAATTAACCATTTTACAGCAAATTCAATGGCATTTAACATATTAAAAATGTGCAAGCACCACCTCCGTCAAGTTCCAAGACATTTCATCACCTGAAGTAATGCCCCAGACCCACTGGGCATTCACTGCCCATTGCCCACAGCTCCCAGCCCTGGGAACCACTCATCTACTTTCTGCCTCTCTGGGTCTGTTTACTCCGAATGTTTCATACAAATGGCAGCACACAGCCTTTGGTGTCTGGCTTCTTTCACTCAGCGTGATCTTTCTGCATTTTGACTGAGCTGTAGCTTGTGTTGGTAACTTCATTTCTGTTTTTTTTTTAATTAATTAATTAATTTTTTAATACTTTATTCTACGTTACAATACTGTATTGGTTTTGCCATACATTGACATGAAACAGCCACAGGTGTACACGATCTCCCAATGCCGAAGCCCCCTCCCACCTCCCACCCCCCACCCCATCTCATCTCTCTGGATCATCATTTCTTTTTATGGCTGAAAATAGTCTGTCCTGGAGGAGCAAATGGCAAACCACACCAGTATCCTTGCCTGGAGAATTCTATAGACAGAGAAGCCTAGTGGGCTACAGTCCATGGGAT
Organism: Litocranius walleri; assembly: GCA_006410535.1. Lineage (NCBI taxonomy): Eukaryota > Metazoa > Chordata > Mammalia > Artiodactyla > Bovidae > Litocranius > Litocranius walleri. The sequence goes on along the minus strand of SJYG01000065.1, from coordinate 202,317 downwards.
TGCAAAGAGTCAGACATGACCGAGTGACTCACACACACACACAATAGCCCATCACATGTGTGTTTCGTCTGGGCTCCCCAGAGAAACAGAGCCAGCAGGATGCTGGTGTTCAATTGCTCAGTCATGTCTAGCTCTTTGCAACCGCACGGACTGCGGCACGCCAGGCTTCCCTGTCCCTCTCTGTCTCCTGGAGTTTGCACAAGTCTGTGTCCATTGAGTTGGTGATACTATCCAGCCATTCCATCCTCTGTCACCCCTTCTTCTGTCTTCAATCTTCCCAGCATTGGTGTGTTTTCCCAGTGAGTCAACTATTCGCATTAGGAGGCCAAAGTATTGGAGCTTCAGCTTCAGCATCAGTCCTTCCAATCAGTATTCAGGGTTGATTTCGTTTAGGATGGACTGGTTTGGTCTCCTTGCTGTCCAAGGGGCTCTGCAGTCTTCTCCAGCACCACAATTTGAAAGCATCAATCCTTCGGTGCTCAGCCTTGTTTATGGTCCAACTCTCAACAGGGTGCATCAATACATGAAGAAATTTGTGACAAGGAACTGACACATGATTATGGAGACTCTGAAGGCAGGAAGAGACAGACGCTCCAGCTCCGGTAGTCAGGCGGCAGGACATCCCTCTTCCTCAGCCTTTCTGTTCTAGTCACATCTTCTTCACCTGATTGGGTGAGACCCACCTGCATGGGGGCAGGGGAGGGGGCATCCGCTTTACTCAGCCCAGATTGCAATACTAATCTCATCCCTCACATGTGGCCAAATCTGAGCCCTCCCCTCACCACTGCCAGCCATCACAGTGTGGACCTACCCAACTTGGTTCCCCAGGCGGCAGCTGATGGGCATTTGGGTTGTTCCCACCTCCTGGCTGCTGGGAGCACGTGTGCAGATGGGCCGGTTGTAGAGCCCGTTTTCACTTCTCTTGGATGTACACCTAGGAGTGTAATTTAAGGGTGCTGGGGGTTCTTTGGGCAGAATTCAGGCTGAGTGCCCCTTCCAAGATGAAAGTTCACCATGTGCCACATTCCATTTCCCAGTACCTATGAAGCATCTGCACTCAGTGAGAGAATCTTGGGTTTACCCTTGAGCCCAGATGGGCCACTCCAGGGACAGGTGGCACTTTGCAGCAGCAGGTGGTCAGTTCAGTTCAGCCACTCAGTCGTGTCTGACCCTTTGTGACCCCATGGACTGCAGCACGCCAGGCCTCCCTGTCCATCACCAACTCCTGGAGTTTACTCAGACTCATGTCCACTGAGTCGGTGATGCCATCCAACCATCTCATCCTCTGTCATCCCCTTCTCCTCCTGCCTTCATTCTTTCCCTGCATCAGGGTTTTTTTCCATTGAGTCGGGTCTTTTTCCATTGAGTCAGCTCTTCGCATCAGGTGGCCAAATTATTGGAGTTTCAGCTTCAGCATCAGTCCTTCCAATGAATATTCAGGACTGATTTCCTTTAGGATGGACTTGTTGGCTCTCCTTGCTGTCCAAGGGACACTCAAGAGTCTTCTCCAAACCACAGTTCAAAAGGTCAGTGGACTGTTAATCTGTTTTGAAGCCACTGGCGTGGGGGCAGGGCCAGGTAGAGAAAGGGAGGAGCCAGGTAGAGAAGTGGAACCAAGTAGAGAAGGGGTAAGGTCCAGTGAAGGGGCAGAGTCAGATAGAGATGGGGCAGGGGTGGGGCCAGGCAGACAAGAGGCGGGGCCAGGTGGAGAAGGGGAGGGGGCAGGTAGAGCAGGCGTAGGGAGGAAGGCATAGGGAGGAGGGAGGAAGATCAGAGCCGTGTTCCTCATGGCCCAGTTGGGGATTCCTGAGACAGTGGTTCTGCCCAGCCTGCACCCCTTGGGGGGTCACAGAAGTTACCCCACTCACTATGTCACCACCCCCGCCCCACAGGGCTCCCCTGCTCAGATGTTCCTGTGTCTCTCTCTGCCCCAGGCCAGAGTCTGGACTCTTCTCTGTGGCCCTCCTGCCTGCAGTGGTGGTTCCCAGGCTAGTAAGTGGTGCCTCGCACTCCGTGACCCAGACAGTTGAGAGACAGCCGATAGCCTAGTTTTGGGATTGTGTGTGCCCTGCTCCCTAAGGAGTCTCTGTCCCGCTGCACAGGGTCTGGCAGGGTAGATGGACACTGGATACCTGACCCAACAAAGCGACCCTGGCACCCAGGAGCCAGGGCTGGCATTCCCTCTCTATCGCTCTCCCTCCCTCTCAGAAAGCAAGCCAGGACCACAGTCAAGTTTAGCAAAATCTGGACGACCATCGGAATCATTTTTATTGCAAATCTGTTAACAAAAAAGATGAAAAAAATACATCATTTTAATCACCTACAGTTTTGTAGGTAGATAACTTTTTAAAAAAGTTTTCTTTTTATGTAAACTACACTCTATCTTATAAAACACAAAAAGAAACCACATCTTAGGAAGAGTCTGATCGTGGCCACCAGGGGTGGCCCCACAGCACAGCTGGCGAGGCTGGGGCAGCAGACTCAGTGCGGTGGCCGTCGGGACCCCCCGGCTTTGCTCTCAGGAGCTACGGTTCGGCAGCTGCAGGTCGTGGGGCCTGGGCTCTGACATCCCTTGTCAGCACGACCCTGACAGAGTTGTCCAATCAGATTTCTTAAACAAAATCACCCTTTAAAAATGTATTTACAGATATGTATCTGCCACAGGCTTATACTTGATAATGTAAAAATCTACTCTACCCTGGGTGCACACCCACCCCCTGAACTGGGAGTGGTGGCCCGCGCACCGCAGGGTGCGCCAGGCCCTGGCACCAGGGTCTCTGAGCACTGAGGCTGGACACGCCCACATTTTTCCAAGTCTCCTATAAAAACCGGGCCGTCAGCACTGGGCCCCAGGGGCGCCAGTGCATCTTCCGCTGAGCCTGGGAGATCAGTTCAAGTTGAGGTGCCTCCAGCAGGGCGGCCCGGCAGTGTCTTTCCCCAGGAAGGGGGAGGCCTCCCCAGCGTGGGGTCCAAGGTGGGTACCACACGGCCACACCTCTGACTTCTCACATGATGCTTAAACATCAGCGGGGGTGAGGGGCAGGGGAGGCTCCAGAAAGAACAAGAACTCACAATACCAAAGAACAACTACGTAATACTGAACCTGAAACAAAGATTCATGACTGGTACCATGAAATGTACCCTTGGCATGCCCCAAGAACACATTTTGAGAGATTTATCTTTAAAAAGTTTAAAAGTACACTGAAATGCACAAACCACATCATTTTACATTTTACTTTCCTACTTCAGGTACAAAGTAACCCACGTGCCAAAGGAGTAAAGGGCTTGCTTTTCTTTCTCTAGACCCATCTTTTCGTAAGATGCAGGTGGCCCTGGGAGGAGGGCGGTCTAGGTTTGGAGGTGGGGGTGAGGGGATGTCTGGGGAAATCAAAGCAGGCCCTGGGCACCCCTGGAGCTTTCTAAACAATGCTGGCTCAAACCACCCTTGTCTGACATCATTTCTTTTGGGATTCAAAAAAGAGGAAATCAATAAATAAATGGCATTTGCACATCATGAATCTTTGTTTATATTTTACAAATACCTAGGAGTCTTTATCCTAAGTAGGAAAATCATGACTGAGAACTAGTTTATTTTCTTGGAGCAGATAAAAGTTTCTACCTGATGCCATACAAAACAGTACATATAAATAAAAAGGCAGTGTTTCCATGTAAAATAAAAGTACATAAATAAATACTAAAAAAAAAAATTAAAAATCCTTGTCCTCTTATTTTGTATAAAAACACATTTGTTGAAAAAAAGCTCCTTTGGTCGGCCCGGCATTCATGGAGCGCACGCACACGCCCCAGCAGGGCTTGGGAAAGGAAGCGCAGGGTCCTGGGGGCAGCCAGCTGTTTACTTGAATGCCTCCGGGACATGGGCGATCTGGGACGGCACGCTGGTGGGCGGGCTGGAGACGCCCTCGGACCAATCGGAGATGTTGGAGTGTGGCGAGGAGCTGGACCACTGGTCAGGGGACTCGGGGGACGGGGTGAGGAAGGGGTGCTCGGGCACCTGCAGCTGGTGGCTGGGGGTGTTGTCCACCGGGGAGGATGAGTAGCTGTGCTGGGAGGGGGGCGTCAGGAACTGGGCGGTGGTCATGGGCGGGGCCAGCGTGGACGGCAGCGACGTGGGCAGGACCTGGCCGTCCTGCGGCAGGACGGTGTGCGCCCCCAGGCTGCCGGGCCCCAGCGGCTGCATGTCGGCCTGGCTCAGCTCCCCTCCCAGGAAGCTCCGGCCCAGGTGGCCACTGGCGGCCGAGCTCACGCCGAGGTGCGGCTGCGGCGGCAGGCTCGGCGGCTGCATCTGTAAGTTCTGCTGTGGCTGCAGCTGCTGCGTCTGCACCAGGTGAGGCTGGGAGGCCAGCCGCGTGTTGGGCAGGGCCTGGTAGCTCATCACCTGGGACAGGGCGGGGGCGTGCAGCGGGCCCACCGTGCCATGCTGGAGGCCGGCAGCCTGTGTGCTCAGGGTGCCCGGCGTCACGCCCCCTCTCAGCGGGTTGTACTGGTTGGGCACCAGGCCGTTCTGCAGCCGGGACAGCCACTCACACTGGCCATTCAAACCCGCGGCTCCACCCACGGTGAAATTCACAGCCCCACCGCCCCCACTGCCGCCCGCGCCCAGGATCGTGCTGGTGCCGGAGGCCACGGGCAGGTGGGAGAGGCGTGGCGGCCCTGCCTCGAAGGCCAGCCGGCTGCCCCCGCTCAGCGCCGCCATCTCGGGCTTGGCCGCCACACTCAGGTGGCTGACGCCCAGGTGGGCCTCGGGCATCCCGGGCAGGTGGTTGAGGGGCACGGAGGGAGACGGCTGGAAAGGGGAGGGCAGGAGGGGCGGGGAGGCCACGTCTGACAGGTAGCCGTGGGGGGACTCGAGGGAGCCCACGGGGGACAGCACGCTCCCGCTGTCCAGCGGGCAGCCCTTGCCATCTTGGGACTTCTTCCTCCGAGCCTTGAGGTCCTTGGGCTCCTTGCCGCTGCAGGCCAGGCCCTTGGTGCTGGGCTTGCGGGCCTTCTTGCCCTGCATGGGGGGCTTGAGGTTGCCCAAGTAGCCGTTGGGAGAGCAGAGTGGGGGCGACAGGGTGGGCGCGCCGCCCAGGGTGGCGCCATGCAGCGGGGGGCTGCGCACCAGGCTGTACTCGTCCAGCAGCCGCACGATGTCGTGGTGCATGCGCTCCTGTGCAATGTCGCGAGGCAGGCGGTCCATGTGGTCTGTGATGTCCCGGTTGGCGAAATGGTCCAGCAGCACCTTGGCGGTCTCGTAGCTGCCCTCCCGGGCGGCCAGGAACAAGGGCGTCTCCTCCTGGGGGAAGCAGATGGGGGCAGGTGCAGGGGTCACCAGATGGACCACCCCACCTCCACCCTGCTGCGGAGGGGAGGCACCTCATCTCAACCCTCCCCCTAGGGTCCTACCCTCACTATTATGTCTTACAAACAAAAACACCTTAAACGCATCTTCTAAGACCCACCCAGAGGACCTGTGGGATCCTATATTCTAAACCAGTGGATCTCTTACCTAAATCTAACAGAATGTGCCCCCCCTTCCCCTCCTCCAAAACCACACAGATGGAGACCCTGCTGTGATTTCAGGGGCTGTGGGTCACTGAAGTGTGTCTGTGGGCATCCGTTGGTCCCCGAGGAACCCTGACATCTTAGCTCTGTCCCCAGGGCGTGGTTTTCTCATTGGTACAGTGACATGCCATGTATGCCCCCCGAGGCTGCTGTGTAGGGTGAGGCTGGACGGTGTCTGCCTGGCACACATAATTATTGGAGTTTCAGCTTCAGCATCAGTCCTTCCAATGAATATTCAGGACTGATTTCCTTTAGGATGGACTTGTTGGCTCTCCTTGCTGTCCAAGGGACACTCAAGAGTCTTCTCCAAACCACAGTTCAAAAGGTCAGTGGACTGTTAATCTGTTTTGAAGCCACTGGCGTGGGGGCAGGGCCAGGTAGAGAAAGGGAGGAGCCAGGTAGAGAAGTGGAACCAAGTAGAGAAGGGGTAAGGTCCAGTGAAGGGGCAGAGTCAGATAGAGATGGGGCAGGGGTGGGGCCAGGCAGACAAGAGGCGGGGCCAGGTGGAGAAGGGGAGGGGGCAGGTAGAGCAGGCGTAGGGAGGAAGGCATAGGGAGGAGGGAGGAAGATCAGAGCCGTGTTCCTCATGGCCCAGTTGGGGATTCCTGAGACAGTGGTTCTGCCCAGCCTGCACCCCTTGGGGGGTCACAGAAGTTACCCCACTCACTATGTCACCACCCCCGCCCCACAGGGCTCCCCTGCTCAGATGTTCCTGTGTCTCTCTCTGCCCCAGGCCAGAGTCTGGACTCTTCTCTGTGGCCCTCCTGCCTGCAGTGGTGGTTCCCAGGCTAGTAAGTGGTGCCTCGCACTCCGTGACCCAGACAGTTGAGAGACAGCCGATAGCCTAGTTTTGGGATTGTGTGTGCCCTGCTCCCTAAGGAGTCTCTGTCCCGCTGCACAGGGTCTGGCAGGGTAGATGGACACTGGATACCTGACCCAACAAAGCGACCCTGGCACCCAGGAGCCAGGGCTGGCATTCCCTCTCTATCGCTCTCCCTCCCTCTCAGAAAGCAAGCCAGGACCACAGTCAAGTTTAGCAAAATCTGGACGACCATCGGAATCATTTTTATTGCAAATCTGTTAACAAAAAAGATGAAAAAAATACATCATTTTAATCACCTACAGTTTTGTAGGTAGATAACTTTTTAAAAAAGTTTTCTTTTTATGTAAACTACACTCTATCTTATAAAACACAAAAAGAAACCACATCTTAGGAAGAGTCTGATCGTGGCCACCAGGGGTGGCCCCACAGCACAGCTGGCGAGGCTGGGGCAGCAGACTCAGTGCGGTGGCCGTCGGGACCCCCCGGCTTTGCTCTCAGGAGCTACGGTTCGGCAGCTGCAGGTCGTGGGGCCTGGGCTCTGACATCCCTTGTCAGCACGACCCTGACAGAGTTGTCCAATCAGATTTCTTAAACAAAATCACCCTTTAAAAATGTATTTACAGATATGTATCTGCCACAGGCTTATACTTGATAATGTAAAAATCTACTCTACCCTGGGTGCACACCCACCCCCTGAACTGGGAGTGGTGGCCCGCGCACCGCAGGGTGCGCCAGGCCCTGGCACCAGGGTCTCTGAGCACTGAGGCTGGACACGCCCACATTTTTCCAAGTCTCCTATAAAAACCGGGCCGTCAGCACTGGGCCCCAGGGGCGCCAGTGCATCTTCCGCTGAGCCTGGGAGATCAGTTCAAGTTGAGGTGCCTCCAGCAGGGCGGCCCGGCAGTGTCTTTCCCCAGGAAGGGGGAGGCCTCCCCAGCGTGGGGTCCAAGGTGGGTACCACACGGCCACACCTCTGACTTCTCACATGATGCTTAAACATCAGCGGGGGTGAGGGGCAGGGGAGGCTCCAGAAAGAACAAGAACTCACAATACCAAAGAACAACTACGTAATACTGAACCTGAAACAAAGATTCATGACTGGTACCATGAAATGTACCCTTGGCATGCCCCAAGAACACATTTTGAGAGATTTATCTTTAAAAAGTTTAAAAGTACACTGAAATGCACAAACCACATCATTTTACATTTTACTTTCCTACTTCAGGTACAAAGTAACCCACGTGCCAAAGGAGTAAAGGGCTTGCTTTTCTTTCTCTAGACCCATCTTTTCGTAAGATGCAGGTGGCCCTGGGAGGAGGGCGGTCTAGGTTTGGAGGTGGGGGTGAGGGGATGTCTGGGGAAATCAAAGCAGGCCCTGGGCACCCCTGGAGCTTTCTAAACAATGCTGGCTCAAACCACCCTTGTCTGACATCATTTCTTTTGGGATTCAAAAAAGAGGAAATCAATAAATAAATGGCATTTGCACATCATGAATCTTTGTTTATATTTTACAAATACCTAGGAGTCTTTATCCTAAGTAGGAAAATCATGACTGAGAACTAGTTTATTTTCTTGGAGCAGATAAAAGTTTCTACCTGATGCCATACAAAACAGTACATATAAATAAAAAGGCAGTGTTTCCATGTAAAATAAAAGTACATAAATAAATACTAAAAAAAAAAATTAAAAATCCTTGTCCTCTTATTTTGTATAAAAACACATTTGTTGAAAAAAAGCTCCTTTGGTCGGCCCGGCATTCATGGAGCGCACGCACACGCCCCAGCAGGGCTTGGGAAAGGAAGCGCAGGGTCCTGGGGGCAGCCAGCTGTTTACTTGAATGCCTCCGGGACATGGGCGATCTGGGACGGCACGCTGGTGGGCGGGCTGGAGACGCCCTCGGACCAATCGGAGATGTTGGAGTGTGGCGAGGAGCTGGACCACTGGTCAGGGGACTCGGGGGACGGGGTGAGGAAGGGGTGCTCGGGCACCTGCAGCTGGTGGCTGGGGGTGTTGTCCACCGGGGAGGATGAGTAGCTGTGCTGGGAGGGGGGCGTCAGGAACTGGGCGGTGGTCATGGGCGGGGCCAGCGTGGACGGCAGCGACGTGGGCAGGACCTGGCCGTCCTGCGGCAGGACGGTGTGCGCCCCCAGGCTGCCGGGCCCCAGCGGCTGCATGTCGGCCTGGCTCAGCTCCCCTCCCAGGAAGCTCCGGCCCAGGTGGCCACTGGCGGCCGAGCTCACGCCGAGGTGCGGCTGCGGCGGCAGGCTCGGCGGCTGCATCTGTAAGTTCTGCTGTGGCTGCAGCTGCTGCGTCTGCACCAGGTGAGGCTGGGAGGCCAGCCGCGTGTTGGGCAGGGCCTGGTAGCTCATCACCTGGGACAGGGCGGGGGCGTGCAGCGGGCCCACCGTGCCATGCTGGAGGCCGGCAGCCTGTGTGCTCAGGGTGCCCGGCGTCACGCCCCCTCTCAGCGGGTTGTACTGGTTGGGCACCAGGCCGTTCTGCAGCCGGGACAGCCACTCACACTGGCCATTCAAACCCGCGGCTCCACCCACGGTGAAATTCACAGCCCCACCGCCCCCACTGCCGCCCGCGCCCAGGATCGTGCTGGTGCCGGAGGCCACGGGCAGGTGGGAGAGGCGTGGCGGCCCTGCCTCGAAGGCCAGCCGGCTGCCCCCGCTCAGCGCCGCCATCTCGGGCTTGGCCGCCACACTCAGGTGGCTGACGCCCAGGTGGGCCTCGGGCATCCCGGGCAGGTGGTTGAGGGGCACGGAGGGAGACGGCTGGAAAGGGGAGGGCAGGAGGGGCGGGGAGGCCACGTCTGACAGGTAGCCGTGGGGGGACTCGAGGGAGCCCACGGGGGACAGCACGCTCCCGCTGTCCAGCGGGCAGCCCTTGCCATCTTGGGACTTCTTCCTCCGAGCCTTGAGGTCCTTGGGCTCCTTGCCGCTGCAGGCCAGGCCCTTGGTGCTGGGCTTGCGGGCCTTCTTGCCCTGCATGGGGGGCTTGAGGTTGCCCAAGTAGCCGTTGGGAGAGCAGAGTGGGGGCGACAGGGTGGGCGCGCCGCCCAGGGTGGCGCCATGCAGCGGGGGGCTGCGCACCAGGCTGTACTCGTCCAGCAGCCGCACGATGTCGTGGTGCATGCGCTCCTGTGCAATGTCGCGAGGCAGGCGGTCCATGTGGTCTGTGATGTCCCGGTTGGCGAAATGGTCCAGCAGCACCTTGGCGGTCTCGTAGCTGCCCTCCCGGGCGGCCAGGAACAAGGGCGTCTCCTCCTGGGGGAAGCAGATGGGGGCAGGTGCAGGGGTCACCAGATGGACCACCCCACCTCCACCCTGCTGCGGAGGGGAGGCACCTCATCTCAACCCTCCCCCTAGGGTCCTACCCTCACTATTATGTCTTACAAACAAAAACACCTTAAACGCATCTTCTAAGACCCACCCAGAGGACCTGTGGGATCCTATATTCTAAACCAGTGGATCTCTTACCTAAATCTAACAGAATGTGCCCCCCCTTCCCCTCCTCCAAAACCACACAGATGGAGACCCTGCTGTGATTTCAGGGGCTGTGGGTCACTGAAGTGTGTCTGTGGGCATCCGTTGGTCCCCGAGGAACCCTGACATCTTAGCTCTGTCCCCAGGGCGTGGTTTTCTCATTGGTACAGTGACATGCCATGTATGCCCCCCGAGGCTGCTGTGTAGGGTGAGGCTGGACGGTGTCTGCCTGGCACACATGTGGCCTTGGCTGCAGCTACCACTCTGCCACGGCGGTCCCTGCCACCAGTCACCTGTCTTCCCAGGAGGAGGTGGGATGATGCTTCTGCCCCATGGCAGACTCAGAAGTGACCGGGCACAACAGCGTCCCCTGCACCCCTCCCCCAGGAAAGGAGATCCCTTCAGAGGTCAGTGAAGGAAAGGGTGGGTCTGGGGACACAGGAGCCCAAAGACAAGCACAGGAGACGCAGGGCCAGCCTTGGGTTGGGCAGGAAGGAAAGAGCATACTTAGACAGCAGGGACAGACCACGGCGAGGCTGAGAGACCAGAGGCGGTCCACGTGTACAAGGTGGACACTCACCGTTCCATCCGGGGGCCTGGCAACACAGAGCCCCCCACCCCACCCACTAGCCTCTTGGCTCAGCATGCACCATCTGGGTCAACCTGCCCTGGCCAGTGACAGCCAAGGACAGAGGTGAGGTCGCAGGTCACAGTGACATGGGGAGGGGGGAAAGCTGCAGCTGCCCGTGCCCTGGGCCCGGGAGGGGACTGGTAATGTGGCCAGAGGGAGCTGGGAGCGCCGACCACACGGGCACCCACTACGGGGTCCACGTCTCTGTCTTCCCGGGGCTTCTCCTGGGACTTTACGGGTTAGGGAGCCGAGGCCCAGAAGCTGAAGTCCTGGCTCGGGGGTCCCCTGGTCGGGAAGGAGTGGCAGAGGGGAAGTGTCTCGCCAGCCAGCCCACCTTGTTGTTCTGCATGTCCTTGTTGGCCCCATTCTTCAGCAGCACGACAGCGGCCTCCACGTTGTTCACCGCGGCTGCCCAGTGCAGGGCGGACTTGCCTGCAAGGGGAGCAGAGGGCGAGTCAGAGGTCGGCAAGCAGGTCAGAGGCCGGCAGGCGGGTCAAGGGTGGGCAGGTGGCCGTGGCGTGCCCTCTCCCTCGGGGCCGGCCCATCCGGGCTCACCCAGGTCATCCACGGCGTTGACGTCGGCGTGGGAGTTGATGAGGTCCTCCAGCATGCCCTCCACAGCCAGGCGCGCGGCCAGGATCAGCGGGGTCGTGCCGTCGTGCATGCGGGCATCCAGGTCGGTGGCTCGGTTCCGGATCAGGATCTGGACCACAGGAAAAGTCTCGGGCTCAGCAAGTGTCAGCGCTAGGCCCCCACCTGCTCCGGGACACGTGTTTGGGATCCAACCCCTGATTCGGATGCAGCCCTCCGGGTTGGGCGGCCCCAGGGAGCCTGGACACGCGTGGTGTGGGAGCCCGGGGAGCGGGCAGAAGTCCACCAGGCTCTGCTGGAGGGGTGGAGCCAGAGCACGAGAGAGAAGGATGGTCACTGTTTCGTTGGCGAGAGGGGGGACGAAAGGAGCTGGGGAAGAGCCGTGTGTGGACCAGCCTCACCCCAAGAAGCACCCAAGGGAATGTCTCTACGTGCCACAGAGACCACTGGGGCAAACTCGGCCAAGGCCTGCCTCCAGGGGCTCATTTAAATTGTCCCCAATCTCTCATTTCCATAAAAGACAACATGTCGGAAATCATTAGACTTTTGTGACACCCCCCATTTGTGCCCCCATTTACCTGCCCGTCTGTGCAGAGCAGCATGGCCCGGGGCCTGGGAGTTTGTGGCCAGGAGACTGGCTGGCAGCTTTCAAAAGCTGCTTCTGCCAGGGATGCTCCCCAGAGACCCAGGCACCCACGTCCCTAATCCATCCTCATCCTGGAAGGCCAGCAAAGCCAGAGCCACCCCCACCCCACACCCACTGCTCGCAGGCAGCAAACAGCAGCCTCTAGCCCTTCTCTCCACAACCAGAGGCGATCGATGCCCCCAGCCAAAGCGGGGAGGGCGTGGGGGCCACGAGGGGCAGGCACAGGAGATGGTGAGGGTGAGGAGGTCCTGCCCCTGTAGGTCCCTGCGGCCTCTCCTGCTTTAGCGCCACCAGCCTGGCTGCCTGAGGGGACGACACAGGGGATTTGACACCCTCCCTGGCCTCACGCCCCCTCCAGGGTGCAAAGGTTTGGGGTGCGGGGGGAACCCCAGCTGCCTCTGCTCTGGCCAGGCTTGGAATCAGGGCTCTGGGGCCAGACCAAGAAGGAGGGAAGGCAGGCGAGGGCGCCCAGAAGGGCACGTGAGTGGCTGCCTACCTGGAAGACGCCCTGCGCGTCGGCAGACACGGCCGCATGCAGCGGGGTGCGTCCCATGTTGTCCTGTATGTTGGCGTCCGCACTGGCCTCCAGCAGGCGCTTGGCCGCGTCGGAGCGCGAGTAGCGGGCGGCCAGGTGCAGGGCGGTCTCACCGGTGCGGTCCGTCTGGTTGTGCAGGCTGGCGCCCTGGTAGATGAAGTCCGAGATGACCGCGGGCGCGTCCTCCTCCTCCTCACTGTTGCCAGTCTCTAGGCCCCCTCCACTGCAGGAGGCGATCATGAGGGGTGTGAAGCCGTCTGCAGGGGGTCAGGATGGGGATGGGGCCAGGTCAGGAAGGCTGGCTCCTGGCAGCTGCTCCTGGGGATAACAGACCTCAGCGGGGGTGCAGCCCACGGAGGCCCAGTGCACACGGCCACACTGCCCAACACCCATGCAATTCGTCCAAGCTCCCCGAGGGCAGAACCAAGTCCAGCTACCAGGGCTCCGCTTCCTGACCTGCCTGACACCTTCACTCACAGCCCTGTCCAGGAGACAGAGGAGGTAGGCTAACAGGCACTCTGGGTGTCTCAAAAGAGGCATTTTGAAAGAAGAAACCAACTCTGAGGTCAGAGCGCGCTTTGAGACCTGCACTCCAAGAGGGGAGGCCGTGAGGAGGCTGACCAACTCCTGGGGGTCCTCACCCCCTCCAAGGCCCGGGGGGTTTTCAAGTACTGACCCTGAGGCTTGGGACAGGGGGGCGGGGGCGTCACTAGGTCAGGGAAGCGCATGCTGCCCAGTGCCACCAAGTGCCTGGGGGTGGAGCCCCGGGTGGGGGGCGGTGGTGTCTGGCCAGCCGCACCTACCCGGCCCGCGGACGTTCACGTCCATGCAGTCGGCATCCGCCTCGCCCTGGGGAGGCGTGGGGGCCATGGCAGACACGCGCAGGTCGGCGGCATCCAGGTGCTGCTGGGTCCACTGCCGGTGGTCTGTCTGGTCGTCCAGGTCAGGGAGGACCACGGGCTCCTCGAACTAAGGAAGGGCGTGGAGCAGAGGGTCACGCCCCGT